>CAMTDV010000029.1:2097560-2697560 GCA_947069175.1 Scalesia atractyloides
TATTACTAACAGTCCAATTGCTAATTAATTATAATGTTATATTTATAGAATACTTAGAAAACCTCTTTTATGTTTAGATTAGATGAATATAACTATTTATGTATTAATTAAAACTTAAACAAACATAAATGGACGTTCACGAACATAAATGAACAAACAAAACGTGTGTTCATGCTCGTTTGTTTAGTCAAATAAACAAAAAAAATTGTTCGTGTTTGTACGAACATAAACAAACTTCCTGCCGAACAAGTACACGAACAATTCATGAACGTTCGGTTTGTTTACATGCCTACCCATCCTGCCTATTTTTCCAACTCTAATATATTTTACATATTGACAATTGCTCCACATATTGTAGAACTCACCTGTGAATTGAGTATACGAAATGCATGCAAAGCAATATACTCTCTTTGGGTTGTAGCAAGTGCACCAAGAATGGTTAAATACCAGACTCCATTACGCTGTAGTTTATTTATAATGTGGTCATCATCAACCTTGCTGTAATCGTTAAAACAACAAAAGAATCTTTATTAACACACCTGATAGACTACAAGCTTCCAGGTAAAGATATATAACATAAATAAATAAATAAACCTGCTAGAATCGTAAGAATCCCAGACATAAAAGTGAAGAAGAACCCCTATTGGATCACGGGTATCTATTGGTATGTGACGCCTTACAGTACCAGCTAACCTCAGTTGTTTCCTCTGTAACTGTTCTCTTAGATTTAACTGCTTAACAACAACGGGTTTTCATTAGGTAGTTTCATACCAATAAACACGTTTTATCTACTTTTATCATATTTTGCATGCATAAAAACCACAGAAACGAACCTGTTCCAGGTCTAGCGGCTGAAAGAACTGCAACATCACCCTCCTTGAAATTCCATCTGCATTCATTTGTAGGTAGAAGTATCACATCATACCATCCTGTGGCCACATATAAACCTAAGTAAGAACACTACTTGAAAAACTATAGATACATAATAAATGATGTAATTTATAATTTAATATAAGTACACAATTAAATATATTATACCTAGTTCTCGCCTCTCAATATTTTTTATTCGAACCATTGTGTGCAAGTCTCTAGAAACCGTTTCGGTTAATTCCTCCCACGTACTGTAGAGTTGGGCCCGGCATTCTTCAAAAAGCAAAGGCTCAAAAGCCCGAACATATTCTTCTACTGATTCAAAGCTTCCTGGAACACATTGAAGTTCTGACACCTCTGAATTTCCTGAAAAAAAAAATGATAAATTAAACAGATAACACGAAACTATATAATTTCATACAAATGCGGACATATATAAAAATATAATAAATAGTCAAGTAAAGAAGTTAATCAGCATCGGGTTATTGTAACATATAATTGTTCTCGCTTATTGATTTTAATTAAATAAAGATCTCATTAGTATCTACTTTTCCCCTTGTTTGATAATGCAATAATACTTTTATATCCTCTTTTTCCCTCCGCATTGAATCACTTATCCTCTCAATCTCCTAGAATAGTAATAAGATTTGCAAATCATAAGTCATTCAACGTTGTTCAGTAAAAAACTTTATCCTTATATATTATTTGTCTTTTAGTTTCATAACGCAAAAGAAAATAAAAATTAAAATATCATACCCGGATGCTGCCAATACTTTTCTTTTGTCACCTCACGCAGAAGACGTTCTACTGATGAATCTTGATGCTGAGTGCTAATAGTGGTTGGTTTTTCTTGAAGGAAGCTTTTTAAATCCTGTTTTTGAATCGATTTGATTTTGGCCAGCTAAAGGCGGCCTTTTTGCATTAACATATGGACTTTTCATCTGTCTTGAATCGGTTGACTGCTTCAATAGACTCTGTTTATGATCTGTAAAAAGTTTATCTTCCGCAAACAAGACTTATTCCACTATTTGTCCTTTTAAAACGAGTTACAGATCCGGAATTCATATCACTGTCGCTACATTCAGATTTGATACCACTAGGCTCGACATAACTATTTCTTTCTTCGTTTGACTGGTCAACCTGTTTTGTATCCTTTATGTTTGACTGGTCAAACAACTTTTCTCCACTGCCCTCAGAAGAATCAGAAAAGATCGTGATTCTTCGAGATACGTGCGGTGGGAGGTAAAAAGTTTGGCTTTCGTGGAGTCAAGATTTTAGCAGGTCCCGCTTGCTTAACATCTTCTAAATTAAGAAACATGGTTTGCCTGCTACGTTTTTTACCTAACGTATCTTTTTGTTGCTCATCTTTAGGCCGTTTTCCTGGGTCAGTTGCAAGTTTCAAAGCATGCGTTGCTTCGTTTCCTCTAATTAATCTGCGTTTTGGATTACCGTCACTATTTTCACCCTTTAAACTATTATTAACATCGGAAGACACACTAACATCATTCAAGCCCTCATCGTCAGACCATTCCCCTTCTTCCTTTTCAACAAGCGAGTTAGCATCAGTTCCCGTCTTTTGGTCACCAGTTTTTACTGTTTTTATGAGAAGTGGTAGATTTTGTAGATAATTTAGAAGCGTTTACTGTCGAGGGGACCGCCTTTTTGCGCTGGAAACGGATAGGTGAGTCACTCTCTTCATCCTCCATAGTAGCTTAATTAAGATCAAATACCGTTCTCTCTAGAGCCCATTTCTCAAATATACAAACAGATCTCCAAAAAGATGCATCTTTCACCAATAGAAATTACTTATTCTTTGAACAATTGAATCTTTCAACTAATGCAAACACTTACGTGCTGCAAGCGAATTCAGCGGGAAAAACGTCAGTAAAAAACTGTATTATGCAAAAAAAAACGGTAGGCGCGATTACATTTATGATTAAATAATTAACATTTAGCACTAGTTACACTCATTTCTATTAATAGTACATTAACAAAAACCAGAAGTAAGTCCCCAAAAAGGTTAGCATACAAACCACAAATTCTGCAAACAAAGCTTCTAAACAAAGTTAATGCATACAATACCTAGATTCAAATGGATAAATCTATATCGAATACGATACAAACACACGGTTGCACAACTCAAACCAATACTTAGATAAACCATTATATACATATCAATAGATATCCAACTCTATCACAACAATTACAACCCTAACACACTCAATTCGATTACTAATCAAACCCTAACATATAAACAATCGGTAATATTGAGATCTAGGTTTCTAAACAGCAAATTATCGTGCAATTGGGGGTATAATCGTCGAACAATTAAGTGATTATATAATAAATTGTTGTGTAGGTTTTGATTGATGAATTTAACATATACATATATATGTATACATTTGTGTGTATGTATATCATGAGATTTTACGCACCTGTTGTAGGAGTAAAGTTGGGGATTCAAAGTTGAAAGTTGTGATTGTGAATCTGGTGGATTTGTGAGAGCGATGAATTAGGTTTTATAGGCGAAGGCTACTGTAACGGATACATTTAGGGTTTAGTAAACGGATCCCAACCCGACCCGCATAGATTTCACCCAGCACAATAATAGTCTTTAGTTTAAAACATTAAACCTACTATACCGGTAAACACGCAACAAGCTGTGGTAACTTTATTTGGATAGCGAAACAAATCCTATTAGAGACAATTGGTTGTAAATTTTGATAGAAAGAGGATTTAGAACCCGTGCGTTGCGGCAAAACTGTTAAATCGAACAAAAATAGCTGTAAAGACGTTGAACCATGCATATACGTATCGACATATTAACTCAAATAATTTGAGTAAAGAATGTACATCAATGATAAGTATTTAGAGATACAGATAATTTGAGTAAAGGTGTAGAAAATAAATGTTATTAAAACACGAATGACGGATGTAATAATGTTAAGAAAAATAAATATGCATACAATATTAAATTTGAAATCTTTATGTATAAAAAAGAATATTCTTTATACTTTTTTAATACGCTTGGCAAAACAATATACAATTCCATTCAGTGAAGTGCACATTCTTTATAAAAAAAATGAAGTGATGGTTGCTGTCGAGGTATAAGGAGATAGAGGTGACCAATTAAAAGGAAGTTAGTAGAATAAATTGAATAGTACATTGTGAGGAGCAAAAAACTTGCTAATTAATAGATGAGAAAATTAGATGTGTATACTCGTATTATTAACCTTTTATCATTCATGTAACACACATTATTTTAATTTTTCTATAGTCATTCACGATCAAGATTAGTTTAAACGGCACAACTGGATTTTGGTGTTGGAAGTAAAGTGTTCCTTCGTCATTGATTATCGTAAAGTTTACGACAAGCTGGATAAAATAAGCATATGTGATTCATGATAGATTGCATTTTACTCTTATTACCTATTACCTAATTACCTATTACCTAACTTAGTTAAAATGCAACTCTTTGAACAGTAACAAGTTTTGATTGGGTGATTTTGACAGTGGGGTTATACATGCCGTGTCTTCTTATTTTCATACCATCAAAGTTTAGTTTCCATATAAAGTATCTTCTTCTCGGCGGTGGTTAGCGTCTTTTGATGTTTTGCTCTAAGCGTCTCTTTGATGTTTTGCTCTAAAACCGACATCTGTGTTGCTCTACTTCGGATCCGAAATAGGGCTTCGTAGGATTCTTTTATGGGCGGTGATTATTGAAAGCCATCCAAGTATGAATCGGGTGAATATTTGAACTTGGCGTGGCGTAATCAGAGGGTAGCAAGTTCCTACTTGCAACCTTTGTTGCAGCTGATTTCCGCCCTTGAACCTACTCTTATATGACAAGTTTTGACCCAAACTCATTTTGAACGTATAAACAACCCGACACGATCTACTTGTTTTGCAAGACTTACCAAAAATCAACAAATAGCCTAACCAGTATTCTATAAATCCTAGTTTAAACTTGAATTTGACTATGAACTGTTCACTATTTCATGAATTTCTTGACCCTCCAGTGTTAATCAAAGGTTAAAATTATCCGCAACTTTATTCACATAACCTGAAAAGGATGCAGAATCGACGACCATCACGCACAAAGCTGAGACTTTTATGGTCAAATCACATCCACCCCTGGACACAAACCAATCCCTCAACAGAACAGACAATAAATTCCAAACATCATCTCAAAACTTTTATAAATTTCACAATGAGTTAATTACTATTTTCATCCCTATGGTTTGTAAAACTTTTATAATAGGTTTAAGTAGCGTGTTATTGCTTGCGTTTTGTGGTTGGTTCAAAACGTAGATACAACAGGGGTCGTTAATGTAAATTAAAACTATTTATTTACAATAAAAATTAATATTATGTTCATCTAGTGTTAAACAGAAAAAAAACATCAATACCATCACACAAAAACAATAAAATAGAAAAATAAACCATCTCATTTTCCAATTGTGATTTGTGAGAAAAAAAATCACATTGGTCACCGGACCCACCCAAAAACATCAAAATAGAACCATCCGTAACCGATTCTGTGTTGTTGGTACTCATGAATCAACCGAGTTAAATCTAAGCTAATATCCTATGAATCCTCCAAATAAGCTACTGGTGAAATTCATCATAACGGGATATATTTTCTTCCGAACCAGGGAAAACCCTCATCTAGTTAAGTGCATATTTATTATGTGTGGTATATAAATGAACACAAATGAACATACTTGAATCAGGGAAAATCCTCACCTACTTCACGAATGTAAATAAATATAAACAAACTTAAATGAACATAATTAAACAAAGAATAACGAACACAAATAAACATACTTGAACAAACATAAACGAACGTAAATTAATATTGATGAACACAAACAAACAAGTATAATAGCTCAGATATCATTCGACATCTAAATTATTGGTTTAAATGTACATGATTTATTCAAAACATCCATCATGATTATATGGATCACGATAAGTTTCATCGAAAAGCTCAATTTAAATTTCTAAATTACAATTAGTTATATATGTATAACTAGTTATAAAAGCCTCTTTTATATTTATGTTTATATAAATGTAACTCTTATGTATCTATTAATATTTAAACAAACATAAATGAGAAAATATAAATGAACGAACATAAATAGGTGTTCACGAACAAAACATGTGTCCATGTTCGTTCGTTTGGTTAATTAATGTAACAAAAAAAAATTCATGTTCGTTCGTTTATAAATAATGGAACATAAACAAATTTTTCGCCAAACAGTTCGTAAACATTCGGTTTATATACGTGCCTATGCGTTTAACTTCAACCCCACCCAGTACACAATGTGGTTACCCGTGTCACGTTTACGTGGCTTCACTACCTGAATTTTACTTCTTATCGGATACATTTATCCCACCCTTTTGTACATATAACATCTCTTGGTTACTTCATACGCTTTTCTATCCGTTTAGTCATCATAAGCGTTGCCGCTAGAACTGTTTTTTTTTGCAAGGTTTAAATTTACTATCAATAATTGTCGTTACCAAAATCGGGTCGGTATTATCATTAAAACACACTACTTTTTTTTTGTTTGTTGTAGGCTCCAGTAAAGAGTCAAATGGCCTTTCAGAATGGGCCATACATGGACCGTTATGTTGGGATTGTTGTCCCTATGCCTGATGAAGGGTTGTTTTATACTAGCTCAATTTGTTCATTATCAATGAACTAAAATAATTAAAATTTTAACATTTACAGAAATACTGTTCTCATGAAATAATAGTTCCTCTGAAAAATATTTTATAAACTGTATATGGTATCTCATATTTTCTATACTAGAGGGAGGTATTTGTGTGATTCAACGGAAAATACAGACAATGATAACCACTTAACCTATTAATATTATTGAAATTAAAAAAAAACTATAGTAATAATGAACTCTAAACAAAGAGAATAAATACTCGTTTATATGATGTAACTTTTTTTAATAGTATCAACGTATAAAAACATTATGATCGTTTAATAACCGTGTGGTTGGGAGAGGGAGGGTTAATATAAAAGTCAACAATATTGTACATATGTTTTAAAGTATTGTAACAAAAATCCATCGCGCTAGGACCTAGGGGCGTTCACGGGTCTTTTTGGCGGGTCCAACCCAATTTGAACCCGAAAATTGTACATGGACACAAATCTGGAAATCATTTCAGACATATAAACTCGAACGCAACACCGATATTCGCGAGTTAACCCGAAAACAAATCATTACCCGGATTTTTTTTATTTTTTTTCGCATATTAATATTTTAAAATCAGGATTTTACAGTAAAAATTCAAATATGTGTGAATCTTACGTCAATTAATGACATAAAACACATTTAGAAAAATAAAGTAATATATACATAGGTTAAATGAGTTAACTCGCCAACTCACCGGTTGACACGAACTTGATTTGTTCAGCTAGATAAGTTCACAAGTTTAACCTAAAAATGATCTAAATCTATTTAGACTAAACTCAAACTTACAAATTTTGTATTAGATTCATGTCGTGTCACCAATTCATAACCCTAAAACTAACTTAAATCCATTTAAACTAAAATCAAACCTATAAATTTCATATTAGATTTGTGTCACCGTTCATAAACCTACCGGCACCCCTTAGAGATGGGCATAATCGGGTTTTATTATTACCCGGAACCGGTTCCAACCCGGAACCGTTCTGCTTGGATGTCATTGGAACCGGGTATGGTGTGGAACTGGGTCCAGTTCCTACCCGGGTTCACACCCAAGAATATGGAACCGTGTAGAACCGGGTACGGGTATTATGGAACCGGGTATGGTGTGGAACCGGGTATGGTGCGGAACCGGTTCCTGACGGTCGAAAACCTGACTTTTACTGTTCAGAACCGGTTCCTGACAGTCGAAAACTTGACTTTACTGTTCAGAACGGTTCTGACAGTAAAACCTGACTTTTACTGTTCAGAACCGGTTCCTGACAGTAAAACCTGACTTTTTACTGTTCAGAAACCGGTTCCTGACAGTCGAAAACCTGACTTTTTACTGTTCAGAACCGGTTCCTGATAAATGTTACCGTTGGAACCGGTTCCTGACAGTCGAAATCAGTTTTTTATATAAACCCCCCCTACTTACCATTTCAAAACTTAACACTCTTCTAAATTCTTGCAAAATACCTATGGCATGCAACGAGGAAGTTGTTACGGTCTTAGAGACCAAAAGAAACCCAGCTATATGGAAATATTTTGATCTCTGTTTAATGTCCGACAGCCACGAGATGGCTAGATGCAAAGCTTGCGGAAAATTTATGAAGGCCGCAGCCAACTCAACCCTTAAGAAACACACTGAGCGACATTGCCCAGTGACGAAGGCAAAGAAAAATGAGACGGGAGAAGGTTCCGGCACTGGTTCTTTAAATGTTTGATGTAACCCCTTTGGTTTGGTGTTTTAATAAAGTTTGTGTAATGTTTCTTTCTATTGTGTTTGTTATTTTTTATTTTTATTATTAGTTACATTGATAAATAAAAATAGTAACAATAATCGGTTAAAATTAAAAAACAAAAAATTAACCGGTTAAAAAAAAAAAAATTACTCAGAACCGGTTCCAGTAAGATTTTATTTCTTTGATCGTTTACTAGTGGCAGGTGCAACACTTTCCGACGAGTTTTTCTTAGGTGCGGGTACCTCGGTACAATCGTCGTCCGAATCGTTAGTCTCCACTTCTTCGGCTATAACCGGTTCCAACGGTAACATTTTAACGGGTATAACCGGTTCCTTCTAGAACTGCATTTCCGGGTACTGATGGAACCGGGTACTAGTGAAACCGGGTACGGGTAGGAACTGGGTACGGGTAGGAACCGGGTACGGTTAGGAACCGGTTACTACCCGATTCAAATGGTAAAATTGTGGAACCGGGTTGGAACCAACGGTATTTTGAACCCGGAACCGGTTCTACTTAATGTCGGGTAGGAACTGGAACCGGTTCCAGTTCGATTCTACCGGTTCGGGTTCGGAACCGGTTTTTATGCGCATCTCTAGCACCCCTCTAGTTAATGTTGTCTTTTGGAAATGTGTAAGGTACAAAAACCTTGAATAAACATATATATATGTATAAGTATATGTATGTATATATCTGTCTTGTTCCTTTTGAACACCTAACCCCTCGATTTCTTCTAAGCAATTAAATTCACAAATCAGGCACACTCTGAATCAACGATATGCGTGATTAACTGACAAGCATCGGATTATCACTTATCATCATCTCCGTCAACCGTTGCTATTTTCTTGAAATATCTGCCTCATTTTCATCGCCAATTTCCCCAAACAATTCATCTTCTTTGGGTTATAAATAATGTAAGAATTATATTCTCAATTACCCACAATTCTTTAAGCAAAATTATTTGATAAAGTCGCCTGCTTGATTTGGTATGGATATGAATAAAATTTGATCGAGTTAAAAATTCAATTTTGTGTATTACCCATTTGCTAGAATTTGGTTTTAATGCATGTGCATTTATCTTTATGAATTTGTATTTAGATTTGAATATTAATTATTACTCTGTTGTTTATATTTGAATATTTACTAATAATTGCAATGTTTATTAAGATCTAAGACAAGCATTGTTCTGATTGTAGTGCTTCTTAATATATTTGATTGAAAAATTATTGATAAAAGGGTTTGGATTTTTATCAATTTTGAAGTTGAAGAGAAACAAGTTTGACCTCAAAAGTCAACGTGTAACTGTTGTTGTGTTGGTGCATGTGTTTGATGAATTAGGTGCTTTAATTTGTATGATATGCTTTGTTTATATATAGCTACTTTCTAATGTGCATAAATGGTTTCATTTAAAGTAATCGTTGACTTTAAAATTAGAATTTTTTGCTTTGGAATTTTGTGACCGAAAAGGTGGTTTTCCGGCAGTGGCGGATCTAGAAAATCCGCATAGGGGTAACGTTTCAATGAAAAGGGGTAACGAAATCGGAAAAACGTTAAATTTTTCCAAAATTTACACTACTTTCGGAGCGTCAAGGGGCAACGTAGGTTACCCCTTCTATCACTCTAGGTCCGCCCCTGTTTTCCGGGTTCAAGATCACACGAGTCTCTTGAATTCAGGGGAAATAATGTATAAAAGTTAAAAGGATATGAAATAATGTTATTGAATCTGCAAACTAAAAGTTTGATCTTGTTCATCTAATTCATTTTCAGAATGGCTGCAACAACATTTAATGGAAGTGTTGCTACCAGCAAGACTCATGGGTACATTGGTAATTTTGCACTTCATCAAGATTTTGGAAATAGTTCGCTACAGTTGACCACAAAACGTTTCAAGATCGATCTTGGACTATCAGGAAAGAAACATCATTGGTCTAGAAAAAGGGATTCTTGTTTGATTCAAGCGTCTTTTTCTCACGCTACTACAGTTTCAGACGAAGTTTCGACCCCGGTTGATAGCACCAAAGCGGGGCCCACTAAGAAATCAAGTATGGTGTCTATTTTTTAAGTAAAGTCATGCATGCATTATTAATGAGTGAAAAAGAAATACTATTGCTATAATCGTATGAATCTTTGACTAAACAATTTAGAAGGTCTGTATGCCGTTAAAATGGACTTTTGGTGACTTTTAAACCGTTTAAACCGTTCGACCCATTTGATATGATCTTTTTTGACCCGTTTGATGAGCATGAGATTGTCACCTCCACTGGACCCAAATCAGCCCATTCATAAGTAATCAAGTTGAAATTGTCACCTCCACTGGACCACTGTTTGGTGTAGATTTTAGTGGTTGACTTTTCTAACTATCACACTTGGCTTTTTAATGCAAAAAGATCATTATTTTTTATTTTTGTGAAAATACAAAAAAAAAACTTCGCAAGAATGATCAATTGTGAACAATTGATTAGAAGTATAACCATCTCTTGTGAATTTACATTTCCACCATATATCGTCTTTTTTTGGCATTTCACTAGAGTGATGGTCAGTTTGCAAGAAAAAAAATACAATAGATAAAAAAGGAACGGTCATCTGTGCTCTCAACCACATCCAAATATATTCATCATCCCTATTTTTCCATATAATATATTTTAATATGTAGTTTATAATTTTCTTTACATTATATGGGGTTATAAATGCATAAAGTGTTTGGCCGTAAATCCAAAAGATGTAACCTTTGCATGTTTTCTTGGTGATTTTATTTAAATTTTTTTGTTGTTTATAATTATTGTAGGGGAGGCTGCATTGATTTTGATTAGGCATGGTGAGTCTCTATGGAACGAAAAGAACTTGTTCACGGGCTGTGTTGATGTGCCGTTAACAAGAAAAGGTGTGGAAGAAGCAATTGAAGCTGGTAAAAGAATAAGCAATATACCCGTTGATATGATATATACATCTGCACTTATTCGTGCCCAAATGACAGCTATGCTTGCCATGACTCAACACCGCCGCAAGAAGGTATTCACACATTCACACACACAGGCAAACACACATGTGTTAGAGGTGGTAAGAGGAGCTGGTTGGATGGGTTGGGTAATGGGTCAAAAAAAGGTAGGATTTGAAACTGGTCATTTATAAATATGAGCCAAAATGGTTGGCTGCGATTGGATTGACATGCAAACTATGCAGTTAATGCGGTCCAAAATCAATTGGTCAAGGGCTGATATTTGAGAGCGGTGGGATATTGGTAATTTTAATATCATGCAGAATTTGTATATTACATATATATCAAAAGTCAAAACTCAAAAGTGCCAATATTTGAAACATAATCTAATCGTAAGCCATGAAATCTTCCTCTGATTCCACATCAACCAAGGCATCCAAAATAACGGTCAATATCGCGGATAATATCGGAACCGATATTTTGTAGAGGGTCGAAAACCGATATCCCATCGATATTAACCGCATAGCATGCAAACACTTTTTGTGCATGTTCTATTTGTTTTTATAAATAATCACCAAGAACTATATTATTACAAAAATAATTTGAATCTTTAAATAAAATGGTTTGGAAGGCGTTATGTATTACAAGGACACTTAGGATAACTTTCAGTTCCTTCAAACAACTCGGACAATTTCTTCTTTTAGTTTTTTTTTCAGATTCTGACCCGTTTCGGACTATTCACAACCACAAATCAATCTATAAGTAAATGAATGGAAATTGCGATCTCTACACTGTATTATCATTTTATTTTATTTTTTCCTGATGGGGGATTTTTTTTTTGATAAATGTTAATGTTGTCAACCTATTTTTAGGTGCCTATTGTCCTGCATAAAGAAAGCGAACAAGCAGAATCATGGAGTCAAATTTTTAGTGAGGAAACTGAAAAACAGTGTATTCCAGTTGTTACAGCTTGGCAACTAAATGAACGAATGTAAGCATTATATCTATTTTTAGTCAAGAAGAACTTCACATATCCATATTTAGTGTTTATTTTTTTCATCTTTGAACTTTTATTGGTTTTTCAGGTATGGGGAATTACAGGGTCTAAACAAGCAGGAAACTGCTGATAAATACGGGAAAGAACAAGTGCATGAGTGGCGGCGTAGTTACGATATACCACCACCAAACGGCGAGAGTTTGGAAATGTGTGCTGAAAGAGCGGTTGCATACTTTAAAGAACATGTGAGTACAATGTTTTATCTATTTATTATATCATAGTATAATTGAATCTGAATTCCTTGATTTCTATTGATGAAGAAGGGAACAATATATAATACAAGACCCTAACTAATTCCTAACTAATTCCCTGGAAATCAGGGATAAAATATAAAACGGATATACATAAGAAATACATAAAATATAAAACGGATATACATCCGCTAATACGCCCCCGCAGTCGTAGCAGTAGGTCTTCCGATGCATAGACTGGACCGAAATCGTTGAAACAACTGGCGTGGAAGACCCTTGGTGAATATGTCAGCGTATTGATAGTCTGCAGGAACATGAAGAACTTTGACAGAACCAATACGAACCTTTTCGCGAACAAAATGTATGTCAATCTCGATATGCTTGGATCGTTGATGTTGGACCGGATTCTGAGATAAGTAGACAGCAGAGATATTGTCACAGTAGACAACTGTGGCCCGGGTAATGGGAAGATGGAGTTCGAGAAGTAGGTTCCTGAGCCATGTTGTTTCTGCAACGGTGTTGGCCACACCTCTGTATTCAGCCTCGTCACTGGAACGTGAGATAATCGCTTAACGTTTTGATGACCAAGAAACCAGATTATCACTGAGGAAGACACAGTAGCCTGAAGTAGACCTTCGTGAATCAGGGCAGCCTCCCCAATCCGCATCAGAATAGGCTGTGATATGAGCTGATTTGGATGGTCAAATAGAGATTCCATAGTCTAGTGTACCCTTTAGGTATCGAAGGAGCCGTTTCATGAACTGGAAATGAGGATCTCGAGGGGAGTGCATAAATAAACATATTTGTTGCACTGCATATGATATATCAGGTCGTGTGAAGGTTAAATACTGCAGTGCACCAGCAAGGCTACGACATAAGGCACCATCTGAGAAGGGTTCTCCATCAGTTGCACTTAGTTTAGAATTTGTGTCAGTAGGTGTGGCACATGGTTTACAATTTTCCATTTTAGCACGAGCTAAGATCTCTGCTGCATATGTGGTCTGAGATAAGAACAGGCCACCATTTCGTCGGGTTACCGCAATCCCGAGAAAGTGATGTAGTGGTCCGAGATCAGACATGGCAAATTCCCTGGAAAGAGTGGCAATGAAGTGCTGCAAAAGTGTCGGATTGGAGGCTGTCAAGATGATGTCGTCTACATAGAGAAGTAAATATGCCATTTGATCACCCTGTTTGTAGACGAACAAAGAAGTATCACTCGTGGTAGACCGAAAACCACACTTTTGAATATAGGAAGCAAATCTGAAGTACCACGCACGAGGAGCTTGTTTTAGCCCATATAAAGACTTTTGAAGTTGACAAACATGCTTTGGATTTTTACTGTCAACAAACCCAGGTGGCTGAAACATGTAAACAGTTTCATTAAGGTCCCCGTGTACGAAAGCGTTCTTGACATCCAGTTGATGAATGGGCCAAGAACGTGAAGTTGCTAAGCTGAGGACGGTACGAATCGTAGTGGGCTTAACCACTGGGCTGAACGTCTCGTCACAATCAACACCCACCTGTTGAGATTTTCCATTTACAACCAAACGCGCTTTGTAGCGCTGTAATGTACCATTGGCATGATATTTGTGGCGAAATAGCCACATACATCTGATAATATGAGCATCTGCAGGTCTTGGCACAAGCTCCCATGTATTATTAGCTATTAATGCCTGGTATTCGTCGGTCATAGCCGAGTGCCAGTTCTGGTCGGTCAAGGCCTGGGTGTGGGATTTGGGTAGTGGGGAAATGTTGTGCTCGGAGGTGGCTAAGAGGGTGGGATCTGTTGAGGGTAGGGAACCAGTTTTAGACCGGGTCTGCATAGGGTGGGTAGAGGGTGGCTTAGGCAGGTTAGATTGTGAAGGAGCTAGGGTGCTATGTGCATGTTCTGGGAAGAAAACAGGTCTGGATGCATTAGAATCAGACCTGTTTATGCGGCTGTAAGTGTGGGTAAGGGGTGGGGAATGTGGCTGTGAGACCGTGGGGGTGGGGGTGGGTGTGGAAGCATGGGCTGGAAAAAAAAATGGGTCTGGATGTTGCTGGGTCAGACCTGTTTCGTCGGCTGTAGGTGTGGGTTATGGGTGGGGAAGATGGTTTGGAAGTTGTAGTCGGTTTCGGTTGTGGGAGGAGAGGAGGTGAAATGAAACGGGGTACTCATGGGTGAAGGTTCCGAATCAGGGTGAGAGAATGGGGTGGTATGAGGTGTAGGTGGGGTAGAGAAAGGAAATGTGGATTCGTCAAAGGTGACGTGACGGGATAAATAGACACGTCCAGTTGAGGGGTCTAAGCATCGGTATCCACGATAATTCATAGGATATCCGAGAAAGATGCACGGAGTAGAACGGCGGGCTAGTTTGTGGGGTCGAGTGGCATTGTGATTTGGAAAACAAGCACACCCGAAGGTGCGAAGGTGAGTGTAGGTGGGATGCCGGTGATAGAGTTTGTATGTGGGGGTTAGAAAGTTATGGAGTTTGGTAGGAAGAATGTTATGTAAATAGACGGCAGTGTGAAGTGCTTCAACCCAGAAATGTGAAGGTAGGGAAGCATGGGTAAGGAGGGACATAATGATGTCATTAATTCGTCGGATCATACGTTCCGCCTTACCATTTTGTTGTGAAGTTTGGGGACATGAAAACCGAAATTGAAGGCCGTGAGTGAGAGCGAATGATTGAAATTTGGAATTATCAAACTCACCACCCATGTCACACTGAAAACTTTTGATATATTTATTAAATTGGGTTTGGACAAGGCGGTGAAATTGAGTAAATTTGGTGAAGGTTTCGGATTTATATTTGAGTGGATAAGCCCAAACAAATTGGGTGTGGTCGTCAATGAGGACCATGTAATATTTGTAACCTGTGTTGCTAGGTATAGGTGAAGTCCACAAGTCACAATTATAATGTCAAAAGGTTGGAAAGTAACGGAATCAGAATCATGAAATGGTAAACGCTTATGTTTAGCGATTTGACAAGAGTTGCAAAAGAAATTGTTCTTAGATTTATTACAAGAAATTAAATTACGAGAAACTAAGAAATCCATAATAAAATTGCCAGGATGGCCAAGGCGATCATGCCAAACGTTAGAGAGCGAAGAAGTAAGCAACGCGGAAGCAGGTTTGTTGGTTGTGGTGTTGAAGGAGTACAGTGGGCCGGTACTATTGTGGCGGCTCAGGAGCGTTCCATTCTTGTAGTCCTTCACAGAAAAGCCAAAAGGGTCAAAAGACATGGAAACCATATTGTCAGTAGTGAATTTACGAACTGAAACAAGGTTTCGGATAATATTTGGGGTGTAAAGGACATTTTTAAGGGTGTAGGGGCGGACCCGTGAATTGGGTGAGTGAATGGTTGTATGACTGGACCCGTGAATTGGCACACAGTTACCATTACCAACATATACAGAATTAATAGTAGTAGTACAAGGAGTGTGAATATTACCTGGTTCGTGTGTCAAATGATCAGAGGCACCGGTGTCAGCAACCCAACTGTCATCTCCCGAGTCCAGTGCCATCGCCTGGAAAGCTGCCCCTAATTCTGATGGTTCCAGTGGGTTTACATCTGCCAAGTGGTCCTGAGCAGGTGGAGTGGACCAGGGCTGGTGCTGTCGTGAACTTGGGCCAGTGGCCTGTGGAGGCTGACCAGGAACAATCGGCCAAGATGGGCCTGCCCAACTGGGCTGAGTTGGGTAGGGACATGGTGGGGCCGCAGCCCACCATGGTGGCCAGTAGGGGGATGGACCTGGGCTCCAGACATTGGGTCGGACCAATTGATACTGGGCCGAAGACTGGGAAGAACCACGAGGCTGGTTGCGGTTAGAGGGCTGCTGATTTCCACGACCTGTGCGATGTTGCTGTTGGCCCAATGACTGCTGAGGCCTGTGAAATTGACGTCTTGGCTGCTGCTCGGTTGTTGTTGCGATAATGAGGGGGGTCCCGGCGGGCCGTAGGTGGCTCGCGAGAGACTCGGGCAACAACAGCCGGGTTGGTGGCAATAGAGTCCCGTGCGTGTTGGCGACGCAGATCTGAGTCGAGCATGTCGCAGGCATCTTCCCATGAGGAAAGGGTGTTATTGATGATAGAGGCTTGAACATCGAATTCCGGTGGTAAGCCGCGAACCAGCTGCAGGACAAGGCGGTCTTCTGTGACTGGTTGTTCAACAGCTTTCAGTTGGTCAGCCAGATACTTGAGACGCTGACGTAGTCTTGGAGGCTGGGCATGGAGCGCAAGGTAAGATTGACAAACTCTGTTTCAAGGGCTGCTGCACGGGCGCCCTTGTTGTTCAGAAAAATTTTCCGAATCCGGGTCCATGCGCCATAAGCTGTTGTTTCCTCATCAAGAATACGTGCCAGCAGGTCGTCTGAAAGTGTCCCATATACATGAAGCACAAGAGAGTCAATTTTGGCCCAGTTGCGTAGTCCGGATCTGTTTTGGCAGGCGGTTCAGTGCCATCAATGTGGTGTAACACCTCGTAACCGCGTGCATGCAGGGTGAACAGCTTGACCCATGATGCATAGGTGACTTTGGAACCATCCAAAACACGAACTTTGTGCTGGATGTTAGTCACCGAATAAGCAGGGTGAAGGCTGTCAGTGTTCTTGGAGGATTCTGGTTTGTCTGACATCGAGATGAACAAAAGAAGGAAAAAGAAACGGTTGCAGGGTCCGTGGACAGGGGCTGCTGCGAATTGGTTTTAGGTCAGAGCAGTAGGCTCTGATACCATATAATTGAATCTGAATTCCTTGATTTCTATTGATGAAGAAGGGAACAATATATAATACAAGACCCTAACTAATTCCTAACTAATTCCCTGGAAATCAGGGATAAAATATAAAACGGATATACATAAGAAATACATAAAATATAAAACGGATATACATCCGCTAATACATAGTTTCTCCGTTCTAAACATAGTTCTAATGAAAAATGAAACACACTGTCACACAAGTATGCACAACTATAGTTGCAAGAACAAGAAATCAAGCATATTGTGCATACATGTAGAGGTGGAAAAATAGGCAGGGCAATGATATTTTCCATGTTAATTTTTGAGTAAAATGCCATTTTCGTCCATGAGGTTTGGCAAGTTTTGCGACTTTCGTCCAAAGGTTTGTTTTTCCGCATTTGGATCCAAAAGGTTTGAAATCTTGCCATTTTCATCTAGCTCGTTAACTCCATCCATTTTTCTTTGTTAAGTCAGGGGTATTTTCGTCTTTTTTGTTAACTTAAAGGGTAATTTGGTCTTTTTCAGGGGTATTCGGTTTTTTATATAAAGTGAAAAAGACCGAATTGCCCTTTACGATAACAAAAAAGACAGAAATTACCCCTGACTTAATGGAGAAAAATGGATGGAGTTAACGAGCCCGATGAAAATGGCAAGATTTTAAACCTTTTGGATCTAGATGTGAGAAAACAAACATTTGGACGAAAGTCGCAAAGCTGGCCAAATTTCATGGACGAAAATGGCATTTTACTCTTAATTTTTTATTTGTATTAACAAAAATTATGCAGATTGAACCTCAACTACAAGCTGGAAAGAATGTAATGATTGCGGCACACGGGAATTCGTTGCGGTCCATCATAATGTATCTTGACAAATTAACATCTCAAGAGGTGAAAATTTTTGATTTTATACGATTCTCACAGTGTGTTATGTATTTTGGTAAATTTTGAAAACCGAACGTTTTAATTTTTTTTTCAGGTTATTAGCCTGGAATTATCAACAGGGATACCGATGCTTTATATTGTAAAAGAGGAGAAATATATTAGAAGAGGAAGTCCAGCTGCACCAAGTGAACCAAGTGTTTATGCTTATACCAAGGTGAAAATATTTTCTACAAAAAATGGGTTAATTTGGGTTATATGCTTATCTATATTTTCTTAATAATGCGTAGTTATGATATACTACCATTTTCATCCATGTCGTTTGTCTAATTACGCCAGTCCAGACCAAATTTCAAAATTTGTACCATTTACATCCCTGACATTCTTGAATCATGTCGGTTCCGTCCAAAAAACAAATGTTTGTTAAAACCTGCTAGCATAATTGGACAAACCACAGGGACGGAACTGTCATAACAAACGTTAGTTTTTTTTTGGATGGAACTTACATGTTTCAAGAATCTCAGGGACGGAAATGGTACAAATTTGAAATTTGGCCTGGACCGACATAATTGGACAAACCATAGGGACGAAACGGCAGTTAACTCTATACTTTGTTTACAACTGCGTAGATTGCTTTTTGATATAAAACATTGGATGATCATTTGAATAAACAACCTTTTGGTATATATCAATTGTTTATGAAAGTAATAAAAGAAAAGAAACAATGTTGATGGGTTAATTTAACTTTAGCAAAACAGTTTTTCTAACTTATATTTAATGTCCTAGTCCTTTTACAAATGAAAGATGTATTGTGTTCTTTATGAGCTGTTCTACTTTGATTTTGAATGTCAAGCAAATTAATTTCGGTATTAAAGTTCTAAAGACTTTAATTGTTTCTAGAGAAACTTCAACAATTTAGTGAAAAAGGTACTATTCTGCTAAAAGTGCACAAAAAAATTAGTGTTGAAAGGGTAAAATAATAAAACATTAGTTACAGTTTTAACACGCATAATTTGTAATTTTAAATAACTTGGGTATTTTGATGAAAAATATTTCTTGGTTGTTATTGCAGAATCTGGCCCGATACAGACAGAAATTAGATGAGATGGTTCATTGATGACTTTGCAGATTCGACGAAACGACTACCTTATGTTTTAAATGTGGGTCCCACCAAGTACCGACAAAAGGTTGCGTATGTGTTGATTTTCGGATTCCAGTTCAGTAAAGTGTTGTTCAATTATAAGTTTTGTGCAGGAGAAACTCAAATTGTGTGATGCTGTCAATGTACTCTATTGTGATATAAGATTGTTACTATGGTATGATAAAAAAAATGTTTAGGAGCCATTATCTTGATAACAATTTCCTTACATTAAACTGAAAATTAAAATTACAATTGTTGTGACTTGTGGCTGCTGATTTCATGACAAAAAGATTCAGGCCACCTGATACATCAAAAAGTAAGTTTAAAAAGTTAAAAAGTTTGATACTGATACATATAATAATAATAATAATAATAGTAATAATAATAATAATAACACGTGTCGAGTTAAAATACATTTTAATACGGTTTGCCATCGTTTAACCATCGTCAGTCTTTCGAGTCTCCATTGATATCTCATCCTCGTCAACTTCCTTTACCGCGTTTGTATCGGTTGCTTCTTCGTTGTCGTGATTTGGGTTAGGTGCAGAGGTGGTGTTAGAGCTTGGTTCTGAGCAACTTCCTCTTCTGTAAAGAACGGTCCTCTTGCATCGTCTTCTTTCATCTTCTCCGCGTATTTCTTGATGTCGAAATGTTCTTCGTGTTTCCCGCCAAATGCAGACTCAAGTTCATCCATGCAAAACAAGTTTTCCATGATGGTTTTTGTGTTTGGATCGTCCGAGTAGACGAATTTCACTTTGTTTGCAGTCTTGGGCTCTAGAAATGGCTTTACCACCTACAACAATGCCAGTTTATTACACAATAGATGCAATTTGGCTTTTAGGGTCAAAATATTGACCCGTTTGGCCCGGTCCTAAACCCGTTGGCCAGCGAAGTGGGGAAGCAAATAGGGCTGTAAACGAACCTAACGGAAACGAACAAGGCCTTGTTCGTGTTTATTCATTAAGGAATAAACTTGTTCATGAACTGTTCACGAACGAGATTTCTTGTTCGTGTTTGTTCAATAAGGAAATTAACATGTTTATGAATTGTTCACGAACATTTACCGAACGTTCACGAACGAACGCATCCTTTGTTCCTGTTCGTTCGTTTAGCTTAACGAATGGAATTTCTTGTTCGTCTTCGTTCATTTAACAAACAAACGAAACATAAAGAACTTCCCGCCGAATGTTCGGTTCGTTTATAGCTCTAGCAGCAAACGCACCTTGTAAAACGGTTCAAAGAATTTGGGTGGATTGTAGAGAATGGCTAAACCAAGCCTCTCGGGATATTGTTCCTGTAAGATAAAAGCGGTTTCTTTTGTCGATTTAATCGATATGTGGGACAAGTTGAAGCCTTGGAAATCAATGAGCCAAATCATTTGTTCTTGATCAGAAGGCAAATTCAATATTGCATTCTCCATGCAGTACACCAAATGCTTTACTTGAGCTCTTGTTGACTTTGAGTTCTGTAACAAAATAAACGAAAACTAGTCATGACCCGTTTAACCCATTTATTTCAACCCTCCAACCTGTTTAGCACTTTTACAACTTGATTACATTCTGTTTATTGCAGCGGGGGATCTAGAAGAAAAATTCAGGAGTATCCTAAAAAAATTCTGGACCTAGGGGTATCCTAGTATTTGCTCAGGTGGTATACAACACATAAAACGAAGAAGAAAAGAAAAGTTTTGCACTTCGTCGACAATGTTGAAGGGTAGCCCGGGCTACCCCTAGTTACATGCTAGCTCCGCCCTTGCTGTTTAGTGTTTACAATTTGCCATCGCGTCAACATGTTCAGTTTGTGTTTCAGTTACGCGATTTTAAGAGTGTCTTCGGTACGGTTAATGTTTCTGACACGAATATAAATACAAGTCTTGTTTGCGTTACCTTGATTACACGTGCGTAACTATGTCAAATCATATTATACCTCTATAGCAATGAGATACGAATAATGTTTGCTTATCTACTGTATCTTCGCATATCATCATAAACTATTTTAAAAATTACAAACCCGGCCAACAGGGGTGGACCTAAGTGACGGTCAGGTGGGTGGGCACACCCCTTAAAAAAGAAAATTTTAGTGTATAAAGGCTAAATCCCGATCGCACCCCTTGAAATTTTGGTTGAACCCCTCATTCGCACCCCTAAAAATAATTGGGTTGATTGTTTTTATGATTTTCTCATTTTTATTTCCAACATGTTAAAAGGATAAATAAGCTTCAAAATGAAAATAGTGAAACGGGTCGAAAGTAACCCGAATTGTATGCAAAACGAACCTGAAACCTGGGCCTCAATACGAGAACGACCCTCCCGTTCTTGTCTTTACAACTTGACCTGTAGATTTTTCCTGTTTCCCCTTCGGCCGCAACATGTTCCTGAATCAAACAAACATTAAACAACAATTACCATAAATTTAAATCATATTTATATTTAGTTATTTATAAGTTTAAGAAAACCAATGACCCAAATCGAATCATTAACCGTTTGCCATTTTGGATCCGTTTTAATATGTTATTTCTATAAACCAAAAAGATTAAAGAAGCCCAAACCAACCCGGTTTGCCTATTCGGGCCAAACGTACCCATAGAATCTCTTCGGGTCTATAGCTCATTCGCCAAATCAACGAAGCTTCAAACATTTTAACAGCCTTTTTAACGTTCCAATTCCGTGCTCTTAAATATCTTGATATCGATACATCAGAACAGTAACGAGCAAACTCGTTTGGACTATTTTCTTTCATCTTCTCAATTGATTTGTGCTTGTTAATCGCCTCGCGCACTTCAGTAATCTGAAACAGAAGTTATAGTTAAAAGTTCATATTTTGATTATGATAAAATTTGAAGTGCTCAATTAATGTCTATGGTACCAGTTTCTGTTGATCTTCTGGTGTCAATGGGCCATTTGAGTTTAATCTACTTTGTTGTGGATTCATAGCTCAATTACAAGTCCTGCAATTATTTTACCACCATGAAACCCGAAACTTATATGGAAGACCTTTTTTTTACCAGCTAACTCACACACCCTCTAACAGTGCTCCTAAATCTCCACCTTTACGTTTGGAGTTAACTTTTGATCCGTTTGGAGATACGGGCCCATAAGGTATGGACGGAAATGTCAACGGGCCCATAGCGAATAGCCAATAGCAAGGTTGCCTGGACCTTCGGACTCGAATTCCATCATCTGTGGCCCCGATTTTGATCTTGAAACTTTTTTGCCAAATATAGCAATTTCAATTATTTTTTTTATTGTAAAAATGTTTAATCCTTAAATTTATTTTACAGTCAATTTTGAATCCTCAACATTTGGTCAAACCTGTCAAAATTAGATTTTCTGAAAAGGGGCAAGTGGGTATTAGTTTAGGCTATCGGATGTGGGGCTCGTCCCCGGGACAGCAAGCCGCGTCGAGGACCGGCTACACCGCCCTTTCCTGCCCCCCCCACATATACATACATACGTAATATAAAGGGGCTCATCCCACACCCGCTGACGTGGACGTATGCGAATCATCCTCCTCAAGTGACTACCCCCTCCACATCCAATAGCCTCAGGGTATGAGTTGACAAAAGAAATTAGTGTTAATCATCAAATTTAATGCTTATATCAAACAATTAATTCAAGAACATATCAAATTCAAGAGATTTAGCTTAGTAACAATCTTTAGAAAAAAAAAATTAATCCAACTTTAAGCAACCTCTTCAAAAGTCAACCCACATTGAGTTTGATCCAAGAACAAATTTTTCAAATTCAAGAAACCTAAAGAAGTAACAACAGAAAGATTTACAGGCAAAAGGTTGCACCTTTATCTTCTGGGCTTGTGATTTGAACAAGAACTTTGCAGTTATCTGTAAAAATGGAACAAATGAAAACAATGATTAAAGAGTGACTAGGTGAATAATGAAGAAACTAACAAAAGGGTTTTACTGAAAAAGATGTGTGATTGGTGACTTCTTCCTGGAGATTTGAACAATTGGGTGATGATGAAGAATGTGTGAGTTGAAAGCTTCAACTGGTTAGTTGAGTTTCATACATGAAAAAACAAGAAAATGAGTTAAAAAGAAGGTGTTGGATACGACAAAGATAAACAATAAATCCAAAAAGTCTTTTGGTTTTTTACATATTTTTGGGTCTTCTTGGTTGTTGCTCAATTGATATTTTATTATTTTATTTAGCATTTAATTTTGAATTTGTACTTGTAAAAAGTTGAGCTTGATTAAGTTGAATCTAATATAAATGATTTAAAATACGGAGTAAAATGTCAAAATAGTCTCTTAGTTTAGTCACTTTTGCTGCTTCAGTCTAAAAATAAATGTTTTGTATCTGGGTCCTTGAGTTTTATTTTTGTTGTAATTTTCATCAAATTTGTAAACTGGGTTAGAATTTTTCGTTAACTCCTCTATTTTTTGTTGTTTTCCTTAATTAGTTAAAATATATTATGACATAAATGATGATTTTACCCTTCATTTAAATGAGCAAACCGGAAAACAGAGAAGTAGTTAACAGAAATTCTAACATAGTTTGCCAATTAGATGAAAATGGCAACAAAAATAAGACCTCGGGGACCCAGATGCAAAAGATTTCATTTTTTGA
The DNA here is from genome assembly GCA_947069175.1 of Scalesia atractyloides. Lineage (NCBI taxonomy): Eukaryota > Viridiplantae > Streptophyta > Magnoliopsida > Asterales > Asteraceae > Scalesia > Scalesia atractyloides. The sequence goes on from CAMTDV010000029.1 coordinate 2,121,366, forward strand.
CGGAAGTAGCAAAAGTGGCATAAACTCAGGGACCATTTTGACATTTTACTCTAAAATTTTTATTACTTTTTGTCATTTCGCAGGTATTAGAGTTAACTGCTATTTTCGTCCATGTGGTTTATCCAATTATGCAAATCCAGACCAAAATTCAAATTTGTACAATTTCTGTCTCTGACATTCTTAAAGCATGTCTATATAATCCAAAAAGTTAACGATCGTTAACTTTGGCAGTTAAATGAGAGGTAAAAAGTTTTTATTAAAGTATTTCAAATTTCCACAGTTGTTAGCTTTGAATGTTAAACATAGAATAATTAATTGTAAAAAGAAAATAAAAAATGGAAATTACCTTTTTATCTATCATTTAACAATCAAAGTTAACGACCATTCAATTTTGGATTAAACTGGCATGTTTCAAGAATATCAGAGACGGAAATGATATAAATTTGAAATTTGACATGAACTGACATAACTGGACAAACCACATGAACGAAAATAACAGTTAATTCTTACTTTTAGAATTGGTTATACGTTTACCTTTCTATGTTAAAATCGGCCATATATCAAATCTGATAGCTAAAGCTGGAATGGCAAATCTGATTAGAATCTAACTAGGTTTTTTTTTCCTTTTTTTTTGCAAGATTTTTTATGATTAAAACATCATTAGTGATTTTTTTTATTTTCTTTTTCATTATTTTAGAAAGAGTAGAAGCGATCACATTATTGCTTCAGTTGTTTTTCGTGTTCAAACCAAGCTTTTTCACTTTGAAACTTATTTATGTCTAGGAATGATTAATGTTTGAATGTTAAACTTGGTTAGTTGTTTATAACTTTATATGATCTTATCTACATAATCAATGAAGTTTCATTATGTTTTTAGGGTTTTTTTTTTGTATTGTTGGAATTTTTATATGGCTTTTCTGTAGATCGATTATTGTCTTTTAAAAGTTTTAAAAAATTGGGGTTGGGTCTTGTGTGGGAGTTCACATCCATCTGTTTTTTGTTGCTTGGAGAGCGATCCTTAACCGCCTCCTTAGTCCTTACGGCTGAAGTTTTATGGATTCGTAGCGTGCATGTTCAAGACCCAGTTTATCGTTTGTGCGGGGAATATAAGGAAACTGTGGAACATCTCTTTACCGCTTGCCACTCTTCACAAACAGTTTGGCAAATTATGTCTCAATGGTGGAGAACTCCCGCCATCTTTGCCTTTCATGTTAGAGATCCTTTGGCGATTCACGAGGAGTTGAGCGGTTCAAAGGTTCGGAAAATTGTGGAGCATTTGAGTTAAGAGTTAGTTGGTCGAGAAGAACGGGCTTAACATGGGACGATTGGAAATTAGTCTAGAAAGTCTAACTTGAAGTTGGTTTTATGTTGTTTTTGTTCTGTTTTTGCGAGTTCGGGTTGGTGAAGGAATAAAATTTGGTTTTGTTGGCTGTTCAAAAAAGAAGTTTTAAAAAATACTCACGTTGCAACACATAAGTAACCCTAAATTCTTAATTTATTCAAGTTTTATGGCAGATAATTTTGCCTTTGACACATTTGGATCCCTGGATTATTATCAAATACAAAGTCTTTTAAAAATAAAAAGTCGTAATAAGGGTATCAAAGAGACTCCGATTGACCTCATTCAAGTAGCATTGAAACCGCCTCATCGAATTCTACAATATGAGATTTTGGGTTTTCGTTTTCGTTTTGGGCACATACCATACAAACCAGCATACTTTCTGTTTTTCTAATAAAAGTCCTTCCACTTTTCTTGTACTTAAAAAACCAACATACTTTTTTTTTGTTTTATAAAAGTCCCATCACTTTTTTCATATAAAAAACCAACATACTTTCTTTTTTGTCTCAAAAAATTCTCCTAACCTCTTTTTATACATAAAAAGTGATAAAAAGTGGAAGGACTTTTATGAGAAAAAACAGAAAATATGTTGGTTTTTTATAGCATTTGCCCTTTCGCTTTTGGATGTTTAGCTTGTAGATTTTAGAATTTTTGTTTAGATCATTGTGTCCTTTTTATATTTGCGTTATTGTGTCTTTTTTTATATTTGCATTATTGTGTCTTCTTCCCAACTCATTGTGTCTTTTTTTCCTCGACATTGTGTTATATTTTTCGACATTATGTTATATTTTGCGATCCATTGTGTCTTTGTACACTTCTTAATTATAGGAGACTTTGTAGGATAACTTTAGCCCCGCTTTACCCAAGTTTTATAGCAGATAATTTTGCTTTTGACACATTTGGACCCTAGCCCTGGAGGCGGTGAGAATTCCTGAACATGATGATTTACCCAAGTTTTATAGCAGATAATTTTGCCTTTGACACATTTGGATCCCTAGCTCCGGAGGCGGTAGAATTCCTGAACATGATCTAACGGGTTATGCATGATAATTTCTCGACCCCTAAACCTCATAATAATAGGATGGATTTTATTACCTGCCACTTCATTTTATATGGTTAAATAAATATAATAACTAGTTCATTTAATTTATGAATGATTCACACAACCAATTACATTTTCACTTAATCAGCACCATCCTTTGTATACAAAATCCATTTCTATTTCTGGTGGTGTGTACAAAAATGCAACCACCATCACGACTTGTTAATCCATGATATGCTTTCATATCATGGACTGCAGTTCACCAACTTACAATCAAATTAACTTTTGACCTGCCAACTTTTGAACCCCTCTGTTGTGATCCTATACACCAATCAACCTTCATATTCTGGTCTCTGTTCCTCTTCCACTAAGAGGGTTGAGGTCCAACTAAGACCTGGCTCCCACACGCCTGACCCTGAACCCCAAAACCAGGCTAGACCCTGAACCCCAAAACGTTCAGGGTTTAAGGTTGGTCCAGGGTCCGTTCAAAGTTCACGTTGGGGCTCCCACGATGTCCAAAACAAAATCACTGGTCTCTCTTTCCTGTAACCCCATTTGAGCCCTCTGTTTTTTGAGTGCCATACTGCCAGATGTACCGGGACCGACCAAAATCATTAACGGAATCCTCTAACGGTGGTTTATTAAAGGGAAGATAACCCCCATTTCTTGACAACGAGGACGAGTCAGCTTTATCTCCATCTCCCAACGGCGGTTTGTGAAAGGGTAGATAACCCCCGTTTCTCGATGTTGACAATGAGTCCGCTTTATCTCCATCTCCTAACGATACACCCACCCTCGGGTCATACGGTCTTTGTCTGAACGCAGGCCTCATAAAACCCCTCGTGTTAGAAAACCGAAGTGGTGGTTGTGCCGCCTTGGGTGCCGCCAAGAAGTCTTTAGGAAGCGAGTCCACATCCATGTAAGATTTTCTAGCCTTTGCATCGGCAATTAGAGCCGCCCAATCATCCGATTGAACCAGTGAACTTGCGTTTCCCATCACCTACATAGAACATGAATAATTCAATACCAAACGATATATACTTGATACTAAAAACTAGAGTAAAGTACACGGATGGTCCCTGTGGTTTATTAAAATTTGGATTTGATCCCTAGCTTTTCAAAAGAACATAGATGGTCCCTGTGGTTTGCACTTTGTAACGCATTTAGTCCCAACCAACAAAGGACCATCCATGTACTTTTGAAAAGCTAGGGACCAAATCCAAAATTTTAGTAAACCACAGGGCCTTGGACCATCCATGTACTTTACTCTAAAAATATGGAGGAATAAAAAATATATACCCAAAGTGCCCTTCTCGCACGAGTAAGAGCAACGTTCATCCGGCGAATATCAGCAACAAATCCCACACCATGACCAGAAGCACGCACACATGACATGATGATGACATCACGTTCTTGCCCTTGAAATGCATCAACCGTATTAATATATAGATCCTTCCCTTCTTCACTATTCAACACTTCCTCAAACTCCCGTTGTATGCATTTCAATTGTAACTTAACGGTGTGATTATTCCCACAGACACTTTCGGCATACCCAAATTCTTTACGGTTTTCTGTAAATGTTCGTATAGCCGTAAACAAAACTGAGCTTCATGTACATTCTGGTAAGAAACAGACCCGCCGCGATGTGATTCCCGCCCGTGGGTAATATCATAAAAGATATACGGTCTGAGTAACGGGTCTTGGTAGTAAAGCTCGTCGGGTAAATTGGTAACACTTTCACTGTCGGTAAGTCTTCCTTGGTAAAAATACCGTGAAGGAAAATCACGTATCTGAGGGTGCATTCGATATTGAACGGATAATAATATTGTCGGGCAGCCCGCTTGTTGAAATCTTTCGTAAAGACTTCTACTATATAACAAAGTCCCGGCAGCTTTACTGATGACGGTTGCGGGTAGTTGTTGTGGGTCCCCAACAAGAACACACCGAGCTGCACCAAGAGCTAGCGGTGGTAGCACCCCGACCTCGCTTGCTTGAGCCGCTTCGTCTATAACCACCATATCGAACCCATGGGTTAGCCGTGAAAAAAGCTTCCGACCGCTACTCAATACGGTCGTGAAAACGATTTCCGCCTCGTTTGCGAAACTCGCCTCGAGACTAGCCCTAGCTTCCTCCAGATTAAAATTACTGTTCTTGAATTTTCCCTGCAATATTAAAAGACGGACATTTCGACTAAAACTTTGTCCCGGTTCTCAACAACGGCTGCGAGGTTTTGTAACAACGAGTCACGGTTCTGGTCACGGGCCATAAGGACATCCGGGTCGACCCCCACGGACCCTTGGGCCCGACCCGTGTAAGCTGCGACGTTCAGCAGTCTTTGAAGGGATGATATTTGTTGAGACAACTGCGCTTCACGGGCTTGTAACTGGTGCAACCACCCGTACACTTCTTCACGGCTTTTGACCAAAAGCTGCTCGGTTCTACGTTCGACCGACACCGCTTGAGCAGCCCGAGTTTGCGAATCGACCCCAACCCGAGCCACATCGGGTCGGTAAACTTTCATCTCACCGTCGATGAACCCGCGGTCAAGAACACGGGTCAAGAGCTCATCCGTTGCAGCGTTCGATGGTGCACAAACAAGATCGTGGTTTCGGGCAGAGTTTATGAAGCGTTCGGAACAGGTTTCTGGTCCATGTTTTGAAGAACCTGGTCAATCGATCCGTTTGAGGCGTTTCGGAAACACAGGGTTTCGTTTCTTGTTTGTAGCTTTCGGTTTCTTGTTTGTAGCTTTCGGGTGCGAGCTTTTTAAGTAATGCAGTATAATAATGTTGGTATTGAACAAGATGAATAACGTTTAACATTCCCCATACGGTATGCGTTTTTCCTGTTCCGGGTGGGCCCTGGACTAAAGTAAAGGGCCATAGATCTTGTTTTTTTGTCAAGTTACTATTTGTACCAGCAGCTGTATGCATTGCGGCCCAGTGAATTGCTGATAACTGGGGCCCGTTGAAGCTTCTGTGAAGATGATCCACGAAATTTGTTGTGAAACACTCGGGCGATGTGGGTGATTGTTCTTCGTATTTCGACTGATCTGGGCTCGGCTGTAGAATTGCAGTTTGCATCTGTAGAAAATTACGTTTAACCGTCTCAGCAGTTTGTACCAATCGTAAAACTGAGCGAAATAGTCTTTTGGAGCTGACAATTTTGACCCGTTTAGCTACAAATGGGTCAAACTGGGATATATGTTTTAATCTTTTAACAGGTCAAACGTGTCAAACATGTCAATAGTCGCTCTTGGTGTAATATACAACCCATAATTAAAACTCCCAAATTATCTCAAACAAAAAACTACACTATTAATGAATTATTATATACGATGTAATCATATCTCAAATACTAATTGTTCTACAAAATGTAAATGATTAGAACAAAATTGTTTTGACCCATTGCCCATCCTTAAGCCTGTAAACGAGCCGAATGAACACGAACGAGGGCATGTTCGTGTTTGTTCATTTAACTATAACCGAACATGAACACAAACATATAATCAAACACATTTTTTTGTTCATATTCGTTCAGTGAGAAAAAGCATGTTCGTGTTTGTTCATGTTCGTTTGTTTGAAACCTAAACGAATAGTTCACAAACGCAAATGGACACAAATGAACATACACAAACAAACTTAAATGAACACAAATGAACATAATTGAAAAACCATAAACGAACACAAATGAACATACTAACAGTATGTAGCCTTTTTAATTGTATATAAAGTAGTTTCAATTGCGATAAGTTTCATTCGAAAGGCTATTTTTTATTACTAACAGTCCAATTGCTAATTAATTATAATGTTATATTTATAGAAGTACTTAGAAAACCTCTTTTATGTTTAGATTAGATGAATATAACTATTTATGTATTAATTAAAACTTAAACAAACATAAATGGACGTTCACGAACATAAATGAACAAACAAAACGTGTGTTCATGCTCGTTTGTTTAGTCAAATAAACAAAAAAAATTGTTCGTGTTTGTACGAACATAAACAAACTTCCTGCCGAACAAGTACACGAACAATTCATGAACGTTCGGTTTGTTTACATGCCTACCCATCCTGCCTATTTTTCCAACTCTAATATATTTTACATATTGACAATTGCTCCACATATTGTAGAACTCACCTGTGAATTGAGTATACGAAATGCATGCAAAGCAATATACTCTCTTTGGGTTGTAGCAAGTGCACCAAGAATGGTTAAATACCAGACTCCATTACGCTGTAGTTTATTTATAATGTGGTCATCATCAACCTTGCTGTAATCGTTAAAACAACAAAAGAATCTTTATTAACACACCTGATAGACTACAAGCTTCCAGGTAAAGATATATAACATAAATAAATAAATAAACCTGCTAGAATCGTAAGAATCCCAGACATAAAAGTGAAGAAGAACCCCTATTGGATCACGGGTATCTATTGGTATGTGACGCCTTACAGTACCAGCTAACCTCAGTTGTTTCCTCTGTAACTGTTCTCTTAGATTTAACTGCTTAACAACAACGGGTTTTCATTAGGTAGTTTCATACCAATAAACACGTTTTATCTACTTTTATCATATTTTGCATGCATAAAAACCACAGAAACGAACCTGTTCCAGGTCTAGCGGCTGAAAGAACTGCAACATCACCCTCCTTGAAATTCCATCTGCATTCATTTGTAGGTAGAAGTATCACATCATACCATCCTGTGGCCACATATAAACCTAAGTAAGAACACTACTTGAAAAACTATAGATACATAATAAATGATGTAATTTATAATTTAATATAAGTACACAATTAAATATATTATACCTAGTTCTCGCCTCTCAATATTTTTTATTCGAACCATTGTGTGCAAGTCTCTAGAAACCGTTTCGGTTAATTCCTCCCACGTACTGTAGAGTTGGGCCCGGCATTCTTCAAAAAGCAAAGGCTCAAAAGCCCGAACATATTCTTCTACTGATTCAAAGCTTCCTGGAACACATTGAAGTTCTGACACCTCTGAATTTCCTGAAAAAAAAATGATAAATTAAACAGATAACACGAAACTATATAATTTCATACAAATGCGGACATATATAAAAATATAATAAATAGTCAAGTAAAGAAGTTAATCAGCATCGGGTTATTGTAACATATAATTGTTCTCGCTTATTGATTTTAATTAAATAAAGATCTCATTAGTATCTACTTTTCCCCTTGTTGATAATGCAATAATACTTTTATATCCTCTTTTTCCCTCCGCATTGAATCACTTATCCTCTCAATCTCCTAGAATAGTAATAAGATTTGCAAATCATAAGTCATTCAACGTTGTTCAGTAAAAAACTTTATCCTTATATATTATTTGTCTTTTAGTTTCATAACGCAAAAGAAAATAAAAATTAAAATATCATACCCGGATGCTGCCAATACTTTTCTTTTGTCACCTCACGCAGAAGACGTTCTACTGATGAATCTTGATGCTGAGTGCTAATAGTGGTTGGTTTTCTTGAAGGAAGCTTTTTAAATCCTGTTTTTGAATCGATTTGATTTTGGCCAGCTAAAGGCGGCCTTTTTGCATTAACATGTGGACTTTTCATCTGTCTTGAATCGGTTGACTGCTTCAATAGACTCTGTTTATGATCTGTAAAAAGTTTATCTTCCGCAAACAAGACTTATTCCACTATTTGTCCTTTTAAAACGAGTTACAGATCCGGAATTCATATCACTGTCGCTACATTCAGATTTGATACCACTAGGCTCGACATAACTATTTCTTTCTTCGTTTGACTGGTCAACCTGTTTTGTATCCTTTATGTTTGACTGGTCAAACAACTTTTCTCCACTGCCCTCAGAAGAATCAAGAAAAGATCGTGATTCTTCGAGATACGTGCGGTGGGAGGTAAAAAGTTTGGCTTTCGTGGAGTCGAGATTTTAGCAGGTCCCGCTTGCTTAACATCTTCTAAATTAAGAAACATGGTTTGCCTGCTACGTTTTTTACCTAACGTATCTTTTTGTTGCTCATCTTTAGGCCGTTTTCCTGGGTCAGTTGCAAGTTTCAAAGCATGCGTTGCTTCGTTTCCTCTAATTAATCTGCGTTTTGGATTACCGTCACTATTTTCACCCTTTAAACTATTATTAACATCGGAAGACACACTAACATCATTCAAGCCCTCATCGTCAGACCATTCCCCTTCTTCCTTTTCAACAAGCGAGTTAGCATCAGTTCCCGTCTTTTGGTCACCAGTTTTTACTGTTTTATGAGAAGTGGTAGATTTTGTAGATAATTTAGAAGCGTTTACTGTCGAGGGGACCGCCTTTTTGCGCTGGAAACGGATAGGTGAGTCACTCTCTTCATCCTCCATAGTAGCTTAATTAAGATCAAATACCGTTCTCTCTAGAGCCCATTTCTCAAATATACAAACAGATCTCCAAAAAGATGCATCTTTCACCAATAGAAATTACTTATTCTTTGAACAATTGAATCTTTCAACTAATGCAAACACTTACGTGCTGCAAGCGAATTCAGCGGGAAAAACGTCAGTAAAAAAACTGTATTATGCAAAAAAAAACGGTAGGCGCGATTACATTTATGATTAAATAATTAACATTTAGCACTAGTTACACTCATTTCTATTAATAGTACATTAACAAAAACCAGAAGTAAGTCCCCAAAAAGGTTAGCATACAAACCACAAATTCTGCAAACAAAGCTTCTAAACAAAGTTAATGCATACAATACCTAGATTCAAATGGATAAATCTATATCGAATACGATACAAACACACGGTTGCACAACTCAAACCAATACTTAGATAAACCATTATATACATATCAATAGATATCCAACTCTATCACAACAATTACAACCCTAACACACTCAATTCGATTACTAATCAAACCCTAACATATAAACAATCGGTAATATTGAGATCTAGGTTTCTAAACAGCAAATTATCGTGCAATTGGGGGTATAATCGTCGAACAATTAAGTGATTATATAATAAATTGTTGTGTAGGTTTTGATTGATGAATTTAACATATACATATATATGTATACATTTGTGTGTATGTATATCATGAGATTTTACGCACCTGTTGTAGGAGTAAAGTTGGGGATTCAAAGTTGAAAGTTGTGATTGTGAATCTGGTGGATTTGTGAGAGCGATGAATTAGGTTTTATAGGCGAAGGCTACTGTAACGGATACATTTAGGGTTTAGTAAACGGATCCCAACCCGACCCGCATAGATTTCACCCAGCACAATAATAGTCTTTAGTTTAAAACATTAAACCTACTATACCGGTAAACACGCAACAAGCTGTGGTAACTTTATTTGGATAGCGAAACAAATCCTATTAGAGACAATTGGTTGTAAATTTTGATAGAAAGAGGATTTAGAACCCGTGCGTTGCGGCAAAACTGTTAAATCGAACAAAAATAGCTGTAAAGACGTTGAACCATGCATATACGTATCGACATATTAACTCAAATAATTTGAGTAAAGAATGTACATCAATGATAAGTATTTAGAGATACAGATAATTTGAGTAAAGGTGTAGAAAATAAATGTTATTAAAACACGAATGACGGATGTAATAATGTTAAGAAAAATAAATATGCATACAATATTAAATTTGAAATCTTTATGTATAAAAAAGAATATTCTTTATACTTTTTTAATACGCTTGGCAAAACAATATACAATTCCATTCAGTGAAGTGCACATTCTTTATAAAAAAAATGAAGTGATGGTTGCTGTCGAGGTATAAGGAGATAGAGGTGACCAATTAAAAGGAAGTTAGTAGAATAAATTGAATAGTACATTGTGAGGAGCAAAAAAACTTGCTAATTAATAGATGAGAAAATTAGATGTGTATACTCGTATTATTAACCTTTTATCATTCATGTAACACACATTATTTTAATTTTTCTATAGTCATTCACGATCAAGATTAGTTAAACGGCACAACTGGATTTTGGTGTTGGAAGTAAAGTGTTCCTTCGTCATTGATTATCGTAAAGTTTACGACAAGCTGGATAAAATAAGCATATGTGATTCATGATAGATTGCATTTTACTCTTATTACCTATTTCCTAATTACCTATTACCTAACTTAGTTAAAATGCAACTCTTTGAACAGTAACAAGTTTTGATTGGGTGATTTTGACAGTGGGGTTATACATGCCGTGTCTTCTTATTTTCATACCATCAAAGTTTAGTTTCCATATAAAGTATCTTCTTCTCGGCGGTGGTTAGCGTCTTTTGATGTTTTGCTCTAAGCGTCTCTTGATGTTTTGCTCTAAAACCGACATCTGTGTTGCTCTACTCTCGGATCCGATAGGGCTTGTGTTTTGGCGGATTGAAAGCATCCGTATGATCGGTGATATTGAACTTGGCGTGGGTAATCAGGTTGCAAGTAGCGGTGATTATTGAAAGCCATCCAAGTATGAATCGGGTGAATATTTGAACTTGGCGTGGCGTAATCAGAGGGTAGCAAGTTCCTACTTGCAACCTTTGTTGCAGCTGATTTCCGCCCTTGAACCTACTCTTATATGACAAGTTTTGACCCAAACTCATTTTGAACGTATAAACAACCCGACACGATCTACTTGTTTTGCAAGACTTACCAAAAATCAACAAATAGCCTAACCAGTATTCTATAAATCCTAGTTTAAACTTGAATTTGACTATGAACTGTTCACTATTTCATGAATTTCTTGACCCTCCAGTGTTAATCAAAGGTTAAAATTATCCGCAACTTTATTCACATAACCTGAAAAGGATGCAGAATCGACGACCATCACGCACAAAGCTGAGACTTTTATGGTCAAATCACATCCACCCCTGGACACAAACCAATCCCTCAACAGAACAGACAATAAATTCCAAACATCATCTCAAAACTTTTATAAATTTCACAATGAGTTAATTACTATTTTCATCCCTATGGTTTGTAAAACTTTTATAATAGGTTTAAGTAGCGTGTTATTGCTTGCGTTTTGTGGTTGGTTCAAAACGTAGATACAACAGGGGTCGTTAATGTAAATTAAAACTATTTATTTACAATAAAAATTAATATTATGTTCATCTAGTGTTAAACAGAAAAAAAAAACATCAATACCATCACACAAAAAACAATAAAATAGAAAAATAAACCATCTCATTTTCCAATTGTGATTTGTGAGAAAAAAAATCACATTGGTCACCGGACCCACCCAAAAACATCAAAATAGAACCATCCGTAACCGATTCTGTGTTGTTGGTACTCATGAATCAACCGAGTTAAATCTAAGCTAATATCCTATGAATCCTCCAAATAAGCTACTGGTGAAATTCATCATAACGGGATATATTTTCTTCCGAACCAGGGAAAACCCTCATCTAGTTAAGTGCATATTTATATATGTGTGGTATATAAATGAACACAAATGAACATACTTGAATCAGGGAAAATCCTCACCTACTTCACGAATGTAAATAAATATAAACAAACTTAAATGAACATAATTAAACAAAGAATAACGAACACAAATAAACATACTTGAACAAACATAAACGAACGTAAATTAATATTGATGAACACAAACAAACAAGTATAATAGCTCAGATATCATTCGACATCTAAATTATTGGTTTAAATGTACATGATTTATTCAAAACATCCATCATGATTATATGGATCAGATAAGTTTCATCGAAAAGCTCAATTTAAATTTCTAAATTACAATTAGTTATATATGTATAACTAGTTATAAAAGCCTCTTTTATATTTATGTTTATATAAATGTAACTCTTATGTATCTATTAATATTTAAACAAACATAAATGAGAAAATATAAATGAACGAACATAAATAGGTGTTCACGAACAAAACATGTGTCCATGTTCGTTCGTTTGGTTAATTAATGTAAAAAAAAAAATTCATGTTCGTTCGTTTATAAATAATGGAACATAAACAAATTTTTCGCCAAACAGTTCGTAAACATTCGGTTTATATACGTGCCTATGCGTTTAACTTCAACCCCACCCAGTACACAATGTGGTTACCCGTGTCACGTTTACGTGGCTTCACTACCTGAATTTTACTTCTTATCGGATACATTTATCCCACCCTTTTGTACATATAACATCTCTTGGTTACTTCATACGCTTTTCTATCCGTTTAGTCATCATAAGCGTTGCCGCTAGAACTGTTTTTTTTTGCAAGGTTTAAATTTACTATCAATAATTGTCGTTACCAAAATCGGGTCGGTATTATCATTAAAACACACTACTTTTTTTTTGTTTGTTGTAGGCTCCAGTAAAGAGTCAAATGGCCTTTCAGAATGGGCCATACATGGACCGTTATGTTGATTGTTGTCCCTATTGCCACTGATGAAGGGTTGTTTTATACTAGCTCAATTTGTTCATTATCAATGAACTAAAATAATTAAAATTTTAACATTTACAGAAATACTGTTCTCATGAAATAATAGTTCCTCTGAAAAATATTTTATAAACTGTATATGGTATCTCATATTTTCTATACTAGAGGGAGGTATTTGTGTGATTCAACGGAAAATACAGACAATGATAACCACTTAACCTATTAATATTATTGAAATTAAAAAAAACTATAGTAATAATGAACTCTAAACAAAGAGAATAAATACTCGTTTATATGATGTAACTTTTTTTTAATAGTATCAACGTATAAAAACATTATGATCGTTTAATAACCGTGTGGTTGGGAGAGGGAGGGTTAATATAAAAGTCAACAATATTGTACATATGTTTTAAAGTATTGTAACAAAAATCCATCGCGCTAGGACCTAGGGGCGTTCACGGGTCTTTTTGGCGGGTCCAACCCAATTTGAACCCGAAAATTGTACATGGACACAAATCTGGAAATCATTTCAGACATATGAACTCGAACGCAACACCGATATTCGCAGTTAACCCGAAAACGAATCATTACCCGGATTTTTTTTATTTTTTTTCGCATATTAATATTTTAAAATCAGGATTTTACAGTAAAAATTCAAATATGTGTGAATCTTACGTCAATTAATGACATAAAACACATTTAGAAAAATAAAGTAATATATACATAGGTTAAATGAGTTAACTCGCCAACTCACCGGTTGACACGAACTTGATTTGTTCAGCTAGATAAGTTCACAAGTTTAACCTAAAAATGATCTAAATCTATTTAGACTAAACTCAAACTTACAAATTTTGTATTAGATTCATGTCGTGTCACCAATTCATAACCCTAAAACTAACTTAAATCCATTTAAACTAAAATCAAACCTATAAATTTCATATTAGATTTGTGTCACCGTTCATAAACCTACCGGCACCCCTTAGAGATGGGCATAATCGGGTTTTATTATTACCCGGAACCGGTTCCAACCCGGAACCGGTTCTGCTTGGATGTCATTGGAACCGGGTATGGTGTGGAACGGGTCCAGTTCCTACCCGGGTTCACACCCAAGAATATGGAACCGTGTAGAACCGGGTACGGGTATTATGGAACCGGGTATGGTGTGGAACCGGGTATGGTGCGGAACCGGTTCCTGACGGTCGAAAACCTGACTTTTACTGTTCAGAACCGGTTCCTGACAGTCGAAAACTTGACTTTTACTGTTCAGAACCGGTTCCTGACAGTAAAACTGACTTTTACTGTTCAGAACCGGTTCCTGACAGTAAAACCTGACTTTTTACTGTTCAGAACCGGATTCCTGACAGTCGAAAACCTGACTTTTTACTGTTCAGAACCGGTTCCTGATAAATGTTACCGTTGGAACCGGTTCCTGACAGTCGAAATCAGTTTTTTTATATAAACCCCCCTACTTACCATTTCAAAACTTAACACTCTTCTAAATTCTTGCAAAATACCTATGGCATGCAACGAGGAAGTTGTTACGGTCTTAGAGACCAAAAGAAACCCAGCTATATGGAAAAATTTTGATCTCTGTTTAATGTCCGACAGCCACGAGATGGCTAGATGCAAAGCTTGCGGAAAATTTATGAAGGCCGCAGCCAACTCAACCCTTAAGAAACACACTGAGCGACATTGCCCAGTGACGAAGGCAAAGAAAAATGAGACGGGAGAAGGTTCGGCACTGGTTCTTTAAATGTTTGATGTAACCCCTTTGGTTTGGTGTTTTAATAAAGTTTGTGTAATGTTTCTTTCTATTGTGTTTGTTATTTTTTATTTTTATTATTAGTTACATTGATAAATAAAAATAGTAACAATAATCGGTTAAAATTAAAAAACAAAAATTAACCGGTTAAAAAAAAAAAATTACTCAGAACCGGTTCCAGTAAGATTTTATTTCTTTGATCGTTTACTAGTGGCAGGTGCAACACTTTCCGATGAGTTTTTCTTAGGTGCGGGTACCTCGGTACAATCGTCGTCCGAATCGTTAGTCTCCACTTCTTCGGCTATAACGGTTCCAACGGTAACATTTTAACGGGTATAACCGGTTCCTTCTAGAACTGCATTTCCGGGTACTGATGGAACCGGGTACTAGTGAAACCGGGTACGGGTAGGAACTGGGTACGGTAGGAACCGGGTACGGTTAGGAACCGGTTACTACCCGATTCAAATGGTAAAATTGTGGAACCGGGTTGGAACCAACGGTATTTTGAACCCGGAACCGGTTCTACTTAATGTCGGGTAGGAACTGGAACCGGTTCCAGTTCGTTCACGGTTCGGTTCGGAACCGGTTTTTATGCGCATCTCTAGCACCCCTCTAGTTAATGTTGTCTTTTGGAAATGTGTAAGGTACAAAAACCTTGAATAAACATATATATATGTATAAGTATATGTATGTATATATCTGTCTTGTTCCTTTTGAACACCTAACCCCTCGATTTCTTCAAGCAATTAAATTCACAAATCAGGCACACTCTGAATCAACGATATGCGTGATTAACTGACAAGCATTGGATTATCACTTATCATCATCTCCGTCAACCGTTGCTATTTTCTTGAAATATCTGCCTCATTTTCATCGCCAATTTCCCCAAACAATTCATCTTCTTTGGGTTATAAATAATGTAAGAATTATATTCTCAATTACCCACAATTCTTTAAGCAAAATTATTTGATAAAGTCGCCTGCTTGATTTGGTATGGATATGAATAAAATTTGATCGAGTTAAAAATTCAATTTTGTGTATTACCCATTTGCTAGAATTTGGTTTTAATGCATGTGCATTTATCTTTATGAATTTGTATTTAGATTTGAATATTAATTATTACTCTGTTGTTTATATTTGAATATTTATAATAATTGCAATGTTTATTAAGATCTAAGACAAGCATTGTTCTGATTGTAGTGCTTCTTAATATATTTGATTGAAAAATTATTGATAAAAGGGTTTGGATTTTTATCAATTTTGAAGTTGAAGAGAAACAAGTTTGACCTCAAAAGTCAACGTGTAACTGTTGTTGTGTTGGTGCATGTGTTTGATGAATTAGGTGCTTTAATTTGTATGATATGCTTTGTTTATATATAGCTACTTTCTAATGTGCATAAATGGTTTCATTTAAAGTAATCGTTGACTTTAAAATTAGAATTTTTTGCTTTGGAATTTTGTGACCGAAAAGGTGGTTTTCCGGCAGTGGCGGATCTAGAAAATCCGCATAGGGGTAACGTTTCAATGAAAAGGGGTAACGAAATCGGAAAAACGTTAAATTTTTCCAAAATTTACACTACTTTCGGAGCGTCAAGGGGCAACGTAGGTTACCCCTTCTATCACTCTAGGTCCGCCCCTGTTTTCCGGGTTCAAGATCACACGAGTCTCTTGAATTCAGGGGAAATAATGTATAAAAGTTAAAAGGATATGAAATAATGTTATTGAATCTGCAAACTAAAAGTTTGATCTTGTTCATCTAATTCATTTTCAGAATGGCTGCAACAACATTTAATGGAAGTGTTGCTACCAGCAAGACTCATGGGTACATTGGTAATTTTGCACTTCATCAAGATTTTGGAAATAGTTCGCTACAGTTGACCACAAAACGTTTCAAGATCGATCTTGGACTATCAGGAAAGAAACATCATTGGTCTAGAAAAAGGGATTCTTGTTTGATTCAAGCGTCTTTTTCTCACGCTACTACAGTTTCAGACGAAGTTTCGACCCCGGTTGATAGCACCAAAGCGGGGCCCACTAAGAAATCAAGTATGGTATCTATTTTTTAAGTAAAGTCATGCATGCATTATTAATGAGTGAAAAAGAAATACTATTACTATAATCGTATGAATCTTTGACTAAACAATTTAGAAGGTCTGTATGCCGTTAAAATGGACTTTTGGTGACTTTTAAACCGTTTAAACCGTTCGACCCATTTGATATGATCTTTTTTGACCCGTTTGATGAGCATTAGATTGTCACCTCCACTGGACCCAAATCAGCCCATTCATAAGTAATCAAGTTGAAATTGTCACCTCCACTGGACCACTGTTTGGTGTAGATTTTAGTGGTTGACTTTTCTAACTATCACACTTGGCTTTTTAATGCAAAAAGATCATTATTTTTTATTTTTGTGAAAATACAAAAAAAAAACTTCGCAAGAATGATCAATTGTGAACAATTGATTAGAAGTATAACCATCTCTTGTGAATTTACATTTCCACCATATATCGTCTTTTTTTGGCATTTCACTAGAGTGATGGTCAGTTTGCAAGAAAAAAAATACAATAGATAAAAAAGGAACGGTCATCTGTGCTCTCAACCACATCCAAATATATTCATCATCCCTATTTTTCCATATAATATATTTTAATATGTAGTTTATAATTTTCTTTACATTATATGGGGTTATAAATGCATAAGTGTTTGGCCGTAAATCCAAAAGATGTAACCTTTGCATGTTTTCTTGGTGATTTTATTTAAATTTTTTTGTTGTTTATAATTATTGTAGGGGAGGCTGCATTGATTTTGATTAGGCATGGTGAGTCTCTATGGAACGAAAAGAACTTGTTCACGGGCTGTGTTGATGTGCCGTTAACAAGAAAAGGTGTGGAAGAAGCAATTGAAGCTGGTAAAAGAATAAGCAATATACCCGTTGATATGATATATACATCTGCACTTATTCGTGCCCAAATGACAGCTATGCTTGCCATGACTCAACACCGCCGCAAGAAGGTATTCACACATTCACACACACAGGCAAACACACATGTGTTAGAGGTGGTAAGAGGAGCTGGTTGGATGGGTTGGGTAATGGGTCAAAAAAAGGTAGGATTTGAAACTGGTCATTTATAAATATGAGCCAAAATGGTTGGCTGCGATTGGATTGACATGCAAACTATGCAGTTAATGCGGTCCAAAATCAATTGGTCAAGGGCTGATATTTGAGAGCGGTGGGATATTGGTAATTTTAATATCATGCAGAATTTGTATATTACATATATATCAAAAGTCAAAACTCAAAAGTGCCAATATTTGAAACATAATCTAATCGTAAGCCATGAAATCTTCCTCTGATTCCACATCAACCAAGGCATCCAAAATAACGGTCAATATCGCGGATAATATCGGAACCGATATTTTGTAGAGGGTCGAAAACCGATATCCCATCGATATTAACCGCATAGCATGCAAACACTTTTTGTGCATGTTCTATTTGTTTTTATAAATAATCACCAAGAACTATATTATTACAAAAATAATTTGAATCTTAAATAATGGTTTGAAGGTTATGTATTACAAGGACACTTAGGATAACTTTCAGTTCCTTCAAACAACTCGCAATTTCTTCTTTTAGTTTTTTTTTCAGATTCTGACCCGTTTCGGACTATTCACAACCACAAATCAATCTATAAGTAAATGAATGGAAATTGCGATCTCTACACTGTATTATCATTTTATTTTATTTTTTCCTGATGGGGGATTTTTTTTTTGATAAATGTTAATGTTGTCAACCTATTTTTAGGTGCCTATTGTCCTGCATAAAGAAAGCGAACAAGCAGAATCATGGAGTCAAATTTTTAGTGAGGAAACTGAAAAACAGTGTATTCCAGTTGTTACAGCTTGGCAACTAAATGAACGAATGTAAGCATTATATCTATTTTTAGTCAAGAAGAACTTCACATATCCATATTTAGTGTTTATTTTTTTCATCTTTGAACTTTTATTGGTTTTTCAGGTATGGGGAATTACAGGGTCTAAACAAGCAGGAAACTGCTGATAAATACGGGAAAGAACAAGTGCATGAGTGGCGGCGTAGTTACGATATACCACCACCAAACGGCGAGAGTTTGGAAATGTGTGCTGAAAGAGCGGTTGCATACTTTAAAGAACATGTGAGTACAATGTTTTATCTATTTATTATATCATAGTATAATTGAATCTGAATTCCTTGATTTCTATTGATGAAGAAGGGAACAATATATAATACAAGACCCTAACTAATTCCTAACTAATTCCCTGGAAATCAGGGATAAAATATAAAACGGATATACATAAGAAATACATAAAATATAAAACGGATATACATCCGCTAATACGCCCCCGCAGTCGTAGCAGTAGGTCTTCCGATGCATAGACTGGACCGAAATCGTTGAAACAACTGGCGTGGAAGACCCTTGGTGAATATGTCAGCGTATTGATAGTCTGCAGGAACATGAAGAACTTTGACAGAACCAATACGAACCTTTTCGCGAACAAAATGTATGTCAATCTCGATATGCTTGGATCGTTGATGTTGGACCGGATTCTGAGATAAGTAGACAGCAGAGATATTGTCACAGTAGACAACTGTGGCCCGGGTAATGGGAAGATGGAGTTCGAGAAGTAGGTTCCTGAGCCATGTTGTTTCTGCAACGGTGTTGGCCACACCTCTGTATTCAGCCTCGTCACTGGAACGTGAGATAATCGCTTAACGTTTTGATGACCAAGAAACCAGATTATCACTGAGGAAGACACAGTAGCCTGAAGTAGACCTTCGTGAATCAGGGCAGCCTCCCCAATCCGCATCAGAATAGGCTGTGATATGAGCTGATTTGGATGGTCAAATAGAGATTCCATAGTCTAGTGTACCCTTGAGGTATCGAAGGAGCCGTTTCATGAACTGGAAATGAGGATCTCGAGGGGAGTGCATAAATAAACATATTTGTTGCACTGCATATGATATATCAGGTCGTGTGAAGGTTAAATACTGCAGTGCACCAGCAAGGCTACGATATAAGGCACCATCTGAGAAGGGTTCTCCATCAGTTGCACTTAGTTTAGAATTTGTGTCAGTAGGTGTGGCACATGGTTTACAATTTTCCATTTTAGCACGAGCTAAGATCTCTGCTGCATATGTGGTCTGAGATAAGAACAGGCCACCATTTCGTCGGGTTACCGCAATCCCGAGAAAGTGATGTAGTGGTCCGAGATCAGACATGGCAAATTCCCTGGAAAGAGTGGCAATGAAGTGCTGCAAAAGTGTCGGATTGGAGGCTGTCAAGATGATGTCGTCTACATAGAGAAGTAAATATGCCATTTGATCACCCTGTTTGTAGACGAACAAAGAAGTATCACTCGTGGTAGACCGAAAACCACACTTTTGAATATAGGAAGCAAATCTGAAGTACCACGCACGAGGAGCTTGTTTTAGCCCATATAAAGACTTTTGAAGTTGACAAACATGCTTTGGATTTTTACTGTCAACAAACCCAGGTGGCTGAAACATGTAAACAGTTTCATTAAGGTCCCCGTGTACGAAAGCGTTCTTGACATCCAGTTGATGAATGGGCCAAGAACGTGAAGTTGCTAAGCTGAGGACGGTACGAATCGTAGTGGGCTTAACCACTGGGCTGAACGTCTCGTCACAATCAACACCCACCTGTTGAGATTTTCCATTTACAACCAAACGCGCTTTGTAGCGCTGTAATGTACCATTGGCATGATATTTGTGGCGAAATAGCCACATACATCTGATAATATGAGCATCTGCAGGTCTTGGCACAAGCTCCCATGTATTATTAGCTATTAATGCCTGGTATTCGTCGGTCATAGCCGAGTGCCAGTTCTGGTCGGTCAAGGCCTGGGTGTGGGATTTGGGTAGTGGGGAAATGTTGTGCTCGGAGGTGGCTAAGAGGGTGGGATCTGTTGAGGGTAGGGAACCAGTTTTAGACCGGGTCTGCATAGGTGGGTAGAGGGTGGCTTAGGCAGGTTAGATTGTGAAGGAGCTAGGGTGCTATGTGCATGTTCTGGGAAGAAAACAGGTCTGGATGCATTAGAATCAGACCTGTTTATGCGGCTGTAAGTGTGGGTAAGGGGTGGGGAATGTGGCTGTGAGACCGTGGGGGTGGGGGTGGGTGTGGAAGCATGGGCTGGAAAAAAAATGGGTCTGGATGTTGCTGGGTCAGACCTTTTCGTCGGCTGTAGGTGTGGGTTATGGGTGGGGAAGATGGTTTGGAAGTTGTAGTGGTTTCGGTTGTGGGAGGAGAGGAGGTGAAATGAAACGGGGTACTCATGGGTGAAGGTTCCGAATCAGGGTGAGAGAATGGGGTGGTATGAGGTGTAGGTGGGGTAGAGAAAGGAAATGTGGATTCGTCAAAGGTGACGTGACGGGATAAATAGACACGTCCAGTTGAGGGGTCTAAGCATCGGTATCCACGATAATTCATAGGATATCCGAGAAAGATGCACGGAGTAGAACGGCGGGCTAGTTTGTGGGGTCGAGTGGCATTGTGATTTGGAAAACAAGCACACCCGAAGGTGCGAAGGTGAGTGTAGGTGGGATGCCGGTGATAGAGTTTGTATGTGGGGGTTAGAAAGTTATGGAGTTTGGTAGGAAGAATGTTATGTAAATAGACGGCAGTGTGAAGTGCTTCAACCCAGAAATGTGAAGGTAGGGAAGCATGGGTAAGGAGGGACATAATGATGTCATTAATTCGTCGGATCATACGTTCCGCCTTACCATTTTGTTGTGAAGTTTGGGGACATGAAAACCGAAATTGAAGGCCGTGAGTGAGAGCGAATGATTGAAATTTGGAATTATCAAACTCACCACCCATGTCACACTGAAAACTTTTGATATATTTATTAAATTGGGTTTGGACAAGGCGGTGAAATTGAGTAAATTTGGTGAAGGTTTCGGATTTATATTTGAGTGGATAAGCCCAAACAAATTGGGTGTGGTCGTCAATGAGGACCATGTAATATTTGTAACCTGTGTTGCTAGGTATAGGTGGAGTCCACAAGTCACAATTATAATGTCAAAAGGTTGGAAAGTAACGGCATCAGAATCATGAAATGGTAAACGCTTATGTTTAGCGATTTGACAAGAGTTGCAAAAGAAATTGTTCTTAGATTTATTACAAGAAATTAAATTACGAGAAACTAAGAAATCCATAATAAAATTGCCAGGATGGCCAAGGCGATCATGCCAAACGTTAGAGAGCGAAGAAGTAAGCAACGCGGAAGCAGGTTTGTTGGTTGTGGTGTTGAAGGAGTACAGTGGGCCGGTACTATTGTGGCGGCTCAGGAGCGTTCCATTCTTGTAGTCCTTCACAGAAAAGCCAAAAGGGTCAAAAGACATGGAAACCATATTGTCAGTAGTGAATTTACGAACTGAAACAAGGTTTCGGATAATATTTGGGGTGTAAAGGACATTTTTAAGGGTGTAGGGGCGGACCCGTGAATTGGGTGAGTGAATGGTTGTATGACTGGACCCGTGAATTGGCACACAGTTACCATTACCAACATATACAGAATTAATAGTAGTAGTACAAGGAGTGTGAATATTACCTGGTTCGTGTGTCAAATGATCAGAGGCACCGGTGTCAGCAACCCAACTGTCATCTCCCGAGTCCAGTGCCATCGCCTGGAAAGCTGCCCCTAATTCTGATGGTTCCAGTGGGTTTACATCTGCCAAGTGGTCCTGAGCAGGTGGAGTGGACCAGGGCTGGTGCTGTCGTGAACTTGGGCCAGTGGCCTGTGGAGGCTGACCAGGAACAATCGGCCAAGATGGGCCTGCCCAACTGGGCTGAGTTGGGTAGGGACATGGTGGGGCCGCAGCCCACCATGGTGGCCAGTAGGGGGATGGACCTGGGCTCCAGACATTGGGTCGGACCAATTGATACTGGGCCGAAGACTGGGAAGAACCACGAGGCTGGTTGCGGTTAGAGGGCTGCTGATTTCCACGACCTGTGCGATGTTGCTGTTGACCCAATGACTGCTGAGGCCTGTGAAATTGACGTCTTGGCTGCTGCCGGTTGTTGTTGCGATAATGAGGGGGGTCCCGGCGGGCCGTAGGTGGCTCGCGAGAGACTCGGGCAACAACAGCCGGGTTGGTGGCAATAGAGTCCTGTGCGTGTTGGCGACGCAGATCTGAGTCGAGCATGTCGCAGGCATCTTCCCATGAGGAAAGGGTGTTATTGATGATAGAGGCTTGAACATCGAATTCCGGTGGTAAGCCGCGAACCAGCTGCAGGACAAGGCGGTCTTCTGTGACTGGTTGTTCAACAGCTTTCAGTTGGTCAGCCAGATACTTGAGACGCTGACAGTAGTCTTGGAGGCTGGGCATGGAGCGCAAGGTAAGATTGACAAACTCTGTTTCAAGGGCTGCTGCACGGGCGCCCTTGTTGTTCAGAAAAATTTTCCGAATCCGGGTCCATGCGCCATAAGCTGTTGTTTCCTCATCAAGAATACGTGCCAGCAGGTCGTCTGAAAGTGTCCCATATAAGCACAAGAGAGTCAATTTTGGCCCAGTTGGCGTAGTCCGGATCTGTTTTGGCAGGCGGTTCAGTGCCATCAATGTGGTGTAACACCTCGTAACCGCGTGCATGCAGGGTGAACAGCTTGACCCATGATGCATAGGTGACTTTGGAACCATCCAAAACACGAACTTTGTGCTGGATGTTAGTCACCGAATAAGCAGGGTGAAGGCTGTCAGTGTTCTTGGAGGATTCTGGTTTGTCTGACATCGAGATGAACAAAAGAAGGAAAAAGAAACGGTTGCAGGGTCCGTGGACAGGGGCTGCTGCGAATTGGTTTTAGGTCAGAGCAGTAGGCTCTGATACCATATAATTGAATCTGAATTCCTTGATTTCTATTGATGAAGAAGGGAACAATATATAATACAAGACCCTAACTAATTCCCTGGAAATCAGGGATAAAATATAAAACGGATATACATAAGAAATACATAAAATATAAAACGGATATACATCCGCTAATACATAGTTTCTCCGTTCTAAACATAGTTCTAATGAAAAATGAAACACACTGTCACACAAGTATGCACAACTATAGTTGCAAGAACAAGAAATCAAGCATATTGTGCATACATGTAGAGGTGGAAAAATAGGCAGGGCAATGATATTTTCCATGTTAATTTTTGAGTAAAATGCCATTTTCGTCCATGAGGTTTGGCAAGTTTTGCGACTTTCGTCCAAAGGTTTGTTTTTCCGCATTTGGATCCAAAAGGTTTGAAATCTTGCCATTTTCATCTAGCTCGTTAACTCCATCCATTTTTCTTTGTTAAGTCAGGGGTATTTTCGTCTTTTTTGTTAACTTAAAGGGTAATTTGGTCTTTTTCAGGGGTATTCGGTTTTTTATATAAAGTGAAAAAGACCGAATTGCCCTTTACGATAACAAAAAAGACAGAAATTACCCCTGACTTAATGGAGAAAAATGGATGGAGTTAACGAGCCCGATGAAAATGGCAAGATTTTAAACCTTTTGGATCTAGATGTGAGAAAACAAACATTTGGACGAAAGTCGCAAAGCTGGCCAAATTTCATGGACGAAAATGGCATTTTACTCTTAATTTTTTATTTGTATTAACAAAAATTATGCAGATTGAACCTCAACTACAAGCTGGAAAGAATGTAATGATTGCGGCACACGGGAATTCGTTGCGGTCCATCATAATGTATCTTGACAAATTAACATCTCAAGAGGTGAAAATTTTTGATTTTATACGATTCTCACAGTGTGTTATGTATTTTGGTAAATTTTGAAAACCGAACGTTTTAATTTTTTTTTCAGGTTATTAGCCTGGAATTATCAACAGGGATACCGATGCTTTATATTGTAAAAGAGGAGAAATATATTAGAAGAGGAAGTCCAGCTGCACCAAGTGAACCAAGTGTTTATGCTTATACCAAGGTGAAAATATTTTCTACAAAAAATGGGTTAATTTGGGTTATATGCTTATCTATATTTTCTTAATAATGCGTAGTTATGATATACTACCATTTTCATCCATGTCGTTTGTCTAATTACGCCAGTCCAGACCAAATTTCAAAATTTGTACCATTTACATCCCTGACATTCTTGAATCATGTCGGTTCCGTCCAAAAAACAAATGTTTGTTAAAACCTGCTAGCATAATTGGACAAACCACAGGGACGGAACTGTCATAACAAACGTTAGTTTTTTTTTGGATGGAACTTACATGTTTCAAGAATCTCAGGGACGGAAATGGTACAAATTTGAAATTTGGCCTGGACCGACATAATTGGACAAACCATAGGGACGAAACGGCAGTTAACTCTATACTTTGTTTACAACTGCGTAGATTGCTTTTTGATATAAAACATTGGATGATCATTTGAATAAACAACCTTTTGGTATATATCAATTGTTTATGAAAGTAATAAAAGAAAAGAAACAATGTTGATGGGTTAATTTAACTTTAGCAAAACAGTTTTTCTAACTTATATTTAATGTCCTAGTCCTTTTACAAATGAAAGATGTATTGTGTTCTTTATGAGCTGTTCTACTTTGATTTTGAATGTCAAGCAAATTAATTTCGGTATTAAAGTTCTAAAGACTTTAATTGTTTCTAGAGAAACTTCAACAATTTAGTGAAAAAGGTACTATTCTGCTAAAAGTGCACAAAAAAATTAGTGTTGAAAGGGTAAAATAATAAAACATTAGTTACAGTTTTAACACGCATAATTTGTAATTTTAAATAACTTGGGTATTTTGATGAAAAATATTTCTTGGTTGTTATTGCAGAATCTGGCCCGATACAGACAGAAATTAGATGAGATGGTTCATTGATGACTTTGCAGATTCGACGAAACGACTACCTTATGTTTTAAATGTGGGTCCCACCAAGTACCGACAAAAGGTTGCGTATGTGTTGATTTTCGG
Source organism: Scalesia atractyloides (assembly GCA_947069175.1). NCBI lineage: Eukaryota > Viridiplantae > Streptophyta > Magnoliopsida > Asterales > Asteraceae > Scalesia > Scalesia atractyloides. Next base: position 2,146,823 of record CAMTDV010000029.1, read on the forward strand.
ATTCCAGTTCAGTAAAGTGTTGTTCAATTATAAGTTTTGTGCAGGAGAAACTCAAATTGTGTGATGCTGTCAATGTACTCTATTGTGATATAAGATTGTTACTATGGTATGATAAAAAAAATGTTTAGGAGCCATTATCTTGATAACAATTTCCTTACATTAAACTGAAAATTAAAATTACAATTGTTGTGACTTGTGGCTGCTGATTTCATGACAAAAAGATTCAGGCCACCTGATACATCAAAAAGTAAGTTTAAAAAGTTAAAAAGTTTGATACTGATACATATAATAATAATAATAATAATAATAGTAATAATAATAATAATAACACGTGTCGAGTTAAAATACATTTTAATACGGTTTGCCATCGTTTAACCATCGTCAGTCTTTCGAGTCTCCATTGATATCTCATCCTCGTCAACTTCCTTTACCGCGTTTGTATCGGTTGCTTCTTCGTTGTCGTGATTTGGGTTAGGTGCAGAGGTGGTGTTAGAGCTTGGTTCTGAGCAACTTCCTCTTCTGTAAAGAACGGTCCTCTTTGCATCGTCTTCTTTCATCTTCTCCGCGTATTTCTTGATGTCGAAATGTTCTTCGTGTTTCCCGCCAAATGCAGACTCAAGTTCATCCATGCAAAACAAGTTTTCCATGATGGTTTTTGTGTTTGGATCGTCCGAGTAGACGAATTTCACTTTGTTTGCAGTCTTGGGCTCTAGAAATGGCTTTACCACCTACAACAATGCCAGTTTTATTACACAATAGATGCAATTTGGCTTTTAGGGTCAAAATATTGACCCGTTTGGCCCGGTCCTAAACCCGTTGGCCAGGGAAGTGGGGAAGCAAATAGGGCTGTAAACGAACCTAACGGAAACGAACAAGGCCTTGTTCGTGTTTATTCATTAAGGAATAAACTTGTTCATGAACTGTTCACGAACGAGATTTCTTGTTCGTGTTTGTTCAATAAGGAAATTAACATGTTTATGAATTGTTCACGAACATTTACCGAACGTTCACGATGTCCAAAACAAAATCACTGGTCTCTCTTTCCTGTAACCCCATTTGAGCCCTCTGTTTTTTGAGTGCCATACTGCCAGATGTACCGGGACCGACCAAAATCATTAACGGAATCCTCTAACGGTGGTTTATTAAAGGGAAGATAATCCCCATTCTTGACAACGAGGACGAGTCAGCTTTATCTCCATCTCCCAACGGCGGTTTGTTAAAGGGTAGATAACCCCCGTTTCTCGATGTTGACAATGAGTCCGCTTTATCACCATCTCCTAACGATACACCCACCCTCGGGTCATACGGTCTTTGTCTGAACGCAGGCCTCATAAAACCCCTCGTGTTAGAAAACCGAAGTGGTGGTTGTGCCGCCTTGGGTGCCGCCAAGAAGTCTTTAGGAAGCGAGTCCACATCCATGTAAGATTTTCTAGCCTTTGCATCGGCAATTAGAGCCGCCCAATCATCCGATTGAACCAGTGAACTTGCGTTTCCCATCACCTACATAGAACATGAATAATTCAATACCAAACGATATATACTTGATACTAAAAACTAGAGTAAAGTACACGGATGGTCCCTGTGGTTTATTAAAATTTGGATTTGATCCCTAGCTTTTCAAAAGAACATAGATGGTCCCTGTGGTTTGCACTTTGTAACGCATTTAGCCCCCAACCAACAAAGGACCATCCATGTACTTTTGAAAAGCTAGGGAGAAAATCCAAAATTTTAGTAAACCACAGGGCCTTGGACCATCCATGTACTTTACTCTAAAAATATGGAGGAATAAAAAATATATACCCAAAGTGCCCTTCTCGCACGAGTAAGAGCAACGTTCATCCGGCGAATATCAGCAACAAATCCCACACCATGACCAGAAGCACGCACACATGACATGATGATGACATCACGTTCTTGCCCTTGAAATGCATCAACCGTATTAATATATAGATCCTTCCCTTCTTCACTATTCAACACTTCCTCAAACTCCCGTTGTATGCATTTCAATTGTAACTTATACGGTGTGATTATTCCCACAGACACTTTCGGCATACCCAAATTCTTTACGGTTTTCTGTAAATGTTCGTATAGCCGTAAACAAAACTGAGCTTCATGTACATTCTGGTAAGAAACAGACCCGCCGCGATGTGATTCCCGCCCGTGGGTAATATCATAAAAGATATACGGTCTGAGTAACGGGTCTTGGTAGTAAAGCTCGTCGGGTAAATTGGTAACACTTTCACTGTCGGTAAGTCTTCCTTGGTAAAAATACCGTGAAGGAAAATCACGTATCTGAGGGTGCATTCGATATTGAACGGATAATAATATTGTCGGGCAGCCTGCTTGTTGAAATCTTTCGTAAAGACTTCTACTATATAACAAAGTCCCGGCAGCTTTACTGATGACGGTTGCGGGTAGTTGTTGTGGGTCCCCAACAAGAACACACCGAGCTGCACCAAGAGCTAGCGGTGGTAGCACCCCGACCTCGCTTGCTTGAGCCGCTTCGTCTATAACCACCATATCGAACCCATGGGTTAGCCGTGAAAAAAGCTTCCGACCGCTACTCAATACGGTCGTGAAAACGATTTCCGCCTCGTTTGCGAAACTCGCCTCGAGACTAGCCCTAGCTTCCTCCAGATTAAAATTACTGTTCTTGAATTTTCCCTGCAATATTAAAAGACGGACATTTCGACTAAAACTTTGTCCCGGTTCTCAACAACGGCTGCGAGGTTTCGTAACAACGAGTCACGGTTCTGGTCACGGGCCATAAGGACATCCGGGTCGACCCCCACGGACCCTTGGGCCCGACCCGTGTAAGCTGCGACGTTCAGCAGTCTTTGAAGGGATGATATTTGTTGAGACAACTGCGCTTCACGGGCTTGTAACTGGTGCAACCACCCGTACACTTCTTCACGGCTTTTGACCAAAAGCTGCTCGGTTCTACGTTCGACCGACACCGCTTGAGCAGCCCGAGTTTGCGAATCGACCCCAACCCGAGCCACATCGGGTCGGTAAACTTTCATCTCACCGTCGATGAACCCGCGGTCAAGAACACGGGTCAAGAGCTCATCCGTTGCAGCGTTCGATGGTGCACAAACAAGATCCGTGGTTTCGGGCAGAGTTTATGAAGCGTTCGGAACAGGTTCTGGTCCATGTTTTGAAGAACCTGGTCAATCGATCCGTTTGAGGCGGTTTCGGAACACAGGGTTTCGGTTTCTTGTTTGTAGCTTTCGGTTTCTTGTTTGTAGCTTTCGGGTGCGAGCTTTTTAAGTAATGCAGTATAATAATGTTGGTATTGAACAAGATGAATAACGTTTAACATTCCCCATACGGTATGCGTTTTTCCTGTTCCGGGTGGGCCCTGGACTAAAGTAAAGGGCCATAGATCTTGTTTTTTTGTCAAGTTACTATTTGTACCAGCAGCTGTATGCATTGCGGCCCAGTGAATTGCTGATAACTGGGGCCCGTTGAAGCTTCTGTGAAGATGATCCACGAAATTTGTTGTGAAACACTCGGGCGATGTGGGTGATTGTTCTTCGTATTTCGACTGATCTGGGCTCGGCTGTAGAATTGCAGTTTGCATCTGTAGAAAATTACGTTTAACCGTCTCAGCAGTTTGTACCAATCGTAAAACTGAGCGAAATAGTCTTTTGGAGCTCACAATTTTGACCCGTTTAGCTACAAATGGGTCAAACTGGGATATATGTTTTAATCTTTTAACAGGTCAAACGTGTCAAACATGTCAATAGTCGCTCTTGGTGTAATATACAACCCATAATTAAAACTCCCAAATTATCTCAAACAAAAAACTACACTATTAATGAATTATTATATACGATGTAATCATATCTCAAATACTAATTGTTCTACAAAATGTAAATGATTAGAACAAAATTGTTTTGACCCATTGCCCATCCTTAAGCCTGTAAACGAGCCGAATGAACACGAACGAGGGCATGTTCGTGTTTGTTCATTTAACTATAACCGAACATGAACACAAACATATAATCAAACACATTTTTTTGTTCATATTCGTTCAGTGAGAAAAAGCATGTTCGTGTTTGTTCATGTTCGTTTGTTTGAAACCTAAACGAATAGTTCACAAACGCAAATGGACACAAATGAACATACACAAACAAACTTAAATGAACACAAATGAACATAATTGAAAAACCATAAACGAACACAAATGAACATACTAACAGTATGTAGCCTTTTTAATTGTATATAAAGTAGTTTCAATTGCGATAAGTTTCATTCGAAAGGCTATTTTTATTACTAACAGTCCAATTGCTAATTAATTATAATGTTATATTTATAGAAGTACTTAGAAAACCTCTTTTATGTTTAGATTAGATGAATATAACTATTTATGTATTAATTAAAACTTAAACAAACATAAATAGACGTTCACGAACATAAATGAACAAACAAAACGTGTGTTCATGCTCGTTTGTTTAGTCAAATAAACAAAAAAAATTGTTCGTGTTTGTACGAACATAAACAAACTTCCTGCCGAACAAGTACACGAACAATTCATGAACGTTCGGTTTGTTTACATGCCTACCCATCCTGCCTATTTTTCCAACTCTAATATATTTTACATATTGACAATTGCTCCACATATTGTAGAACTCACCTGTGAATTGAGTATACGAAATGCATGCAAAGCAATATACTCTCTTTGGGTTGTAGCAAGTGCACCAAGAATGGTTAAATACCAGACTCCATTACGCTGTAGTTTATTTATAATGTGGTCATCATCAACCTTGCTGTAATCGTTAAAACAACAAAAGAATCTTTATTAACACACCTGATAGACTACAAGCTTCCAGGTAAAGATATATAACATAAAATAAATAAATAAACCTGCTAGAATCGTAAGAATCCCAGACATAAAAGTGAAGAAGAACCCCTATTGGATCACGGGTATCTATTGGTATGTGACGCCTTACAGTACCAGCTAACCTCAGTTGTTTCCTCTGTAACTGTTCTCTTAGATTTAACTGCTTAACAACAACGGGTTTTCATTAGGTAGTTTCATACCAATAAACACGTTTTATCTACTTTTATCATATTTTGCATGCATAAAAACCACAGAAACGAACCTGTTCCAGGTCTAGCGGCTGAAAGAACTGCAACATCACCCTCCTTGAAATTCCATCTGCATTCATTTGTAGGTAGAAGTATCACATCATACCATCCTGTGGCCACATATAAACCTAAGTAAGAACACTACTTGAAAAACTATAGATACATAATAAATGATGTAATTTATAATTTAATATAAGTACACAATTAAATATATTATACCTAGTTCTCGCCTCTCAATATTTTTTATTCGAACCATTGTGTGCAAGTCTCTAGAAACCGTTTCGGTTAATTCCTCCCACGTACTGTAGAGTTGGGCCCGGCATTCTTCAAAAAGCAAAGGCTCAAAAGCCCGAACATATTCTTCTACTGATTCAAAGCTTCCTGGAACACATTGAAGTTCTGACACCTCTGAATTTCCTGAAAAAAAAAATGATAAATTAAACAGATAACACGAAACTATATAATTTCATACAAATGCGGACATATATAAAAATATAATAAATAGTCAAGTAAAGAAGTTAATCAGCATCGGGTTATTGTAACATATAATTGTTCTCGCTTATTGATTTTAATTAAATAAAGATCTCATTAGTATCTACTTTTCCCCTTGTTGATAATGCAATAATACTTTTATATCCTCTTTTTCCCTCCGCATTGAATCACTTATCCTCTCAATCTCCTAGAATAGTAATAAGATTTGCAAATCATAAGTCATTCAACGTTGTTCAGTAAAAAACTTTATCCTTATATATTATTTGTCTTTTAGTTTCATAACGCAAAAGAAAATAAAAATTAAAATATCATACCCGGATGCTGCCAATACTTTTCTTTTGTCACCTCACGCAGAAGACGTTCTACTGATGAATCTTGATGCTGAGTGCTAATAGTGGTTGGTTTTCTTGAAGGAAGCTTTTTAAAACCTGTTTTTGAATCGATTTGATTTTGGCCAGCTAAAGGCGGCCTTTTTGCATTAACATGTGGACTTTTCATCTGTCTTGAATCGGTTGACTGCTTCAATAGACTCTGTTTATGATCTGTAAAAAGTTTATCTTCCGCAAACAAGACTTATTCCACTATTTGTCCTTTTAAAACGAGTTACAGATCCGGAATTCATATCACTGTCGCTACATTCAGATTTGATACCACTAGGCTCGACATAACTATTTCTTTCTTCGTTTGACTGGTCAACCTGTTTTGTATCCTTTATGTTTGACTGGTCAAACAACTTTTCTCCACTGCCCTCAGAAGAATCAAGAAAAGATCGTGATTCTTCGAGATACGTGCGGTGGGAGGTAAAAAGTTTGGCTTTCGTGGAGTCGAGATTTTAGCAGGTCCCGCTTGCTTAACATCTTCTAAATTAAGAAACATGGTTTGCCTGCTACGTTTTTTACCTAACGTATCTTTTTGTTGCTCATCTTTAGGCCGTTTTCCTGGGTCAGTTGCAAGTTTCAAAGCATGCGTTGCTTCGTTTCCTCTAATTAATCTGCGTTTTGGATTACCGTCACTATTTTCACCCTTTAAACTATTATTAACATCGGAAGACACACTAACATCATTCAAGCCCTCATCGTCAGACCATTCCCCTTCTTCCTTTTCAACAAGCGAGTTAGCATCAGTTCCCATCTTTTGGTCACCAGTTTTTACTGTTTTATGAGAAGTGGTAGATTTTGTAGATAATTTAGAAGCGTTTACTGTCGAGGGGACCGCCTTTTTGCGCTGGAAACGGATAGGTGAGTCACTCTCTTCATCCTCCATAGTAGCTTAATTAAGATCAAATACCGTTCTCTCTAGAGCCCATTTCTCAAATATACAAACAGATCTCCAAAAAGATGCATCTTTCACCAATAGAAATTACTTATTCTTTGAACAATTGAATCTTTCAACTAATGCAAACACTTACGTGCTGCAAGCGAATTCAGCGGGAAAAACGTCAGTAAAAAACTGTATTATGCAAAAAAAAACGGTAGGCGCGATTACATTTATGATCAAATAATTAACATTTAGCACTAGTTACACTCATTTCTATTAATAGTACATTAACAAAAACCAGAAGTAAGTCCCCAAAAAGGTTAGCATACAAACCACAAATTCTGCAAACAAAGCTTCTAAACAAAGTTAATGCATACAATACCTAGATTCAAATGGATAAATCTATATCGAATACGATACAAACACACGGTTGCACAACTCAAACCAACACTTAGATAAACCATTATATACATATCAATAGATATCCAACTCTATCACAACAATTACAACCCTAACACACTCAATTCGATTACTAATCAAACCCTAACATATAAACAATCGGTAATATTGAGATCTAGGTTTCTAAACAGCAAATTATCGTGCAATTGGGGGTATAATCGTCGAACAATTAAGTGATTATATAATAAATTGTTGTGTAGGTTTTGATTGATGAATTTAACATATACATTATATGTATACATTTGTGTGTATGTATATCATGAGATTTTACGCACCTGTTGTAGGAGTAAAGTTGGGGATTCAAAGTTGAAAGTTGTGATTGTGAATCTGGTGGATTTGTGAGAGCGATGAATTAGGTTTTATAGGCGAAGGCTACTGTAACGGATACATTTAGGGTTTAGTAAACGGATCCCAACCCGACCCGCATAGATTTCACCCAGCACAATAATAGTCTTTAGTTTAAAACATTAAACCTACTATACCGGTAAACACGCAACAAGCTGTGGTAACTTTATTTGGATAGCGAAACAATCCTATTAGAGACAATTGGTTGTAAATTTTGATAGAAAGAGGATTTAGAACCCGTGCGTTGCGGCAAAACTGTTAAATCGAACAAAAATAGCTGTAAAGACGTTGAACCATGCATATACGTATCGACATATTAACTCAAATAATTTGAGTAAAGAATGTACATCAATGATAAGTATTTAGAGATACAGATAATTTGAGTAAAGGTGTAGAAAATAAATGTTATTAAAACACGAATGACGGATGTAATAATGTTAAGAAAAATAAATATGCATACAGTATTAAATTTGAAATCTTTATGTATAAAAAAGAATATTCTTTATACTTTTTTAATACGCTTGGCAAAACAATATACAATTCCATTCAGTGAAGTGCACATTCTTTATAAAAAACATGAAGTGATGGTTGCTGTCGAGGTATAAGGAGATAGAGGTGACCAATTAAAAGGAAGTTAGTAGAATAAATTGAATAGTACATTGTGAGGAGCAAAAAACTTGCTAATTAATAGATGGGAAAATTAGATGTGTATACTCGTATTATTAACCTTTTATCATTCATGTAACACACATTATTTTAATTTTTGTATAGTCATTCACGATCAAGATTAGTTAAACGGCACAACTGGATTTTAGTGTTGGAAGTAAAGTGTTCCTTCGTCATTGATTATCGTAAAGTTTACGACAAGCTGGATAAAATAAGCATATGTGATTCATGATAGATTGCATTTTACTCTTATTACCTATTACCTAATTACCTATTACCTAACTTAGTTAAAATGCAACTCTTTGAACAGTAACAAGTTTTGATTGGGTGATTTTGACAGTGGGGTTATACATGCCGTGTCTTCTTATTTCCATACCATCAAAGTTTAGTTTCCATATAAAGTATCTTCTTCTCGGCGGTGGTTAGCGTCTTTTGATGTTTTGCTCTAAGCGTCTCTTGATGTTTTGCTCTAAAACCGACATCTGTGTTGCTCTACTTCGGATCCGAAACTAGGGCTTCGTAGGATTCTTTTATGGGCGGTGATTATTGAAAGCCATCCAAGTATGAATCGGGTGAATATTTGAACTTGGCGTGGCGTAATCAGAGGGTAGCAAGTTCCTACTTGCAACCTTTGTTGCAGCTGATTTCCGCCCTTGCTACAACCTACTCTTATATGACAAGTTTTGACCCAAACTCATTTTGAACGTATAAACAACCCGACACGATCTACTTGTTTTGCAAGACTTACCAAAAATCAACAAATAGCCTAACCAGTATTCTATAAATCCTAGTTTAAACTTGAATTTGACTATGAACTGTTCACTATTTCATGAATTTCTTGACCCTCCAGTGTTAATCAAAGGTTAAAATTATCCGCAACTTTATTCACATAACCTGAAAAGGATGCAGAATCGACGACCATCACGCACAAAGCTGAGACTTTTATGGTCAAATCACATCCACCCCTGGACACAAACCAATCCCTCAACAGAACAGACAATAAATTCCAAACATCATCTCAAAACTTTTATAAATTTCACAATGAGTTAATTACTATTTTCATCCCTATGGTTTGTAAAAATCACTATTTCAGTCCATTAGTTTAAAAATTGTGATTTCAGTCCCTGTGGTTTCACTTTCGTAACCATTTCAGTCCCTGTGATTTCACTTTCGTAACCACTTTAATCCATTTATTTTGTAAGTATAGGGACTGAAATGGTTGCGAGGTGGACTGAAATGGTTACGAAAGTGAAACCACAGGGATTGAAATCGCAATTTTTAAACTAATGGACTGAAACAGTGATTTTTGACAAACCACAGGGACGAAAACAGTAATTACCAAACACTAAAACAAAGCAACAAAACATTTGGATGGTTCATTAAAAGTTGATTATTCCTGCATGCCTCCATCATCAAGATCTTCATCGTCACCTTCTTCATTGCTTAATTTAAGATCATCCAAAAGCTCTTCCAACGGCACAGAAGGCGCATCCTCACCATCTGTCACAGACGCCACTTCCGATGGCTGATACTCTTTGTTTCGATACAACGATATATTAAATCTCAACTCAGGTTGCTCTTCAAGATCCCTCAAGAACTGTTCATACTCCTTGTTCATCTTTTCTTCGTCTACTCTACCTCGTGTGTCCCTCGCATCAACCTCAATCGGAAGAGACTTAAGCTTCCAAGCACGAGGCTTTCCACGCTTCTTTTGCCTCGTTTCCTCGTAACTTTTCTTGACTAAAATAACCTCCGGCATCACAAGACCTTTATACTTGTCTATCTCCATGTCGTTACTGTTAGCAGCATGCAAATCATACCCGAGAGCATAATCACCCGCGTTTAACAGATGTCCTAGATGAGTCCTTACCATAAACATGGTATCGTTCTTCCCGAAATCAGACACACGCGCCACCTGTACATCAGCCATCACGTACTTTGACCCACCAACGTTGACTTCAGACGAAATGGGATCGACATCCAATACAACGTATTCCAAAAGCTGTTTAGAGGAAAGAAGAGAAGTAAACGACGCCCTCCAGTATTGCTCGGCATCGAGAAAACAATGCCTGAGAGTTAACGGGTCAAGTAAAGCGATACTGTTGCTGATTTTCGTGCAGATAACAAGCGGGCCAAGGTTTCCCAAACTAGTAGCAAGTTTCGGCGGGAGACAGACTAGATCCTCACGACAAATCGGGCATATTTCGACGGAAAACGTGTACTTGTAATTGTAGTTGTTGCTTTTCGTATCGTGAGACACAAGTTGCTTGTCGTTGCGACTCTTAATCGGGACAACCTTCTGAATAAACTCCACAAACTTAAGAGCGTGACTACGGTTAGCAAAAAAGAAATCAATACCGCGATCCATCTGTTTGATTCTAATGGCTCTAACAGCAGCATCATGTTTGAGAATAAGTTGTTCTAGATAAAAGAAGGTACGTCTGTGAGATACATGTTGTCTTAGTTGAACCACAGCCACCCACTGATCCGGGTTGGCTTGGACTCGAGAACATGACTCGCACATTTGATCCTGAACCACGTACTCGATCATATACGCTTGCTCGAGAACAGCTCCGTTAAGAACCTCCTTTTGAACCCGGAGCTTGACTTTAATTCGCTTGGAATGAGGTTCGGTCCAGATGAACTCTGCATGAATGAGCCTTACTTTGTTCAGGTTTTTTAATCTCTTAACGCAGAAAGTTAAGAGTTCTTTTGATTCTAGTTGGGCTTTAAGCCAAGTTCTTGGTGGCTGCAAGTAGCAATCACACTCTGGGCAGTGAATGATGATGACGTGCTTTTGTAGACCCTCGGTTATATCCACTTCGGAACGTAGACATTTGACACACATATTGGCGGCATTTGGGGCCATCAGAATGCCACATTTGCAGCACAGGACACTGCCTACGGTTTGTTGTACGGTAAACATTCCCGCTTCTCCGGCCATTGCTGCTAACACAAATCAACAAAACAACCATCACTTAGAAGAAACAAATTTTTTATTCATTAACAATGTTTTTAAAGAAGTAATGCAGTGATGTGATTTGCTACCAATTAGTGCAACCATGAAACCTGGTAACAAAAAACAAGAAATTTGGTTGCATTTGAAGACATTTGCCTCTGTTTTTTTTTTCAAAAGTAACCTATGACTCTCATGTCTCATTTATGATGAGAACTGCAAAATATGACAATTATGACAATGGTGACGTTGAAGTAGCAACTTGGTAAACTAATAAAATCAAGTTGGAACAAAAAAATTAATAAAAGTAACTACCCTTCAAAGAGAGATGAGTGAGAAGAAAGCATGACTGTAACTACAAATACGGTGATGATTGTGTGGTGTTCTTTGGAACCTACACTTGAGTTCAGGTGATGATTTTTTGTATCCTAAATTCAGTTTAAGAAGCCCTACAGATTAATCAAGCGGTGTTTTTGTATCTTTATCGACCCCGTAGCCTACCCATTTCTTTTAAGTTCTACTTTTCATACCGTTATCTACTCTGATTTCTATCATCCCTGGCCCTGAAACTTGACTGCGACCTGAAAAGTGATAACACTAGTTCTACATAATGAACCTTGAAAAAAAAATAAGTGTGCATTGAGCTGGCTAAAGAAACTGCCCAATGCAAAAATATCAATCTTGCGAGTTTCCAGTATTAAAGATCATGAAATACATCTTATACCAAAGTCAAACAATTCCAATGCAATCTCTACACGAATATTATGTGCAAAATCAGAAGGATTATTGTGAGCTGATAAAAACGAAACAAACTATTAAACCTATATTAATTCTAAATCTATAAGTAAACCTTGGGCTGAAAATTTTCAAACTAAAAGGGTTGGCATAACGGGTCAACCCGATCCGTTAAAGACACGAACCCGAAACACGTAGACGAAATCTTATAGTGTAAGATTTTCGAAACACGAACCTGTTAATAAACAGGTTACACAAAACAACCTGTTAAGACACGAAAAAATTACCGGGGCATCATACGACCTGTTTAAGACACGAACGCAGCCTGACAAACACAATCAAATTCTCCATTTTGGCTAACAAATAATACCTAATTGGCAATTCATAAGAATATGTTGACGATTTTCATATTAACCTATTCACATAACTATAATAACTTCAAACCTACATAACAATTTCACTTCAAACATTATAAGACTGTACACAATTCACTGAATTCAAAACTGAAACAGAAAATACAAATATATCTATTATATAGTAATCGTTCAACATATATATGCTCAGATAACACGCATCTAACGAATAAAACCTGCACACAATCGATCGAATCAAAAAGAAAACTCACCTTTCAAGTCTGAACTGAACGAATTAATCAAATCGGAAGGTTAAGGACTGAAGGAGAGAGGAGGAAGCGGCGCCTGAAGGTGTGGTGGTGTTTGTGAGAGAGAGAGAGTCAGCCCTAAGTGATGGTAGGTTTATAAGTAGAGGTCTACAAACCGAACCGGTTTTTCCCATCAAAAAATAACCGGGCTTTTTATAATCAGTTTCGGTTACTAATCAGTTTTTTTAAACTCAAAACAATAACCGGTCCAACCGGTCAGGACCGGTTTTTAACCGGTTTATGCCCAAAAAACCGGTTTTTTCCAGTTTTAACCGGTTTTGGTTTTAAAACCGGTTTTGAAGATAAAGATCACTAACGGGTCTATAACTGCCGGTTCAGTTTGGTTCTAAAACGGTTTCGAAGATAAAGATCACTAACGGGTCTATAACTGCTGGTTCGGTTTGGTTCTAAAACCGGTTAAAAAATAAAACCGGTTTCGGTTTTTTTCCGGTTTCGGTTCTAAAACCGGTTTTTTTACACCTCTATTTATAAGTTCAAACTTTATACAACTATATCGGGAAACGGGTCGGTAAACGAAAATATCATCAAATCCTAAACTCGTCCTAAACCCATGAAAAAGATGAAAACGAATTTCAAACCTAGTCTCATACTCGATTACCTGACACAAATCGTCCCTAATGTGTCGAGTTTTAGGTTTACAGGTAAGGTTCGAGTTCAATTTTCATACCTACTTCAAATGATAACGGGTCAAGAAGTTGGAGTAAAAGATCTTATCAAGCGTTTTGACTCCTTATTTACAAGAGTAAATTACAAGTTTTTTGTTTTTTTTTATGTTAATATTTTTTAATATTGATAAATTTTATACTTAGTGTTTCAAAATCATGAATGTTATGTTCTTTAGCCCTAAAGTAAGTATATTTTTTGGTTAAGTATGGTCATGTGTTGTACACATACAGATGATGGTATTTTTGTCAATTTCACATTTTCAAAGGTTATTGTGTAAATAACGTATATAAAGGGACTATTTTATAAAAATAAAAAGATATTGATTTAAAACAAACCTCTTTCATCTCTTTTAAGATTTCATATGATTCCTCGTGGAATTTTTTTTACTGATTTCAAGAATTCGTTGGAGTATTAAACAGCTGATTGTGGGAATTTTGCAACAGTGCTCTGTTTTTTTTTTTTTCAGTTCATATTTTTAGGAAATTTTGTCATTTTTTAATAATGCTCTCTTTTTTTTCAATTTTCTGTTACTATGATTTTGTTTGCAACGTTAAGATCTCACACAAAAATCATGGAGATTTCATATGATCTATTTGTGGAATTCTTGACGGTGTTTTAATTTTAGAATTTTGATTGATTGCATAGGAAATTTGCAATTTCCTGATTGTGTTATGCTTTCTCTGGTTAGAGACATGTGTATTACACATGCTAAATAAATGTTTTTTTAATATTAATTTTAAATAACATATCATATATTTCTTAAAATCTATAGTTTATCATAAATCAACACGTGACATCTAATATTTAATAGAGAAAGATATGGAATGTCTTACAAAGTAACACGTGTCTTTCATTATTTTTATAATAAAAGATAGAAGATATATATAATAGTCTAAGACATATATGTGGCATATTGATATGTTTTAACATACGTAAAAAGTGGAATACCGGGCAATTCTTAAGTACCGGCTAATGATCCCTCTGTTTCCGGTTGATGAGCCCTGCCCAGTTTGTAGCAAGGCTTGTTTAGATACTTTCGGCGAACATACGGTCCATTGTAAGGAGTTACCTGGTTTTAAATACCGACATGATTTGGTAAGGGATATTCTCTATGATGTTCTAAAGCGGGCAGGGATTTCAGCGAAAAAGGAGGCTCCGGTGAACTTTCTGACGGATCCGCTCGATGGGAGGTCTACTCTTCGGCCAGCTGATATTCTTGTGTTTGGGTGGGCTAGGGGAAAACACGCTTGTGTGGACCTTACAGGAGTGTCCCCTCTTGTTGGACTCAGTGATAATGGGTTTGTTGCTGGCCAGACTGCGTTAAAGGCGGAATCAGGCAAGGTCGCTAAACACGAGAAGACTTGTTTAGAGAATCAACACGTGTTTATCCCATTCGCTTTTGATACATTTGGGTCCCTAGCCCCAGAGGCTGTGGAATTTCTAAACAGGGTCCAACAGGTTGTGAATAGTAATCTTTCAACCTTTAAGGGCCGTTTCGTCTTTAGTAGGATTGGTTTTGCAATTCAAAAGGGGGGGGGGGTTGCGGCGCAGCTTGTTGCCCGTTTACCTGCCACTTGTTTGTAATTTGTTACTTTGGTATATAATATGATTTTAGAGTTATTTAAATTATATACACAAATTCATAATTGTAGAGTAAAAGGTTAAAACTTAAAAATCTTATAAATTCTAATGAACTATAATTGCAATTAGAAAAGGAAAGAATTAGTCAAACAAAATACAACCTAAATTTAATTTTTTTAAAGTTAAAACGACAATAAAGATGAAAATAGTTAAATTGTATTTAATCAACCTTTTAGTCAAAAAAGAAAGGAAAAAAATAGCTCTAAGAAATGACACGTGTTCTCATAAATTTTATTATAATATACATAGTAACTTTGTATAATAGTAACCAAGTTTCAAACTTGTTCTATTAGAGTCACTCAAAAAAAATTTTATATCTAAAGTCACTCAGATTTGATTTGTTGTTATAGTTACGTGTAATTTGCAGGTTATCAATTTACCATCTCATAATGTATTTTCTAATTACCTTTTCACTCTTTCCATTAGAATTAAAAAAAAAACTTAAACTAAAAGAAAACAGTAATAAAAAACCAAGATCTCGTTGTCAACCTGGTCTAATCTTTACATGTAACCATTCTTGTCTTCTCGAACTGTTTTTCGGGCAACATGATCTCATTATCAACTAGGAACGACAACAAGTGACATGCTTCTTGTCTCTTCTACGTTCCACCTTCTCCGGTAACCAGCTCGTCTGTGAGTGAACCAGCCATCAGAGAATTGGGTCGGTATGGTGATTAGTTGATGGCCAAAAGCCTGCTGAGTTTCTGTAAAGACGTTAAAAATCTAATTAGGTGCAATATTTAGCAAAGTAAATGAGCTTAAATTATAATTAATTGAATCAACTAATTTGAGTTTCATGGAATCTATCAAATTTGCAGGCACATACGAGGAATAAAATTGTTTAGTGCAAAGTGGAGGAATTCTTTTTTGGACGACAATTTTAATAAAAGAATATACCAAACTGCCACCACCTATCTTTTCTTTGTTTTTTGGGCCTGGTTATATATCGCTATGGATGTTGGGCTGATTGGGTCATGATTCACTTGGGCCTAGATATCAGAAAGAAAATTTGTTCTAACTCAAACACTAATAGCGGCCGTTTTGGATGATCTTTGGGGGGGGGGGGGGGGGGGATCGAAAAGAAAGAATAACAAAGGAGAGAGGCAATCAAGAGAACAGTTTAGACGCATAACAGTTCCATACGAGGGATTCAAGAGATGAATGTAAGAAGTTGGAGAAGAATTGATACGAGAACGAACCGGGTACCGTGAACGAAGATTCAACACGAGTTAGTTTTTATTTTTTTGGTTTTGTTTGTTTAAACTCGTTTGATTATGATTCTTGCCATTGAATATTATTGTTTTGACTATTTGAACATGTTTCTCGGCTAGTTTTATCGTTCCGCCTAGGTTTTGATGAACTTAGAACCATTGTTTTGACTTTTATTTGGTTTTTATTCCGACTACAGTTCGTTTTGATTTAAAATAACTTTGATTCGTTGCTGATTATGATTATGTGTGCTAGTTCTTAGCTGTGATGATTGTTTGGTTACTGATTGTTGATGTATTTAGAAAAAAGAAATTAACCCTAGGCACGTTTTAGTCACTTGTAGGTCGTTTATTAGAGGTTCTCAATCTAGAGTTTGGTTTTAGAGATAATCCAAGGTAACCAAGTCAATTAGATCAGATAGATTAAGGTGTGAATCCAGTTTTGATGATTAGAAATATGATTTGGGATTGCTAGGTATGTTCTAGGCATTGTTTGATAGTTTGAACCACTAGTAACTCGGGGTTAGTCTATTTATTCGCATTTAGTTGTTCCTAGGTATTCGGTGTATCAAGTTAGGGTTAGCTTTACAATTAGAGGGCCGTTAATACCGGTGGTGTCACATATCCTAATAAGTGTGGATTCGGTGTCGATAGCTCGAGTCGGTCCATCTTAGCCTTCATTACATATTCTAATTGTTCTTCATAGTTTGGTTTCTAGGAACCGGAGAGTGGGGGTCCATCTCTGAGCTGACTAGTTACTATAGGACTTAATCATCCTTAGTAGGAGGTTGGTCGGGTTAGATATCAGATCTTTAGTCAATTGTCAAAGTCATAAGTCATTAGGTGTTCTAAGGGATTTATTGCATAGACGGTTTCTCCTTCTTGTTGATCTCAAACTTGTGTTCTCAGTCATTTAGTTGTCTCGTTCGTCTTAGTATAATATCAGGTTATTATATTAACTATATAAAAACCCTTAAAACAAATTAAAACCAGTTAAGTAATTAGTCGAGTCAGAGTCTAGTTAGCGTCGGTAGTGTCTCGTGGGTTCGATACTCAGACTTCATTAGGCTTTACTACGTACGATAGGTACACTTGCATGTTAATGGTCTAGCATTTACAGAGTCTTAGTTTATAAATTTAAAACTAGGGTCTCTAGATTATATTAGTTTTTATAGACCATATTTTGCACATCAAATTACTTATTCCGCTGCTTCGTAGTTTTATCACCGTTAAATACCTTTACTAACATGTCTGATTTTATTACACAAAATTAATAAGACTCAACATTAAAATTTAAATCTTTATACATGTAAATATATGTTTACACATATATGTATTATTAATTTTTTACCTATGTGTAATATATGACGTTTATGTAATAGTAGATATTTACATATGTGTATCATATTTGAAAATAAAAGAATTGAAGAGTTACATACATGTAAATAATTAAAACATGACAATTGTCATAGCATACTGATTTGTTTAATATATGTTCATCTTGCCTTGTTTGTTTCTTGTCAAATTTATGTTCATATATGTACACTTAGAATAACACAGTTGAAATACATATATGTAATGGTTTATGGCCAATCATTACATATGTGGGAGTGATACTATTTAACTAAGGAGACAATTTAGATTTATTTAGGAATCATGAAATAAAATCCAAAACTGATTGTTCAACGAGATGTTAGTATTAAAAGATAAAATATTAATTTAAGAATGGTTTAAGGGTATTTTGGTCTTTTTAAAAGAAATTAATATAAAATTTGGATGAAGTCAGTGGACTAGACCAAAATTGATATGAAAATCAAACTATTAGATAAAAAGTCTAAAAAATCTTTTAGACTAAAATAAATATTTTAAGCAAACCATAAGTAACAAAATAGTATTTAACTCTTAATTTAAGGAGATACCATCAACTTTAAAGCAATAAAAATCTTTGTAATCCAAATCAATTTATTTATCGACTAGGTTGAATAAACCCATGTTTTACAGATGTTAAATAAATATAATGTAATCAATTAACACATATAGTCATTAATATATGTTTTTAAAAAAATAAACTTTGATTTACTATTTACTTGTTAATATATGAGAGAATTAAGATATACTGAAATCCTATTTTAATCACAAAATAATAATACAATCTTAATTAAAATATGATAGGATTAAGACGTATTGAAATCCTACTTTAATTATATACGTACTGTAAAATTTTATGTTGGAGACTAAAAATGTCTAATAAATAAATTGCAATACACTCTAACTCTTTTTTTAAACGATGGGAATAAACATTATTTAAATGAATTGGCTTATTCGAGAAAAGTCTTGTTTTTTGGAAGATCTACCTCAAGAGTAATTTTTATTGTTAACTAGAATTGATTCCCATGTTGCGGGGCTATTTTTTTAAATGTGATTTATGCGTACGTATTTTATTTTTGCAATTGTCTTTGAAAAAAATAATGAATGATTACATTTTCAACCCTTTAGATACTTCTAAAGTTGTTTGAAAAATTAATTGTAGTCGTTATTTGATGAAATCCAGGACGACAAATACGTGATCTCCCAGTTGTCCTTTTTGCAGGCTGTTATTCATGTGTTGGTTTTTCAAGATCTTTTGGAGAGGGGTTCTAATTTAAATAAAGAGGTTGGGCAGAATTTGCTGATGATTCCTAATTGGAGAAAGAAAAAGGAAATCTTCAAAAGTCAAAACAATGTGTCAAAAGTAAAAACATACAAACTTCACTGTAATTAACAACGTTAACAACTTAGTTTTTAGTTTTTAATATATATAATAATTATGTAGAGGTTAAGAAAATTCCAAAAGAATTAATTAAACAAATTAGTTAAGATTAGGATAGTTTGATAAACTTACATTGTGGGTGGGGTTGAGTAGTTAAGTTTATGTGTGTTTATTTTGGTTTACAATTGACACTCAATACATAACCATTTTAGTAAAGAATCGTGAAAATTGTAAGCATCTAAATTAACTTATTTTTTCTCTTTCTTTGGTTATTATGATTTTTGTAGTATGCTAATATCAGAGTCTGATTTTTGTTACAAGATATATCGAAGGGCTACTATAGACGATGGAAGCTTTAATCTAAACGACGGGAAAAATAATAAATCAACATAGTTAAATAAACATAGTTGTAGTTAAGAAATGTAAATTAATAAATAAGAAACGAAATATTCTAACTCTATATATGAAGTAATATGGAACTATCCAAATTATCACTGTTTAAAAATTAAATTGTGTATTACACGTGTTAAATGACGAAAAAGTGTAAATTATAAATTTGTACATAATCCTTATTAATGAAATAACTTCTTAGATAAAATAGTAATAAAAAAAACAATTATTTTCAGCTATTCAAAATAATTTTCTAAATTTTCACTTCTCCTTGAGATAATACAATACATCTTATTATATGACTTAAAAGAAGTAACACTAAAAAATTAAAAAATAATGATCATAAAAATGTAAGTATTCTTAAAAATAATTAAAAAATAATGATCATAAAGTTAACGTTTTCTTTTACATCTTAAAGATAAAAAACTTATCAAATATTGCTAATAATAATAAGAAATAACTTTATAATCGTAATATTTTTAACATACGATACTAAAAGAAGAGTTTTTATGATATTATTACAACATTTATTATAATAGGAATTGAGATAATGCGAAAATGATATTCATATATTAACTTAAAAAGGTATATTAATTTAAAAAATTATAATAAAAAATTTGAGACTGAAGAAAAGAACGTAATGTGTTATTATTTAGAGTATTTTATTAGTATTAGATGCTACTTAAATTGATTTCATGTTGAAAACGTACATTTGATTTATTTGATATAAAAATTCTTTTTTAAAATACATGAACATTAGAGAGAGCTACTAAAACCCTCTTTCATGATAAGCAAGAAATAATGCATGAAATAGAATTTCAAAAGCTGACTTTAAGTAAATTAATAAAATTATGAATTACTTAAATTTTGAATCGTGAGAAAGAGGAATGATATAACGTCAAATAATTATTGCAATATATTTCATAAGATTTTATTTCTGTTGTTTATATGATTTTTTATTCATAAAATGACAATTTGGCCATGTGATGCTTCATTAACCTTTTGATCCTAAAGTTAAATAGTTAATACGACGACAAGCACAGATTTAGGATCCTATTATAATTCAAAAAATATATTAAATGGTTGTTACGTGTTATTCCCTCTACAAAACATTTTCATTTAAATAATAATTAAATTGTATTTTTTTCAAAGAAAATATAAGGTATTATGTTAGAATGATATGTACTGTAATCTTATATAATAAATAATAAAAAGATATATCTATAAAAAATATGTGTTGCATTTGTTGAATAAAGTATAATGTCATATGTTAACACATACAGTCGTCAAAATTTATCTTTTAAAAATAAATTTTGACGTAATATTTACTTATTATAACATTTTACTTTGCTTTTTTTTTATTTATTATTAGGTTAAAAACACATATATTACATGAGGTTGAATACTGTTTTTATGATACATTCAAATTATGAGATATAACGATTTTAATTAGTTTTATACATCTTCATGCTTATTTGTTTATTTCATTATAAAAACACTCGTCTTAAATTTGTATTCAAGAGAGTTTACGGTACAAAAAGGTTGAGATCAATCCCCCCTCCGTCTTTATATATTTCATCATTTTTATGAATTATACCGTAAAATCGAGAATTAAATTCTTTTTGAATGGAGTATGTAATTGTTATATTTCAAAATGATGTTTTTTTTTTCTAAATATTGATGCAATGTGCGATAAATGATAGGTTTAAATCAATTATAACAGTATGCCTAACGTTACAAAGGTGAAACTAAGTTGTCTAGATTTGATATTTGAAAGAACTATGCAACTACAATGGTGAGTCCAATCTATTAGCGATGCGTATAAAAATACTTATAATTTGATAGAATCATATGCCTCGGACCTAGATCAATAATACAATTATTAAGTATACATCAAACGGGAACCTTTGATTCCTAATTTACTATAATTTCAATCACCGAACTCTAAAGTATATATATCTACTCATAATACTCAGGATATAACTTTATGATTATATAAAAAACAACCGTTTATCCTTATCTAAATTTTTATTTAAAATTATTTATAGAAAAACAAATATTTTTTCTTATCTAATTTTTTGTTTAAAATTATTTTTATTATTATTATTATTTAATATAAGAGATAAATAGAAAAATAAGTTAAAAAAACACAAAAAAAGTAACACATATAAAAAAAGATTTTCATTTATTAATATGGAAAGATTAAGTATTTATTTTAGTTTAGTAAAGAAAAGGGAAGAAGGCCAATCCAACTTATACCATAACCAATTTTAACACGACATTGGCAACATTAACAATTAAAGAAAACCAATAAGTATGTTTTCTTAAGGTGTAGTTGTAAAGAACACAAATGCAAGATTTTTATTAATTTATATATCATGTTAAGGTGTCAAACGTTCAAATTATCAAAGGATAATAGAATACATACAAACTTTACACACTTAATATGAATCCATCCATTAAGATGTTGCTATTAGAGAATTATTAAACTTAATAATAATGATATCTTATTGAAACCAAAAATCATAAAAATAATACGGTATTAATGTTGATGTTACTTCTTTATCGTTGGTTCAGTACGGTAGTTGTACGACAGTGGCGGATATAGAAAATTTTCGTAGGGATAACGTTTTATAAAAAGGGGTAACGAAATAGAAAAAACGTTAAAAAGGGTCAAAATTTTCCAAAATTTACACTACCGTCGGAGCGCTAAGGGGCAGCGGAGGCTACCCCTGCCCCTAAGGTAGGTCCGCCCCCGTTGTACGATACCGGTACTCGGTATAGTTACGATACCAAAAAATACCTCATTTTGAATACAACGTTGTTTTCAGTAAAATATATATCAGAATAAGACAAGAATATAATAATTCAAATTATGACCCACTGGTCAATAATAACCATACTTATAGTTTGACCAATGACAATCTTATCGTTCACATATGTTGCCAAGGGTAATCCTACTAAAAGAGTAATTATTGGTAACAAACGGGTACTCTACCAAAATAATATCGAACCCGAAAAAGAGTTCAAGTGTAAACCGAGTACTTATCACTGAAAATATCAAAACCGAAATCATTGAAATCAAATGCGGGTATTAGTACTGTTGGTGTTTGGTTGACGCCGGTACTATGGTTCATACAGCCGGTCTAGTTAACTTGGCTTTAAATCACACATTAGAAATTATATTTTAATTCAAGTTTGATATTTAAAACATGTCAAACTCGATGTTCATGAGATATCATATTTGTATGTAGCAAGCAGTGACAGATCTAGAAAATATTTGTAGGGTTAACGTTTTATAAAAAAAGTAATGAAATCGAAAAAACGTAAAAAAATGTCAAAATTTTCAAATTTACAATGCCGTCGGAGCGCCAAGGGGTAGTGGAGGCTACCCCTGCGCCTAAGGTATGTCCGCCCCTGATAGCAAGTTGCAGGGATGAACGCGGTATGCTGGGTATGTGGAGAGATTGCGTGGCTTGCACTTGAACCTGATGAGCTAATGTAAGCCGCTATCTGCGCCGAAGTCAAACAGATATTATTGACTATTTACTTTAGCCATTGTTTATACTTGCTTTAAAGATTCCAATGAAGACAATTCTCCTTAATCTAAACAATTTTTTTTATTTTATTTCTTTTATATAAAAAAAGAGTACAACAAGTGAATGGATATAATATAACTTTTTATTTCTAACATCAATCTAATCTACTACTAACTCGGAATAATCTTTATATCACGGAGTTCGAACACCCGACCTTATTGTGAGAAACAACATTCTACACGCCTTGATACGATAGGCATAAGCCGCTTTGGTGTTAGGATACGTCGCCCGTTAACGACCAGAACACCGCACCAGACGTTAACCCGGCTCGTTAACGAGGCTGTGGTTAATGGGTTATTGACGGAAAGATCAAAAAATGACTGTCTGGGGCACGCTTTTCGGGGAAAAAAGAGACGTTGCACGTGGGGGTGGGGTAGCCGTTGGGTTGGATTAAAATTTTAAAAAATATTATTTTGTATAAATACACATCTAACCAAATAAAAAAAATACACAAATTCTTACAACTCAACACACATTCAACATCCATACTCACTCAAAAGAAAACTTAAACCCTTGAGATCCAAGAAACCTGTATTCTGTAAACATGCGGTCGAACTCGTTTTTTGCAAACACACAACCGAACCCACCCACTTTGAATGTGCAAACAGTCCTTCAAATCTATTCGATCCAAGGTATTTTGACCAACCAATGTGTATCATCCTACACAAGATAGCAAATCCTCTCTAAACTTGTAATTTGATTTCGGTCTTTGCTCGATTCTGGAAGCATAATTTATTTCCGACACAGAACCGCCACCGTCATCGCCGCCGCCACAAACAACCAAACCGAGTCATCACGCAAGAAAAAAAACGTGGTGGTAACAAGCGTGGTTCCAAGGGAACCGAAGAAGGACCAGTCGACAAAGGGGTTGAGATGTGGATGATTGATGAGGAATACGCCTTAGCAGAAGCGTGTCTTCACGTTTCCAAAATCTCTGTAGTTGGTAATATTTTTCTTACACTATATGTATTATATACATTATGTTTTTTACATTATCTTTATTATACATTATATTTTTTAGACATGCAGTGTTTATATTTATTTATTTTACTAGGGAATGGTCAAAAGGGAAAAGATTTTTGGAAGAGGGTTTGTGCCAAGTTACACGAATCAATGGGACGAGAAGAGTATCATGAAGAGGACGAAATGGACCAATATGACAAAAAGAGTCAACTCATTTAACGTGATCCACAATAATAGCCGCAATCGAGTAAGTGGAAGAAATGATGCAGACGTCATGGTAGAGGCTAATGAGCAATTTAATTCTACCTACCATGCACCTTCTGGGATAGAAAGGTTATAAGAATTTCTTTGGAAATCCTCAAAATGGTATTTAATTGAGACAATACAACCACGCAAGTCGAAGTCTAAACATTCAAAAACCACATCATCCGCCAAGTCGCCCAAGCGACATCGGATGCTTGTTCGCATATAAATCTCAATAAGTTTGACTTGGACGACGAAAATGAAGATGAACTGGAGCCGGAACCGCTAGTCCGTCCAATGGGGAGAGACAAAAGCAAGCGACACACAATAAATCACAAGCATCATCTTCCAAAAGTGCTACATCAAAATCTAATAAAGGTTTGGTATTCGAAAGCTTGAACGAAATAATTTGACTATCTAATCGGGTTTAGAGAAGACGAACAAATCACAGTGGACTTTACTTTCCTCCAAAAAAGACTACTAGGTTTTATCAGAGGAAGATCAAGTCTTTTTCAAGCTAAGGAAACAACAAATTCGTGAGCGCCTACGCAAAATGTCTTTCAATTAGTCTTATTTTTAATTCCTTTCTAGTGTTTTTTTAAGTTTGTTTTATTTTATGTCTTTTTTTTTAATTTTAACGTAACTTCTATTTTAGTGCAATTATTGTGATTTTATTTATTTATATGTCATTAACTTTCTAAAAAATATATTAAATAAAAAATAGAATAGTTATTGTCAAATGATTGCAGTATAGGTAACTCATAAGGTTAGTTAACGAACAATTTAGTTAATGATATTGTGTGAAGTTTACGGTAACGGGTCTCACAAAACCCTATGTCAATCATTAATCTTTTTATATATTCTTAAAGACACAAATTTAATATACCCTTGTATTTATTTTAGATTCATAAGGTTTTTTTTATTTAGCTTGTTGGTTTGTGAGGAAACAGTTCATTGTCTTTTAACGTGAAGGTGATGTGTTGGAGTGTTACTTGTTTCAAGATTTGAGTGGTCCATGAGTTTTATCACATTAGAGTTATGGGTGACGGATTTCCCCTGGAATGGTGTGTGAGCTCTGTCACTAATGTTGTCTATCCTCGTAAGGCGTGGGTGGCCTTTCGCCAATATGTTTACCTAGGTGACCGGATTTGTAAAATATTCATTGGGCGTTCAAAATTCAAAAAAAAAAACTTATTATTTTATTTTTTTAATATTTGATAGCAATCAAACATATGCTTTATTGTAATAGCCAGAGTTAATTGTAGGTCGTGTTAAGGGTGTTTGGGTGTATGTTCTTAAAACATATTTTTGATAACTGATTATCTACAAACAAAATAACCAATTATATAAAAGATAAGAAATACCGGTTATAAGAGGGTGTGTATATATATACACCCAAAAAGTTAATATATATGGTGCATTCTTATGTAAATATAACCATGAATAATTTTAATTACTATTTTTATTATTTATTATTTGCAATACACTACATGAAGAATCTAACTTAAATTATAATAGTGACGAATCATAAAACAATATTATACGAAACTACAGCTCAGAATTTTGTTTTCTTTCAAAAGCATCATCCTGTGACAATCTCACTCCATATTTTTATTATTATTATTATAGGTTATTATATGAAGAATTCACATAAGTTGTGATTAATTGATTATAAACCACAATAATTCTTAATTCGGAACAAAATAAATTAAAACAAAATTGAAAACGATGACATATAAGACCACCTTTTGCACATTTATTTGTTTCACTCTCTTGTTCTTTATATACTACGTGGTATTGTGACATTCACTTGTATTTATACAAGTCAAATGGTTGAAATACATGAACACAAACTAATTCTAAAGGTCCCTGGATATTATGATTGTTTTTGTTGAAATCTTTAACCAAAACACGCTACAAAATCATAAACTCATTGTGTAATTACACGCTACAAGAGATGTCATAACCAGTGGCGGATCCAGAAGTCTTTTTTAGTGGGTTCGTTTTGGTTATTCCTCACTAACTTTTTTCAAATCATACAAAGTTCTCACTATTTTTCCCATTTTTTTTTTCAATCTGAGTGGATTCTCACTGTTTTGTAAAGTATTATACCATAAAGAAGCAAAAACTAGAAATCTAATCACCATTAATCTTGCAACACTAAAAGAATTCTCCTTATGACCACTTCCGTCATAATAATAGATATTCATTTATCACCGAGAAAAACTAGTATGTACGAGAGAGGGGGGAGGGGGGTTGACATTGCTTGAATAACCTTACGAAGATCATTAATATTTATATTTATACCATATATTGTTACATGTTATTATTAAAGAGATGCGTAACAAAGTTGATGGTGGTATCTTTATTTTGATTATGGTTACAATTCAAAGCAAACCTTGATATATTTCACGTCAACATGGTTTGTTAGTGTATCCATCTTGAATCGGAATTTAGATCCAAAACTCATAGGTTATATTTGATCCCGACATACACATATCTAGAGGTGTACAAACCGGTTAATTTCAATAACAAATTCAGTTAACTGATTATACTGGTTAATGCTTTAACCAGTTATTTTTTAAAATTGGTCCGCTTAATTATTTTAACCAGTTCGGTTAATTAACCGGTTATTTTCGGTTGATAACCTTTTTTTTTGTTTTTTGTTTTTTTCGAGCAGTCTTAATCAATTACGGGTTTTATTAATAACTGAATATCTAACCTATGGTTAAAAATAACCAATAACCGTTTATTTCTCGAGCAGTCTTAATCAATTACGGGTTTTATTAATAACCGATTATTTTGTTCACCTAGTCATATCTCTTCGATAGCTTTTTTGAAATGATGAGTTTGAAAACTTATACTTTTTTAAAAAGGTGTAATATATCCGAGAGAATAGAATATAAAGTTCTCTTTTTTGAAAGATATGTTATTGTGTTACATGTTTCTTTCGTTTATGTTTTGTTCTTGACTCGTACCTGAAGCTAAGCCGGACTCAAGGAGGCTTCAAAGATCTTCGTCTTTCATATAGAAAGGAGACCTCTCCTTCTCAGGTTATCCCATTTTTTGCTTGAATCCGGCAGTCAACTTCTTCAACTGCGGATGCCGCTGACCTATATGGTGTGCTTTTCTTTCCTTTTGCTTCGAGCGCCCTTTCCCCTTCTCCGCACTCAAGTTGCTGTCTTTCCTATGGCTTGGACCCTTTCCGTGCCTCTGAGGAAAGATTCTCGCTACTCAATTTCTTGAGTAAGTGAAGTTCTCCTATCAGCTTAAAAAGGGCTTTCTCAGGTCGACCTTTCTTTAGGTTAAGTGGCGTGTAGCTAATCTCGCTAATATCTCAGATCGGGGGACGAAAAATTGGTGAGATGTGAAGACCACGTGGCTATGAATATTTTGCAGGGTGTGTCCAGTTAATCCTAGTATTACGTGAAAAAACACGTGGCTTGTCTCATATTCTGCGAAGTAAGCAGCCCCCTTGTACCATATTACAATTTCCAACACAATTTAATAACATTTCTGATTTATTAATCTATTTTTAGCAATGTCATAGTTTACTTGCAAAAGATTCTGACCAAGTGTAAATGTAATTGGGTAAAAACGTTCAATTCGTATAAGGTTACTTGGTGTGGGGTTGTTCAGGCCTGGCTGGTCCGATGACGCTCACCAACACCAGTTTCAATGGGGCGCGGCGTTCTGGATGTCTTCCCCAAGACGTTGTTAGCAGTCCTCTCTCTCTCTTCTTCTCTATCCACACACACACACACACACACACACACACACACACACACACAATATATATATATATATATATATATATATATTTGTAGCCTCATCCTCCATTTCCTAGGTCCAGCCCCTTTAGATTCATCCTCACATCCATCCTACGTGGCGTTGACGTTAAGGGTCATCCTCCAAGGACTACCCTCCTTCTATGCCGAGTAGCCTAATTTTATTAGTAGTTTTATATTAAAAATTTAATGATACCAAGTACTTGTTAAATATATAAGCTCAAGTGGTGACACAAATAATAATGTAACACTTTTCTTGGGGTAAGTTTGAGGAAAAAGAAACATTTTTTATTTATGGATTTTATAAAAAAGTCATGAATAAATCTTTCGGCTTTAGAATGTGGTAAGTTACTCTTACGTTAATCGGTTACATGTTAACATTCTGACACACATAAACTTAGTAGAAAGGACTAGTCGGATTGGATAATTGGTTAAAACGGTTTTGATTCAAACTAAGTTTGGGTTAAAAAAAACTTGTAATGAGTTCATCTTAACTCGAGTCATTTTATAATAATATTAAACTTTTAGTTTGATTTTGATCGCAACAGGACTTTTAACCATAATAGATTTGGGATGAGAAATAGTCTTTTGAATTAAAAAAAGTATTGAAATGTATCACCCTACTAGTTTTACCGCGTCTATGACATTGCAAAACGGCGTATTCGTCAACAATAAAGGTGGACAAAATTCCACCCCGTAAGCACCATTGGTGAAGATGATCCCGTCGAACCAAATCGCTCCATGTGAACTTAAGCTCCGGAAAGATCCAGAAGTGGTCATCAGAAGTCCCAAATGGGTTGTGAGGGGGGGTGAGAAAATTGGCCTTTCAACGCCGGAACTTACAAAAGGTAGCAAATTTTTAATCCATTTAGACTTTGTTTTAAGTTAGCAATTTTTTTCTATAAGTAAAATTAACATATATTTGAAGAACGAATTATATTGCAACACCTTGTTAGATCGGTGTTGGTGATAATCTAAATCAAATATAACCTATTTCAAAAAAAATTTTGAAATGTCTTTTAATATTTATTACCTTTTCATTTTATGGTACAATAAATAAATTTTGATTCTCTCACATATTTCATCACTTCCTCCTTTTTCGATATTAAATAAATGAAGTTCATTTACGTCATGTCATCATTTATGACTTTATTTCACAATTCAAACACACTCAACCTCAAATTCTTCTGGTTTTAGTAAAGCCGAGTGTGAACACGGTTTCTAGTCAAACCCATAAATCAAAACCAGACCCTTTAACCGACAGATGTCCCGTTTTCACCGGCACTTGTCTACCCCCTATACGCGTTTTTACCTGCCACATCATCTCATTCCAAAAATAAACATGTGAACCTAACCATGGTTAACTCCATTACTTAACCCAGTTAGCTTCCCCTATAAAACTAAAACACCCCTTCTGCTCACCCAAAAACTCAACACACAAAAGTGAGGTCTTGAGAGCTTCTTTTTCTTCACACACTAAAAACACACACTTCAAAGTTTTCTTTTTTAATTTTAATTTTCGGCTGATTTTTTTAAAGTTTTTTAAAAATCCCCCTTCTTGTAATCCCCGCTTCTGTGTAAACCTTTCTGTAATCATCTGGTCTTTCAACTACAATAAAAATTACAAATGTTTTGGGTTTGTTTTTGTTGATTTTCAAGATTATTATTAATTATTAATCAATTAATGAACAAAAAAGCAAACTTGATTTGATTTTTTTTAAAGAGAGTCTGGTGTTTTCAGAATAGAGATCCATCTTTTTTAAATTGGGTTCTATTTCTTCATCAATATCATCACCTTTTCAGGGTTGTTTTTGTTCCCTAAAGGTTGTTTTTTATTTTATTTTATTTGGAAAAGGGTTTTTAATTTTTATTAAAAAAAAACCCATCTTGATTTTCCTTGTATTTTTCTCCCTGGAAAATCATCTTTTTTTTATTTTCCTTTTGAATATTTTATAAAAAAATTAAAAATTAATGGCTTCAGCTGCATTGAATTTCTGGAATGACAATGAACTAATGGATGCACTTGAACCGTTTATCAAAAGTGCTCCAATTGAGTCATCAAATTACCAAAATACCCTCCCTTTTTCTTCTCCCCCTGCTTTTTATCCTTACCCTTCATCGTCTTTTGACTCTTTTATTCCTTCGTCTTCCGGGTTGTATCCGGGTTACTCTAACCCAGACCAATCCGGGTACAACCAGCCCGGATCTTCACTCGGATTGACCCAGTTCTACCCGACCCACCAGTTTGAAAACCAAATGGAACTACAATTACAATCACATTCACAATTCTCAACACAAACACAATGGCCACAAAATAACTTTAACTTCACCCCCTCGGATCCGGGTATGACAACCGGGTCCCCACCAAAACCCGCAAAGCTTTATAGAGGAGTAAGACAAAGACACTGGGGTAAATGGGTCGCGGAGATCCGTTTACCCAAGAGTCGAACCCGGCTTTGGCTGGGTACATTCGACTCAGCCGAAGAAGCCGCGCTGGCTTACGACAAAGCCGCGTACAAGCTACGTGGAGACTACGCGCGGCTCAACTTCCCACACCTCCGTCATAACGGCGGCTCGGAGTTAGCCGACTTCAAGCCGTTACATTCATCAGTTGTTGCTAAATTACAAACCATTTGTCAGTGTTTGGCTGAAGGAAAGTCTGTTGACGGCGGTAAAAAATCTGGCTGAAGGAAAGTCTGTTGGCTTGAAAAATTAAAAATAGTCGTAGTTATGCTTGAAAATTTTCAAAAAGTAAGATTTTAAAGAAAATTCAAATTAAATAAAAAAGTGCTCATGTTATTCAAAGTAATAAAGTTATTATTTATATTCCATGCATGTTGATAACTACAATAATGAACTAAAATGTTTAAATTGATTAAAGTTGTAATACAAAATAGTTCTTTTTTTTTCTTTTTTTCTCGTAGTTTATAGCCTAGTGGTATTTTGGTGATGTAATAAGGCTCTGGACTAATAGATCCTGAGTTTTGATTCCCATAAGTGGGTTTTTCTATATTTATGCCTAGTGGAGATGGATATGTTCGGGTGATTCTGTTGGTGACACGATAATACTCCAATAGTCCGTCAGTGATCCAAATTTACCGTTAAAAAAATACAAAATAGTTTTTATAAACTTTTTATGTTCTGGTAAGTTCACACCCTGTTCACGATTCAGAACATCTTTGTATCTATTCTTTTGAACGAATTACAGAAAAAGATATGTAAATGGAATAAATACCATTGAAAGAGATGGGTGTAGTTATTTGAAAAACAATTTAATAATGACAATAGAAACAAGATATCGTCGACTTTTATTAGTATCTGTCTATTTATTTTTTATTTTATTTCAATAACTGTTTTCTTAACGACTAATACATTATACACCTTAAACCTACACTACTCAATAAATTATATCTTGTTTTTATTTATATGATAACACACTTTATGACAAATGGGCTATGGTTCTTTCATTAGTATTTAATATTTATGTATTTTTTTATCAATTCAAATCTGAAATAGTAAGAAAACGGAAAAAATAACTTAAAAAATAATAATAAAATTAGTTGCTTCATTTATTCCTTTAGAATTAGACAATCATCAATATTTATATAAAAAAATTTTATTAATAAATGAAAATCTTTTTTAAACACGTGTTATTTTTTGGTGCTTTCTCAGCTTATTTTCTTATTTATCTGATATTAAAAAACAATAATAATTTTAAACAAAAAATTAGATAATAATAAATATGTGTTTCTCTATAAATAATTTAAAAAAAAACTTAGATAAGGATAAATATTTGTTTTTATATAATTATAAAGTTATATCCCGATTATTATGAGTAATATATATACTTTGGATTTTGATGATTAAAATTATGGTAGATTACGAGTCAAAGGTTCTCGTTTGATATATACTAAATAATTGTATAAATGTATTCTATTTCACTAGAATAAAATAATTGTTCTAGGTCCAAGTCATATGTTTATGTTTTTAAATGGATCGCTATAATTGTATGAACTCAACCCATCATTATTACATCAATTTAAGCAAAAAACAATTTATTTATACATAATTCAATAACATTATAAAAAGTAAATATCTCATTTATAGTAAATTATACAAATTTAAATTTTATAAATAAATCTGATCCTAAATAATAAAACATTATAATTTTATTAAATGGTTCACATGTAATACAAACAATAATATTATATATAAAAGTAAATTTCATTTTAAACGTATTTATACTCTCGTGTAAATATGACATTTTTATACAGTAATAATATTTATTAAAATATATCTTTTTTATTAATTGATTTATAAAACTATATTATATAATAATATTATTTTTAAACTATAGTATAAATTATAATACCTAGTAAATACTATCATTTTTTATACTTTAAAAAAAAAACTATTTAATATAACAATATTTATACTAGATTACTATTTATGATTTTATCCTTTCAAACATTTTAACTATAAACACCATTTAAGTCTAACTATTGAATGGCGTTTAGATAAGCTAAAATAGTAAATATATTGAAGTAAAACTGCAAATATTAGTTCATAAATACAAATATGTTAAGATGATTGTTGACAAGCACAAATAAACTCAAAAATTGATCATTTTAATAACTAGAAAAGGATAACTAAAATACTTATTGCAAAGATGATTGTTGACAAATACAATAAACTCAAGAAATGATCATTTTTACAACAAGAAAAGGATAACCAAAAGCTTTTTGCAAAGTGATAACAAACTAGTATAATAACTACAAGGAATTTTTCTATCAAGCTTCACTTTCTAACCATTCGTAGGAAAGAAATATGAACCGAAAGCAAAGACATTAACTAGTATGATGATTCGTTTCACTAAAATAACCTTTAAAAACCCTCAAGTTGCATAACTATCATCTCTTATATACAAGTTACACTTAAAAATATTATAGAGTAAACTAATTTGCGTCACGGTGGTTTTGTGCGAGGTCACTCCAAGTTCCTCGCTTTAAAAATTTTTCTTCCCCGGTCCTTTCATTCTTAAAACCGTCACTTTTAGCGCCTTTTTCTAACACTGTTTTTTTTCTGTTAATAATAAACTGAAACGACCATAATGTCCTTTGTATTAAAACAAAGCATTTTCGATATTTAAATCACATTATTTTTTTCATGTATTTTCTTATGTTCATGTATCAAATTTGTGCTATTTAAGAGTTTTCTATCATGGTTCAATTTTTACTGCATACAGAAAATGGTTTCTGGTTCGATTTCAGTTATAACCGACGAGTCCGTCCCTCTCTCTCACATACACACACTCTCATGCTCACAATATTAGGCTCATGGTGTGGGATAATGCCCCGGGGGCTTTATTACGTCATGTAAACAACACGTAAGAATGAGACTTTATTGTTAACTTTCAAGGTATGGAATAAAGCCCCTTTCATCATTACTCAATCATTATTTTTTTTGAATTTATATTCATTTTAAATTTATAAACATAAGTTAAAAAAATAATTTAGATACAACATAAAAAGTACCATTAAACTAGAATTAAAAGAATATATATATAAACCAACTTAAAAGAAAAAACTACTAGTCCATGTTTTGATATTTAGCTCAGATTCGTTATTTTTGAGTTTTGAAAATCACCTGGTCATGAGGCGAGTAATGCGAAAAGTCTTTCTCTATGAACTTGAATTTTTTTCCATTTGTCTTCGCATTTGCAACTGGTGCTCTTGTTCCTTGATCGAGAACAATCGGGAGATTTTTTGTTCAAATCATCAAACTTTGATGGAACCAGGAGGTTGAGTGGGCCCTTACTGTTGCCTTGCTTCCATTTCTGTCGGGCAGCCGTGGCAACTCTTATGGTTCTTCTAGAATAAAGTCATCAGTGTCATCGTTTAGGTTTAAACAGGAACAATGTCACACCACAACCGATGGCGTAAACATCGGGGCGTGAGCGAGTGGATGATTGTTCAAAGCATCATAACAATTGAAAATGACAATATTTAAATAAACATTTTTTCTTTCATAAACTCAAATTCATACATTGTCAAAAGAAAAGAAATTACATCAATTCAAATATTCAAACAAAAGAAAACTAATTTATTCGTGCATTTCTAAATCCACCTAAGTAAATTTCTTGATCTTCATCATCAATTTCTTGCAATATATGAATAGTAAAGGTCAACAAAATAGTTGGTGAGCATACAAGTTTGGTTTACATAATATATAATAAATGGTCTCAATCTAACATGGTAATTTATATACTACTAGCATGTGTAAATTATCCATCAAACCAAGTGTCTACTAGCATATCCTTTCCACATAAGGGAACATGTTGTATGAGATTGAATACTTAACAATACCACATAAGGGCGGTGTGCTACTCCTATAGCGCTATAATCGTTAAGGTAGGAGATTAAGTATACAAGATTGATTTCTAGCATGTATGTATGACAAATAGCATCTATTCATAGATTGAGTGTTTGAATAATGTGATTGATTGTGTGTATGTGAGTTTTAATAATTTCATATATTGCAACCCAAAGTTTGTTTAAAGGAAAAAAAGGGTTCGAGTATACTTATTATTTGCAAGTGGTTTCCACAAACGTGAGATGATCGTCGTGACTAAACACTCCTTTTGGACACCATTAATTTATGTGCATTTCGTGGGAACTATTTCACATACTAAAAGTCCAAGTGTGGGGAATTTAGTCTAAGATAAATGTTTATCTTTGCATACAACTTTCCATCATAAATTGGTTGGTGTCATGGCTAGGTTTAATATGGCTAGGTTTAATATTTATATTTATATTTATATATATCTTTAGTCCATGATGATTTTAGTAATGATAATAATTAATCGCAAGAATAAATGAATGATTTAACGAAAATTAAATTGCAAGATCAAAGGAGTCTATAAGGATTTGGTAATAATAATAATTAATTACAAGAATAAATGAATGAATTGACCAAAATTAAATTCTAAGATTAAATGAGTTAGAAACAAAATTAAAGGGTTAATGGTTAGTAGCATGTTAGTGACTATTAGCATGGTTAAAGAAGTTAACATGGTTAGTAATGTTAGACATATAATAAAGAGTTAGACAATATTAAGTTAGGCATTATAATAATTGAACATGGTTTGTAATGTAAGATGATAATGACATAATTAAAGGTTAAAAAAATCATTTAAAAGAAAACCCAATATTGGTTCTTATTTTGGTGATGCACCATCTTTGTTTACCATGACAAACATTTGGTGACATTGCATAAAGATTTCTCCAAGATGGAAAGTATGAAACACAAAGAAAAACAAGAAAAAGAGAAGAAGTGGAAGGAGATAGAATCACTTTCAAGAGAGAATAATTCTTTGAGAAATAACAAAGAAAAGTGATGTGATGAAATGGTATTTATAGGGAAGAGATTAGGTTAAAGTTAGTGAAAAATATGGAAAGTTTGAGAAAATTGGCCCATAATATATTTTTTTAGCACTAATGTCATGGGGGTTGTTTTTTTATGCAAGTCTCTTTTATTATTTGTATAAATTTGAGTTTCTAACATAGTACGACACAATAGTTGATTGACTGGATCTCGAATATCGAATTTACACAACATAAGTCGGTTTTGAATGATTTAAACGTGTCTTGATGATTATATGAATAACACCTATGTTGATTGAACAATTACTGAAGAAAAGATTCAAGAAGCGATTACAATGGTCGAATACGAAAAATAAGACGATAATACAATAAATGCACGAACCTTGAGACTCGAAAATTCATGATGCTATGGTACTTTTTCTAGTTTTGGGCGAATGCATGCTCGCACAAGGAGTCAAACTATTCCCCACCAAGCTTTTAGGACACCAAATTTTCATTCCACGCCCTCTTGTTGCCTTGAACCTTATCCATTTATTGTCTTGTGGATAAATAAATGGCTTTAGGTAAGTTGCTTAATTGGAGTATACCCAATTAGCAAGATATACCCATTTTTGTAATGTATTTCGTTTCCCTAAAATGGACACTTTAGTGTGGATCTATGTTAAACATCGTTGAATAATGTTGATTGATTGAGGATGTTGAGGTCATTGTTGGACCAACAAGACCAAAGAAGGCATGACCAAACCATAAATCTTGGGATGTTATTGCTTCAATCTAATCATCAGGATATTGGTAATCGTCTCTCATATGTATTGACAACTCCATGATGTTGGGCAATTCTTCAAGTCCATTGTGTAAAATCAGTGAAGCCTACCATTGTAAGACCCAACCTTAAAAGGATATAATTTTATAAAATTTTGCTTATAAATACATATAAAGCATAGCACTTCCATACAGAACTTGGAGTTTTATAAAACTTCATAAGTAAATCAACATTTTATCATATTAACATATTTGGATTTAAAAATTTACATAAACAAAATGCGAAAGTTAAGCGTTTGGTGGTGTTCGGTTCTTCATTAAGCTTGACATTCATCCGTCATCCTAGCAATCACCTTAATATCAAATATCATCTTAGACATTAATTATATAACGCTTGAAATAATATTTGATAACTCAAGTATCCAAAAATAATAACTTTTTTTAAAACCCCGCTGTAAGTTACGGTTGATGTACTGTAGCTTACGGTACACTTCAAAAATTTGAACAGCAGGTGGCTGTCGTAGCCTACGGCTGGCAACCGTAGGTTACAGCTAGGCGATGTTGCAGATTTTCCATTTTACGCTTTTTTACTAGAAATCGCTAACTTTTTCGTTACTTGTCTGTTCACTTGAAATTTGTTTCTAAATGATCGTAAAACATTTACCCACATTCTTAGCTCATAATCCACTACCCGGATTCATAATTTTATGTTTTACATTGTCGGTTTTAATTTTATATAATCAAATAATTGACCCATTTGCATATATAAGCTAATAAGCTTATAGAATCGCTTCCTTTTCGCAAGAACATCATTTTTATGATAGTTCCTCGCTATTCTAATTGATTTCCTAGTGTTTTACGTATCCATTATTCAATACGCAATTACACTTATTTAATGCGATCAACCTTACTAAGGTTGAATTTAACTGTTCCGAATTCTTTCACGAATTCTCCATCTCTTATTTATGACTCATTACTCGAGTCTTTAAATTTATGATCCGCGTTTCCGTTACCCAGTTTATGCTTATATTAAAAAATCATACCCATCCACCGTGTTTATACCGAAGTCATTATTCACGTACCCATTATGGTAAACGTTAAGACTTCATTTTGACCCGTTTGGAAGCTTAAGTGAAATCCATCACTTTTAAACAACCAAACTTAATATATTTTCCCTATTTTGACACGTTTGGAAGTTTATATGAAATCCATCACTTTCAAACAACCAAACTTAACATTTTTTTCGTTATTTTGACCCGTTTGGAAGTTTATGTGAAATCCATCATTTTCAAACAATTGAACTTATGAATGTAGTAATATTAACAAATCAAACACAACTAAAACATAATTTAACGATACACTATGAAGCAATAACGTACCTTAGAGCTTTCCCTTCAAGCGCGTATCCGCCCCAGCTTGACCACTTGATATTTCACCCAATTTGACTATAGAGTTCAATCCGATTTATCGTTTAGAACCCATAATACAAAATATGACATGTAACTTGTCAAAAATCTCATTTACATGATTCTTTCATACTTTTCAACAATCCATGATCACTTAGGCGTTACATCAAGCACCTTGTGGGCAAGATTTTTATACTACTTTTATCAAGTCTATGATTTAGCTATTAGTCATGTATTAACATCCTTTCAAGCCTCTATGTCTAGAATGTGCAATTAACATCTAGAATCTAACATATTCACATCAAATACTACAATCTCACTATCACAATTCATGTGTTCATCATATTTATAAAA
The DNA here is from genome assembly GCA_947069175.1 of Scalesia atractyloides. Classification (NCBI taxonomy): domain Eukaryota; kingdom Viridiplantae; phylum Streptophyta; class Magnoliopsida; order Asterales; family Asteraceae; genus Scalesia; species Scalesia atractyloides. The sequence goes on from CAMTDV010000029.1 coordinate 2,184,660, forward strand.
ACCCATTTGGCATAAACATTGTTAATCATCTAAACACTCAAATCATAGTATTTGCTCACTAATTCTTCATCAAGGGTTTGTTCCTAAACTCATATACATCTCAAATTCTGTCATAGCATTCACAATTGTACTCAATTTAGAACTTGTGGTGTTCCTGTAGTTTCATAATATCACAAACATGAAAATTCGACATACCTTATGATTCTTTGTCTATGTGATCGTTAATTTATGCTCATGCAAAAATTTTAGGCCCAATTTCTTTTTTGATTTTGAGGAATTGATGATTTTAGGGTTCTTAAAGTTTCCCCCTTTCTTGCTCTTGTCTGGTCGACCAAAACACACATGAGTGTGTGTTTTGAGTTTTTAACTTCTTTTTAGTACTACTAGTTTCCTAAGTGTCCAATTCAGTTCTCGATGTTTTGCTTATTATACAAAGACACTATCCAAATGTTTTATTAGTTATCAATAAGTAACTAACCAAGTTAAATTCATAATAATAATCATGTATATAGTATTTACCATTAAGATAAATATTATTATTAAATACTTGATATATTTAGGGACGTTACAACCATCCAGGAAATTCATGTTTGCTTTCATATGCAACATAGAATAGTTGAATGTCATTGAGGTCAGCTTACACAAGTATTTTTCATCATACAACCTAATAACACCTCTACAAAAGTGTTGACGTATCACCGATGTGCAGTTCTTTAATGAAGTAAAACTCTACTTCCATCTAGCATCCCAAGCTATATGAAAGTAACCAACTTCTCCATGTCACTAACCACTTGAAAAAATAGTTCTTTTTGTAATCGAAAACTTCTTCCAAACATCTCATCACCATATTTGTGTGGCTTCTTGATCTTTTGACCCTACGGTTTCTTCAACTACAAGATGTAATAGTGCTTGAACAACACTAGCAATAGTTTGAAAGTTACAAACACTCATCACAAAAAGCTTCATCGTCATAACTTGAAGAATTTAACGAACTTGTTGGAATTTGAAATAAATCCATAAATTGTGGGTTGAAATTTTAAGAGATTTAGGATTTGTGTGAAAAAAAAAAAACTGAAATGGTATATATAGATTGGTTTAAAATAATGGCTTGATTTTGGATTGAGGAAGCATGGGATGATCGGGATAAGGCCGCTGAGGGATCAACTTTTTCGATATCGAGCGAGGGTGGGGCAGTGTTCTCAACCGTAGCGCGTGCCACATAATTCATCTATCGTCATTTTATATAGCCTTACAATTTTAATCTAAGAGTCTATTTTAGTACTCGTGGTTTGCTGTAAATATTCATTGTAGTTCAAAAGATTTTTTTATAACTTTTATAATCCAATAGTTTGGTTTTCATATCAATTTAGGTTCAGTCCACTAACTTCATTCAAATTTTTTTGTTAATTTCTTGTAATAGCACTCATACATGATGACTACTTAATTACTTCTACTTCGCAATAATTTCAAAACACACAGCTTTATGCATCTGACTCATATATATCAGTCACACAAAATATTAATCATTGACTAAATCATGCATGTTGATATTTTAAAAGGCTAAATTCAAATGCATCCTAAACTAAACGTTAAAGTCTAAGATAGCGTTCGTTTCATGTAATGAAATAAAACTAAAATAAAATTAGAATGTAAATTCTATTTCTTATTTTGTTTATTTAAAAAAAAAGTTAGGAATGGAATTGAACAATAACATAAAAAACGAAATCAACATTTTAATTCCACTCAAATTCTATTTCATTATATAAAACGAACACACTTAAATTTCACATCAAATTTTAATTTTAATTATAATCCATAAAACAAATACTACCTAGATATTCAACCTGTCACACCCCGACCCGCAGCGGAATAAGAGTCGGGGCATAATTGGGTTATCACCAAAGCTCATGATGTTTACTAAAATGTTTCATATTTATTAAATTCAAATTACAACTTAATATTCAAATCAAATCCATACAATTACAAGGAAATGAAACTAAGTAAAACAATCCCAAGCTTAAACTGATTTATTCTTCTAGTCCTTCCTATGTGTTTCTTGCCTCAACTGGATAACCTGTATCATGTGTAAAACGGGGGATATTTTGGGTCAACAAAAGTTGGCGAGTGAACATTGAGAAAACATTGTTATTAATTTCTTGTTGTATTTAATATTGAAAATTTGTGCAATAATCACATGTGAGTAAACATATATATATATAACAAAAACACAAACCACATTGGATGAGTAAATGACATGAATGATGATGTATATGAGATCAAGGCTCAATCAAACGGAGCCGATCGAGTGACATGAATGATGATGTATGTGAGATCAAGGCTCAATCAAACGGAGCCGATCGAATGAGGCACCTGATACTCAACCCGTATCCCACGGGGAGCTGATGGGCATAATGAAATGCATGCACTGAAAATGATAAATTCAATCTAAACATAATTCACACAACAACTGATACATATTTGATACACATTTGATCACGGATATGATGGATGCACAAGTGTTTATATCTAATAAGGGATTAAACGACACATGATACACCCCAAAATGTGATTAAAACGGGGAATTGGTAGAGATTCACTCACATTGGGTGCGTTCTTTGATGACGTTGGATGCGCACGAATTTTAGGATTTGATCGACGAGGAAAAACTACCCTAAAATAATAACGAAATGATTCGGTAAATTAGTACTTTTAATTCATACGCTTAATGTGATTTTTAGGTTTATTTTTGTGAGCTTAAGGAGGTTTTCTAACTTTAAAAATCTTATTTTTAAGTATTTTTAAATGATTTTCTGATTAAATAAATTAATAAAAATAAATAAAAAAAATTTGACTTTTTGACCGTTGACGTTGACCGGTCGGATTGTGTTTAATTGTGCGCTGAGTGAGGTTTGAACTCGGGACCTCTCGTATACGTGCACGCAGCTCTACCAACTGAGCTACGTGTCTAACCCGAAATATTCTATGTTTTAATTATATTTATATACTAATTAATTTTAAACTTATTTGGTTTTATTTAAAAATGGTTTATATTGCCGAACCGGTTGCAGGGACCCGGAGTCGAACTCGGGTCCTTCGGTTCGAGTGCGCACAGCCCAACCAGTTGGGCTGTGTGTCATATCTGTTTAACTTATGGATTAAATTATTCTTATTAACATTCGGTGACCTGATCCGATTCAGTTGTAAAAATGTTGGTTTTAATTCTGAAATTCGGTAACGTGTGCGATTCGAACCCGGGACGTGTGCATTGTTTGTGCACACAGTCCACCGCTGGACTGTGTGTCTAACCCGTTCGAATATCCGTTTTTAATTATACTTATACACTTATTCAACTTCGTCTTCTTCGTTTACAAAGACACAGAACAGTGATGTCCGACTGTTCTTGTTTAGTCGTTCACGATTTAAAACTTGATTGAAATGAACAGAGAAATTAAATGATATGGTGTACCAGAACAGCGGGTTTGCCTTGGTTTTCCGGCAAGTGTCGTCGGCTCCGATTTGCGATGTCCTGCTGTATGAACTGTTTAGCAGTTTTGATTATTGATTTGAACGATTAAAGTATGAATCAAGAGATAGCAGAGAAGTTTTAGATAGATATACCGGTTGAGGAATGAATACGGTTTTCTGATAAAGGATTTCCAGCGATGTTCCGGCGAAATTGGAAATCTCCGGCGACGAGCTTCTGAGAATTTCAACTACGAAAAAGTGTACGTTCTTGAGCGAAAGGATTCCCAGAAGGTTGAGGGGGGTATTTATAGGGTAGAACTGGATGAATTTTGTCCGAGTTTGGGTCTTGATTCACGGTCAAAGTTTCTCCGGCGGTTATGACCGCAATTGACTGTTAGACGTCGGTTATAACCGATGTCGAAGTCGGTTATAGCGTTTTAGTCAAAAGGAAAATGGCTAAACTCGCGGATTGCCGGATTTTCCGGTGATTGCGAGTTCTGCCGCGCTGAGGTCCGGATTTTGATTTTCTAGTCTTAGTATATATATTATTTGTTTCCATGTTTATCACAACATCAGTGTGTGGCGGAGCGGTGTGTGATGTGTTTTGTCTTGTGAGTGACACGGGTTCGAAACCCGGCGTCTGCATTTAATTTTTTTATTCATTATTTATTAGTAATTTTAAATTATGGTTTTTAAATTCTAATATATTTATTAATTATGTATCGTTTAAAATTAATTCGAGCAATAAATACGCAACGAAAAATTATAACTGGATATTTGATTAATAACCGAAGCGGGTTTTGAAAACCCGTTTTTCGACGAATGTTACAGTATCCCCTACTTTTAGAAATTTCGTCCCGAAATTTTAAGTAGTAGTGGTAACAGGAAAAAGATGTGGGTATTTCTCGCGCATTGAGTCTTCACGTTCCCAAGTAAACTCAGGTCCTCGTTTTGACTCCCAACGTACCCTGACAATTGGAATACGACTTCGTCTTAAACGCTTCTCTCCGAAGTCCATGATTTCTACTGGTATTTCAATGAAATACATAGATTCATCGATCCGAATGTCTTCTAGAGGAATATGGAGGTTTTCATCGGCGAGGCACTTCTTCAAGTTTGATACGTGGAATGTGGGATGAATTCTGTTGAGCTCTTCTGGTAGGTCAAGCTTGTATGCTACAGGACCTACTCTTTCGAGTATCTTGAAAGGTCCTACATAGCGTGGTGCTAGCTTGCCCTTCTGGCCAAAACGAACCACTCCCTTCCACGGTGATACTTTTATAAGTACTTGATCACCAATGCCAAACTCCAAGGGCTTTCGTCGTTTGTCTGCATAACTCTTTTGACGACTTTGAGCCGCTAAAAGATTGTTTCGAATTTGAATGACCTTGTCGGTTGTTTCTTGAATTAACTCTGGACCGGTGATTTGTGATTCCCCAATTTCGTACCAACATACTGGAGATCGACACTTACGACCATATAGAGCTTCGAAAGGAGCCATGCCGATACTTGAATGGTAGCTATTGTTGTACGAAAATTCAACTATTGTTAGATGAGCGTCCCAATTTCCCTTGAAGTCTATGACACATGCTCGAAGCATGTCTTCAAGAGTTTGGATGGTGCGTTCAGATTGTCCATCAGTTTGAGGATGAAAAGCGGTACTGAGGTCTAATCGCGTACCCAAGGCGGTTTGTACGGCTCGCCATGTTCGTGAAGTGAAACGACCATCACGGTCTGAAATGATGCTTAAAGGTACACCATGATGGCTTACGATCTCGCTGATGTAGATACGAGCTAACTTCTCGTTCTTGAAGTCCTCGCGGATCGGTATGAAGTGAGCTGATTTTGTAAGACGATCAATGATTACCCATATGGTGTCATACCCAACTGAGGTGCGAGGTAACCCGGTAATTAAATCCATGGTTATGTTTTCCCACTTCCATACAGGTATTTCAGGTTGGACTAGAAGTCCTGAAGGTCTTTGATGTTCAGCTTTTACTTTGGAACAGGTAAGGCACTTGGAAACAAAAACATATCCTTTTTCATGCTCGGCCACCAGTAGGTGTATTGTAGGTCTTGATACATCTTGTCGGCTCCTGGGTGTACAGAGTATCATGTTTTGTGCGCCTCATTCATGAGGAAATCACGAAGGTTATCGCGATCAGGAATCCATATGCGATTTAAATAGTATAGAATACCATCGGATTTAGTTTCGATTTTGAGTTCAGCTCCACATGACAGCTCATCGCGTACGTCATTTTCTGTTACAGAAACATGTTGAGCTGCTCGGATTCGATCTTTGATGTTGGTTATGATTTGCGAACAAAGAAGACGAATGGAGTTCGCATAACCTTTTCGACTGAGCGCATCAGCCACCACATTTGCCTTGCCAGGATGATACCGAATTTCACAGTCGTAGTCGTTAAGAAGTTCGACCCATCTTCGTTGCCTCATATTCAACTCCTTTTGGTTGAAGATATGTTGGAGACTTTTGTGGTCAGTGTATATTTCACACTTGGTACCGTAGAGGTAATGTCTACATATCTTGAGAGCGAACACAACGGCTCCAAGTTCCAGGTCGTGGGTGGTGTAGTTCTTCTCATGAACCTTAAGTTGCCTAGAAGCATAGGCTATCACTTTTCCTCTTTGCATTAATACACAGCCTAGCCCTTGCCCTGATGCGTCGCAATATACTACAAAGTCATCGCAACCTTCAGGAAGTGTGAGGATAGGTGCGTCACAAAGTTTTTGCTTTAGAGTTTGGAAGGCCTCTTCTTGTTTAGGTCCCCATATGAAGGGTTTTCCTTTATGAGTCAAGGCCGTGAGTGGTACAGCAATACGGGAAAAATTGGCAATGAAGCGGCGATAGTAACCAGCCAAACCAAGAAATGACCTTACTTCGGTAGGGGTACGTGGCGCTTGCCATTCCTGTACTGCCTTGATTTTCGAAGGATCGACATGTATTCCCTTGTCATTAACGACATGTCCAAGGAATTGTACTTCTCTTAACCAGAATTCGCATTTTGAGAACTTAGCGTAGAGCGTTTCAGTCCTTAAGAGTGTAAGGATGAGTCGAAGGTTTCGTTCGTGATCGGATTTAGACTTGGAGTAGATGAGGATGTCGTCGATGAAGACTATAACAAAGCGGTCGAGGTAGGGTTTGCATACCCTATTCATTAGATCCATGAAGACAGTGGGGGCGTTGGTTAAACCGAATGGCATGACCATGAATTCGTAATGATCATAACGAGTCCGGAAGGCGGTCTTTGGGACGTCTTCTTTATGTACTCTGAGTTGATGATAACAAGAACGAAGGTCGATTTTTGAAAAGCAGGTGGCGCCTTGAAGTTGGTCTAGGAGGTCATCGATGCGAGGTAGTGGGTAGCGATTCTTAACCGTTAACTTGTTGAGTTCTCTGTAGTCGATACACATGCGAAACGTTCCATCTTTCTTCTTCACAAAAAGAACAGGCGCACCCCAAGGCGAGGAGCTAGGACGTATGAATCCTTTGTCAGTCAGTTCTTGCAGTTGACTGGCCAGCTCTTGCATTTCGGATGGGGCTAGCCTATAAGGAGATTTTGCGACTGGTTTAGCGCCAGGTACAAGATCGATGCGGAATTCGACTTCTCTCACAGGAGGGAGTCCTGAGATGTCGTCGGGAAAGACTTGTGGGAATTCCTTCACCACTGGTATATCTTCGAGTTTCTTCTCCTTGTTTCCCTTTTTGACGACGTGAGTTAGGAATGCGACATAGTTCTTGCGGAGATATTTTCGGGCTTGAAGGCAGGACGTTAATTTGAGTCCTTTCGAAGGAGTTTCCCCAAAAATACGTAGGGTCTGACCGTCTGCAAGAGGAATGCGAATGAATTTCTCGCGGCATACTACTTCAGCGTGATGCTGGCTGAGCCAGTCCATACCGATTATAATATCGAAACTTCCCAACTTCATAGGAATGAGGTCAACTGGAAAATCGTGATCGTTTAGAGTGAGGGTACAATCTCGTATAATAGAATTTAATGAAACGGGCTTTCCGTCAGCTACTTCCACCGTTAGAGATTCCATGAGATTATCACGAGTTTGGTTGAGGATAGGTTCAAATTCTAAAGACACAAAACTCTTATCCGCGCCAGTATCGAATAACATGGATGCATAACTACCATTGATGAGAAACGTACCGTTAACCACGGTTTTGTCAGCCCTAGCTTGGTTGGCATTGATGTTGAAAGCTCTTCCTCTAGCAGGTGGAGGAGCTTGATTAGCTTGGTTTACCGGATTCGCTTGAGCTTGGGCATGGATGATGTTCACCAAGCGGGGACATGTGTTCCTGAAGTGGTTTGGGTCTCCACAGTTGTAACAAGCTCGCATAGGTTGCATCATGGGGTAGTTGGGTTGGTAGTAAGGTTGAGCTATGTGTTACGTGGGTGGTAGAAGTAAGGGTTGTTGGGCTTGACCCACTATCTGATGGTGGGTTTGGGTTGAGGGTTGATTGCGGTTCATTCGTTGAAGCGTGCGACAAGTTTGAATAGTGTGACCCGCACGGCCACAACTGGTGCAATGTTGGCAAGGAGTTTCGGGGAGGTGATGGTATTGACAACGGTTGCATTTTGGGTATGGGCCGGTGTATGGCTTTTTAAATGGTGTAGCTGAGGGAGCAATTTGGGTAATTGGTGCGACAGTGATAGGAGGGTTTGTTTGTGTGACGGAAAAATTTCTGCTGTTTCGTTTCCTCTTACCAGCAAACTTTGAAGAGGAGATGGAATGGTTTGGAGTTTGTGCCTCAATGGGGGCTTTCTTTTTCTCATCCTTGAATTTGCCGTTTCGGATGCGATTCTCGGTAAGTTCGGTAGCTAGTTCCATTTCGGCTTCAAGTATTGCAGGCGAAGTGCTTAGAACCGAGTCTTGAATTTTCCAGGGGAGGCCTCGAATGTAGTGTTCAACCAAGCGGTACACTGGGTGAACAGATTAGGGATCATTTGGTTCAGTTCGATAAATCTTTTGTTGTAGGAAGTGTGATCTCCTTCCTTTTGTTTCAACGAGTGGAATTCATCTTCCAACTTTTTGATTTCGCTTCTTGGACAGAAGCGCCTTGCCATAAGTTCCCTTAACTCTTCCCATGATAAGGCCATGGCATCTTCGACTCCTCGCTTACCCTTTTCTGTGTTCCACCAGGTAAGGGCTACTCCAAACAGTCTCCCTGTTGCATAACGTACCTTGTGATCCTCGGGACAATCGCAATTTAGGAAGGTGTTCTCCATTTCTTCAAACCAGTGGAGGAGGGCAGTAACACCTTCGGTCCCTTCATACTTTGGGGGATCGCAAGATTTGAAGTGTTTGTAGGAGAACTTTTTGGAGTGAGGGTTGGCGACGCTCTGGTCTTCTTGATTGGGAGGGTTGATAGGATTTGCGGTGAGAGCTTGTTGAACTTGAACCACGATGTCAGGAAGTACCGCGGCCATTTGTTTAGCAATTTGAGTGGCCAAGCGTTCATTGGATCTTCCTGACTTTCTACCTCCACGTAGTTGCCTAGCCGACATCTACAGGAACATACATAGGAAGATTGTGAGTTTAAGAAGTTTTTTTTTAGGTGCCATGTGTCGTTAAAAGAATAAAAATAACATAATAATCAATAATGCAACTACATCCATAGGATGTCTTGGGTTTGCTCATGTTTGGGCCTCCAATGTCCCCCATACCATCGCCTGTATAGTCATGTGGGCCCCCATGACTATTGGCTTAGTAGGATTCACATTGGTGTTGGCGGATTAACACTCGCATCACCCGAATGAAAACCATGAAATATGATTGCGAGATGTATGGTAGGAGGGTGTCCAGGTGTAGACACAACGACAACTCAAAGTGGGGTTAGCTCACACGACGTTTGGTATAGCATGCTTTGGCCTAATAGGTCCTTCGTACTCTCATCGTTAGTCCCCAGGTAGGCAAACTGGTCCTTTTATTTTGGATTTATACGAATGCCAAGCCTAGACAGGACGTTCCGACTACCGGTACTCGTACCCTTCCAGTTACTACATGCCCGTTATGAGAACTCACTTTGATGTGATTTGAAAAATACAAAAATCGTTGCAAAAATCATGGGAATTGTGAGGTGTGTGCTCTCATGGATATGATATGTTATGAGGATATGATTCATGATGAGCATTGTATAATAATATGTATTTATGAACATGCTTGCATAACATTGAATGTAACAATAAACATAAAGCATATAAACATCATGAATTTTGTATGTAACGCATAACAATTTAAAATTTTAATCAACTATAGTATAGGCTCTAAGGGTCTAATAACCTATCTTATATCCCTATAGTCATGGCTCTGATACCAATCTGTCACATCCCGACCCGCAGCGGAATAAGAGTCGGGGCATAATTGGGTTATCACCAAAGCTCATGATGTTTACTAAAATGTTTCATATTTTTTAATTCAAATTACAACTTAAATATTCAAATCAAATCCATACAATTACAAGGAAATGAAACTAAGTAAAACAATCCCAAGCTTAAACTGATTTATTCTTCTAGGCCTTCCTATGTGTTTCTTGCCTCAACTGGATCACCTGTATCATGTGTAAAACGGGGGATATTTTGGGTCAACAAAAGTTGGCGAGTGAACATTGAGAAAACATTGTTATTAATTTCTTGTTGTATTTAATATTGAAAATTTGTGCAATAATCACATGTGAGCAAACATATATATATATATATATATATATATATATATATAACAAAAACACAAACCACATTGGATGAGTAAATGACAAGAATGATGATGTATATGAGATCAAGGCTCAATCAAACGGAGCCGATCGAGTGACATGAATGATGATGTATGTGAGATCAAGGCTCAATCAAACGGAGCCGATCGAATGAGGCACCTGATACTCAACCCGTATCCCACGGGGAGCTGATGGGCATAATGAAATGCATGCATTGAAAATGATAAATTCAATCTAAACATAATTCACACAACAACTGATACATATTTGATACACATTTGATCACGGATATAATGGATGCACAAGTGTTTATATATAATAAGGGATTAAACGACACATGATACACCCCAAAATGTGATTAAAACGGGGAATTGGTAGAGATTCACTCACATTGGGTGCGTTCTTTGATGACGTTGGATGCGCACGAATTTTAAGATTTGATCGACGAGGAAAAACTAAACTAAAATAATAACGAAATGATTCGGTAAATTAGTACTTTTAATTCATACGCTTAATGTGATTTTTAGGTTTATTTTTATGAGCTTAAGGAGGTTTTCTAACTTTAAAAATCTTATTTTTAAGTATTTTTAAATGATTTTCTGATTAAATAAATTAATAAAAATAAATAATTTTTTTTTGACTTTTTGACCGTTGACCGTTGACCGGTCGGATTGTGTTTAATTGTGCGCTGAGTGAGGTTCGAACTCGGGACCTCTCGTATACGTGCACGCAGCTCTACCAACTGAGCTACGTGTCTAACCCGAAATATTCTCTGTTTTAATTATATTTATATACTAATTAATTTTAAACTTATTTGGTTTTATTTAAAAATGGTTTATATTGCCGAACCGGTTGCAGGGACCCGGAGTCGAACTCGGGTCCTTCGGTTCGAGTGCGCACAGCCCAACCAGTTGGGCTGTGTGTCACATCTGTTTAACTTATAGATTAAATTATTCTTATTAACATTCGGTGACCTGATCCGATTCAGTTGTAAAAATGTTGGTTTTAATTCTGAAATTCGGTAACGTGTGCGATTCGAACCCGGGACGTGTGCTTTGTTTGTGCACACAGTCCACTGCTGGACTGTGTGTCTAACCCGTTCGAATATCCGTTTTTAATTATACTTATACACTTATTCAACTTCGTCTTCTTCGTTTACAAAGACACAGAACAGTGATGTCCGACTGTTCTTGTTTAGCCGTTCACGATTTAAAACTTGATTGAAATGAACAGAGAAATTAAATGATATGGTGTACCAAAACAGCGGGTTTGCTTCGGTTCTCCGGCAAGTGTCGTCGGCTCCGATTTGCGATGTCCGGCTGTATGAACTGTATAGCAGTTTTGATTATTGATTTGAACGATTAAAGTATGAATTAAGAGATAGCAGAGAAGTTTTAGATAGATATACCGGTTGAGGAATGAATACGGTTTTCTGATCAAGGATTTCCGGCGATGTTCCGGCGAAATTGGAAATCTCCGGCGACGAGCTTCTGAGAATTTCAACTACGAAAAAGTGTGCGGTCTTGAGCGAAAGGATTCCCGGAAGGTTGAGGGGGGTATTTATAGGGTAGAACTGGATAAATTTTGTCCGAGTTTGGGTCTTGATTCACGGTCAAAGTTTCTCCGGCGGTTATGACCGCAATTGACTGTTAGACGTCGGTTATAACCGATGTCGAAGTCGGTTATAGCGTTTTAGTCAAAAGGAAAATGGCTAAACTCGCGGATTGCCGGATTTTTCGGTGATTGCGAGTTCTGCCGCGCTGAGGTCCGGATTTTGATTTCTAGTCTTAGTATATATATTATTTGTTTCCATGTTTATCACAACATCAGTGTGTGGCGGAGCGGTGTGTGATGTGTTTTGTCTTGTGAGTGACCCGGGTTCGAAACCCGGCGTCTGCATTTAATTTTTTTATTCATTATTTATTAGTAATTTTAAATTATGTTTTTAAATTCTAATATATTTATTAATTATGTATCGTTTAAAATTAATTCGAGCAATAAATACGCAACGAAAAATTATAACTGGATATTTGATTAATAACCGAAGCGGGTTTTTGAAACCCGTTTTTCGACGAATGTTACACAACCTTTTTCGATCTCTCACGTTCACCCATATTTTTCTGAAGACGTACATCAACCATTTTGAAAACGATATACATGTAAAATATCAATCATCACACTATTATGAGTCATTTTTAAATATTTTATAACTATTTAATAAATCAGAATTCTATGCCATCATTAAAAGTGGGTCCTCCTACTTATGAATATAAGAATATGGAATCGTAAATGTGGAAATTGGCCTAACCAAAGTAGATCCTCATGAATCAATAATTCTACAAACGTTCAATAAACACACTCAATCCATAATAGACGGTTATTACAATACCAAAGTGAGAAATATCATTATTTTGGAACAAGGGTTTGATGTTTACTTAAAAGTGATATTATGAGAATTCAAACTTAAAAAATTTTACTCTTTCATAATATTCTATTATTAATATCTTTTAGAATCAAATAAGTATTGGACTTATTAACCTTATGTAAATGAAGTAACTTGTAAACCATAAAAATTGATAGGTTTATATTAGAGTTAGTATGAGTATACTATTTTTAACGTATGCATGGTTTTTTAAACACGTCCCCTTGAAATCACGGGCCTTGTGCGATGGTCCTCCCTGCACAGCCTCATCACCGCCTCTGTTTACTTATAATAATAATGTATAAAGATCAAACATAAATGAGTCTTAAGTGAGAAGTGACAGATTTTTTTTCCATTTACTCAATTTCCATTTACTTAACCATGATATTCAATTGCAAAATAAAAAAAAAAATCATGTATTTACTCTAATAGAGTAATAATTATTGTAACTACTCTAGAGCGATTACATAATTACTCTAGTAGTCTAAATACACGAATTTATTTAGAGTTAAATACAGTAATATTTTAGTCCTTATGGTTTACTCAAAACATCTATTTCAGACAAAAAGATTTTTTTGGACTTTTTTTAATCCAATGGTTTTAATTTTTTATTTAATTTAAATCTACTCCATTAACTTCATCCAAATATTCTATTTATTTATAATGAAATGACCAAAATACCCTTAATATCCTTTTAAACTAATATATTATATTTTCTATACTGGTAAATGAAAATCTTTTTAGAGATGTATTACTTTCTGGTGGCTTCACACTTTTAAATAATAATTTAATAATTTTATTATAAATTTATATATATATATATATATTCTCTTGTTAAATAATAAGATTAATAGTTTTGTTTATACACATTGTTGTATGTATAAAATATTATTTTGATGTATAAAGAAAATATTTTTTTATATTCTCATTTGGTGTATATATACACATTATTTAAAAAAAGATTAATAACATGTATATAGAAAACATTATTTTTAATATGCTCGTTTTTATGGTGTATTTTAAAAAGAATATTAATGTATGAAATTTTTATGGTTGCTTAAAAACGTGAAGATAGTTGATTTAAAAGTAACCAATAACTATAAAAATTATTTTTATCTTTTTATTATACCCTTTTAAATAAAAAAGAAGAAGTCGACAAGATAAGTGGTCAATAATGTGTGTGTATATATATATTATTTCATACATTAATATTTTTTAAAGTACACTATAGAAATGAACATATTAAAAATATATTTTCTTTATACATGTTATTAGCGTGCAAAAAGATTTCAGTAATTAGTATAAAGAAAAAAAACTATAACATTAATTTAAAAAAGAGTTAAGGGTATTTTGGTTATTTCACAAGAAATTAACAAAAAAATTGAATGGAGTTAGTGGACTGGATGTAAATTGGTACGAAAACCAAACTATTGGATTAAAAAAGTCCAAACGAATCTTTTGGACTGAAATAGATATCTTTGAGAAAACACAAGGACTAAAATAGTATTTAACTCACTTATTTATTTATTTTAGGATTCTGAAACTAAAATACGTGCTTGATAAGATGGAAAGATATTCAGAAAAAATTACCTCATTCACTTCTCACGTTTAGTATGTAAATTTTTACAATAGCCTTACTCTAATAATAATAATGTTACGATTATAAGGTTTTTTCTTTACAATCTCTTTGTTTAAGTAATTGATATCCCAACTATTTTAGAAAGTGTAACATTTCTTTATATATGATAGCATCAAAGATAATAACATATCAAAGATATGAATTTGCTTAAATTAGAATTAGAACCAAGTTGAATTGTGAAATTTGAGTTTGGAGACTATAAAAATGCACGAATTAAATATAATATTATAAGTCGGACTCGTATGCACCTTTTTTTTAATCTTTTTAGCTTTATAAAAAAATAATATGTTATTTATTAAAAGAAATGTTATTTGTTATAGGTTTAATGTATTTTCGATGGTGAAGAGTATGTAACGGTTTATTCTTTGATCAAACTTCCTAGAAGGGCATGCGCATTACAACTTACAAGATGCCAATATTTCTAGACCCATCATCACATACAATCTAAACCTTGGCCCACACAAAGAATTTGATTCCAAGAACATTAATTATAGTTCTCAAATGATTTAAACATGTATGTATATATATGAATAACGTTGATCAATAAATTTTAACAAAATCATGTCCCTAATTTCCTGATTTCATGGTTAACAAAATCGGAGAAACAACCAATGTCGCGCGACCTTGCGCTCTCACGTTCATGTTAAGCACGGTAGTGGTTACAATTTAAGAGATCAAACTATAAGAAAACGACGACGTTTGATACTTTTATTAAGGGTTGTAGACGAACCGAACGTTCAGCGAATAGTTCGTGAACTGTTCGGTGGGAAATTCGTTTATTTAATGAAAGAACATGAACAAGAAATTACGTTCGGTTAGCTAAATAAACGAACACGAACAAATATCTCATTCGTTCATGAACGTTTGGTAGTGTGCTCGTGAACATTCATTTATGTTCGTTTGTTTATGTTGTTCATTAAAGATTTTTTTAACATTTCTTTATTTTATCTAAATTTTTTATATTCTGCAATTCTTATTTATTTCACTACCCAAACAGATGAAATAGGAAACCCTATCTCCACCTTGTTTATGCATCGCTCCACTTTTCTTCTCATTATTTACACCGAAAATAACTATCGACGTCCGTTCAACGATTAGGGCTTCAAGGTCTAGCGTCGCTCCCTCTCACCATCTACCTCTAGTCACCGTCGTCTTTGCCGATTTTATTTGTGTTCGTTAACACATTCTTTTCCTTAATGAACAAACACGGACATAAAATCATTCGTTCGATTATTTTACAACCCTCCTTTTATTACTAAAAAAATTGGTTGAACATAAGAGTTAATCAAACCCACTTGAGCCTATATAGAATCATGTAAGATCTATGTAGATACATCAAATCATTTGAGAATCTTTCCACCATTCTATTCTTTCACTCTAGCACACATTATGGTCCTTCGTTTGCGGCTTTGTATGAACCATGTTCACACTTAAAAAGAATATACATCCAAAAAGAACATATCATCGTGAATCAATATCTCTTTCCACTTGTGATGGATCACTCAATGGAAGATAAGGATTCAATCAAATTCTTGAGTAGGGTTTACATTAACCCTGAAGCAAAGTAGATGCCCCACCACCACCAACAACCAAATTAAGAATAAATATTATATGATCATCTTATTTTATTTTATGAACACTATAAGAAGAATCACTACATTTGAATAGCCAGAAATAAACTTAACATAATACGATCTATGCATATTTTTAAGGAATATTGAATTTTAATAACCTATTTTTTTGTCGTTAGCCGTCAACGGTTTTAACTTTAAAAATAACCACTGGTAGTCTCAACTATTAACATATTGATTTCCAATGGACGCTGACTAACAGAACTCTAACGCTGTTAGTTTCGATCGCCGGAAAACGTCTTTGCTCTGAAAACTCCTTTTTGGCCAGAAAACTCAACATTTTCGTCCCAAAACTCTTTATAACCTTATTATGGACCTTTAGAAACCTTTTTCTAGTAAAATCCTAAGAGGTCGCCGAAAACTTCTTTTTGCCTGGAAAACTTAACTTTTTGGCCGAAAAACTCAACATTTCCATCTCAAACCTCTTTGTAACCTTAGATTGGACCATTAGGAACATTTTTTCTGAACAAAAACGTTTTTTTCGACAACCAAAGACTAACGTTGTTAGGGTTTTGTTAGTCATAGTCTATTGGATGCCAATATGTTAATAGTTGGGACTAACAGTTGTTATCTTTTAAGTTAAGACTATTGGACGACCAATAATAAATAGTTGGGATTATTAAAATCTAATATATATTTTTAAAACATCAAGTGGGTGTACAAGCTTTATAAAATGACAAAAGAAGGCAAGAGTAGGAAAAGAAAACAATAGAATTGGTGAGTGGTGTATCATTAGTAGAAAATGTGGTAACGTGTATTACTTGGATATGACCAAAAACACACTCCCTAACCTAAAAAACGTGAATCAATGTTTTTGATAATTGGTGGTTGGCGTTGATTAAGTTAGAAGAAAGATAAACGGTACTAACAATATAATAAAAGAGGAATGTAGCTCGATAAGAGATGGGAATTTAAATAAAATATTACTTCAAACGGATTTAAGACCTATTCGACAAATACATCTTGTAGTGATCATCAATCGTCTCAAGGTAGTATTTGGCATTAACAAAAGCTTTGTGGTGGTTTGTGTGAGTGTAGTTGTTAGGTAAATGTTAGAATTCGGGGTCGCTAGACTTCGGTATCTATATTTATATTTATACTTTATGTTGGAAATTTGGTTAATGGATATTTAATATATTTATAATGTAATGAAATTATAAATATTAATTAGAATCTTAATGTGGTGAATAAAAGAGAAACTCTTGAATAGAGCTTCCTGATAACATTTAATTAGTTTTTTTAGAGTTTTAAGTGACTAATTAAGTGAAACCCCTTTCACTAATCCTTATCTCTTGTAAAATTAGTAGGTTATGTACTTCTTTTTGTGACTAAATATTGTATTGCTTGATACATAAATATACTAGAAGGAGGATAAACACTTGAAGAGCAACTATAGAGAGGAGTACTCTCTACTTGTTTTCCATCACCATCACATCCTTATTTGTTCCATAAGTTCAAACACTACAATTACCCGGTGTAACCTTGGGCGCGTGAACCATCTACGGCAGTACACACTGCTTCGGCTGTTGTGGGAAACAGTCGCGTCGTCTTTTAGTAGAGGCGCGAAATCTGTTTTAAGGGAAGCGTGTTGAACACATGCCTTAACCAAAATCGTCAACGTTTTAGTGTACTCTTTGTTGCAGTAGATGAGTATTTTCAAGACTCAAGATAATGAATACTCGAGTCTAGGATGCTATCAAGTGCGCGTGAAGGACCCACCAGAGATGCGGCTTGAATCAAGATTGGCATATATAATTATATATTATATTCCTTTTATTTAGTTATTTCAACCGGTATTGTACTATCATATTTTCTACGAATAATTAGAGTCTTGTTATTATATATTTTGTAATTATATTTTTTAAAAAGTGAACCAAGTTCCTACATTATTGTATGTCATTTACATGACCAACTAAGATCATTACATAAGTTGATGATTCTTAGCGTAACAAAGGGGTACAATGGATGACATTTATCCTACCTCTATAACATGGTCATTACATTACTAACCTTTACTAATTACTATTATATTATCTAACTTATTATTATTCATGCCTAACCTACATAATATTATTAACATGTCTAAAATTACTAACCGATGCTAACTCTTTAATCATGCTACTAACTACTAACTCTTCTAATCATACTACTAATATTTTTAATTTTGTCATTTACTTATTTAGTCTTACAATTAGATCATTATTCCCAATTCATTAATTATTATTACATACTAAAAATATATAAAAGTACTAACTCCTTTAAATTATGTATTTACTTATTTAGACTTGCAATTTAATTTTCGTTGCTAATCCACTATTTATTATTATGTGCTAAAGATATATAAATATTAAACCTAGCCATGACACCAACCAATTTATGGTGAAAAGTTGTGTGCAAAGGTAAACATTTACCTTAGACTAAATTCCTCACACTCGGACTTCTAGTGGGTGAAATAGTACCCATGAAATAAACATACATTAATAGTATTCAAAGTGAGTGTTTAGTTAAGATAATATTTTTATGTATTTTCATATATAATTATTATTATTATCATTATTATTTATTTCTTATTCAAATCCCGTTTACATATTAACTTCTAAATCCTTGTACTTACACACCTTGTTTATCCTTGTTAGGATAATTTGGTGCTTCAACCTCTCAAGACGATCATCTCACGTTTGTGGAAACCAATTGCAAACAATGAGTATACTCGAACCCTTTTTCCTTTAAACACACTTTGGGTTTCAATATGCAATTATAAAAACTCACATACACACAATCAATCACATTATTCAAACACTCAAATCTATGAATATATGCTATTTGTCATACATACATGCTAGAAGTCAATCTTGTGTACTGAATCGCCTACCTTAATGATTATAGGGCTATAGGAGTAACACATCGCCCTTATATGGTATTGTTAAGTATTCAATCTTATACGGTATGTTCCCTTATATGGAAAGGATATGCTAGTGGACACTTTGTTTGATTGATAGTTTACACATGCTAGTAGTATACAAATTGCCATGCTAGATTGAGACATTTTATTCTATATTATGTAGACCAAACTTGTATCCTTATCAATTATTTTGTTGACCTTTATTATTCATATATTGCAGGGAATTGATGATAATGTTCAAGAAATCTACTAGGTGGATTTAGAAACGCACGAATAAATTAGTTTTCGTTTGTTTGATTATTTGAATTGATGTAATTTCTTTTCTTTTGACAATGTACGAATTTGAGTTTATGAAATAAAAATGGTTTATTTAAATATTGTCACAATTGTTATGATGCTTTGAGCAATCATTTATTCGTTCATGCCCCGATGATTCCGTCATCAGTTGGAGTGTGACGCATTTGTACTGCCCTTTGATTTATAAGGACGTACTCAATCCCTTACACATTTGTCACCATTAATGTGTGGCATTTCTAAATATTTACCTCATGACTTGATAAACTTACTAATCCCACAAGACGTCTACATCTTCTAAATCGCACCTCTAATATTCACATAACTCTCTTTTGATGTTGACTTATTTGAAAGCACTTAGTAAACAATACACTCGTAAGACTCATCATTTAATGAAAACATGTAATTACATTTGAACACATGCATGCTAGCCCTAAAACACGTAAAAATGGGGATTTGAACTCATAGGTTGTGAAGCTTTCATTCCACATGCAGATCGTCTCGCAAATACGCCCCCAAACATGAACATGTCGTTGCACAAATCATTCCGATCAATCCCACTATTTCAAAATCACCAATAAATTTATTATAGTTCAGCGAGCTACAAGTAAGGCTTAAACCATGCCAAACCTTAAATGATGTGTCCGATCATGTACAAAAACTTGCAATTTAACGTTACTGAAAAACGCTCCCAAAATTCGTCCCTGAAAATTTTCACACATCCCAAAATAGTCCCCAACAACAAATATAAAATTATACGGGGTCATACCTTGTTCTTTGCGCGTTTGTTCAGAAATCTTGTAACAAAATGCATACAAAATCTTGTTTCGCCCATAACTTGGCCGTACCAACTTCGTTTCGTGTGATCCACATATCCACACATTCGTCTCGACTTCCAATATGCAAATCTATCTCTCTGCTCGTTTGGTTTTGCGCATCGACATTCAAGTTGCCCGAAATAATATGTCCAACATTCCAAGCATTCGTATAACCAAACCCTTTCAGACCCACCGGTTGTCATTGTCGGAAACTGCAATCGCCGTCATCGGAAAGTGAAACTGTGGTCATAATCGCATTTTTGGGTGTCTGCCTTCACGCGGCTCGAAACCCTATCATACGAACTCCGCTTCGGGTCCATAATATATCCACACGACCGCGTCTTGAAGCACTTCGACCTGTACCCATTTCCACTACCGCGCGAGTACCAAAACAGTTGCTGGATTCCTTTGGTTCTTCGACGGAATATTCATTTTCGATCTTATCCTAACCCAAACGTCTCCAATCCTCATCCCAACGCTTCAAAAAGGTAACCATGAAGCCTTAGCATCAAAAGCACAATTCCCGACATTCCCATCGATTACCATTTATTAATTGCCACGTAGAGTGAAGACTTGATCACCGGAAATCGCCTGGTTTCCCTTCTTCTTGGTTTCTACGGCTGAAAACTCCAAATGGGGTGGTCCCCCCTTGTGGCCGCAAACCCCCCCCCATTTTGCGACCCAACCCCTCCAAATGTATTGAACCAAAATCCACCGCCTTAAAATCTATGCCCCTTGCAAATCTTGTTAAGCATCCGTAATTTTTTTTTTTTGATAATTCGAGATGTTACAATTGATTTGTTTTCAACTTATTTAAGGATGTTGGTAAAAAATTGCCTTTATGGTTGGAACGACTATAAAATGTATAATTTTAATTCAAATTAATTCGTATTTTTTTCAATGACAATGTATTGTTATGATGATATTGGTTCTTATTATGTGACTCACCCGACCTGTACCGAAAATTTTGACTACATGTTGTTACAAATCCGAGTACTATCCGTCACAATTATAAAAAAAAAATTCTAATTCCGCACACTTTGTGAGTATTAATTAACGCACTACTTGATATATACAATTTATCTTAACTAAGAATTTCTCACTAATCAAGGTATTCATTGCCTTTACAATCTTCTCACTAGCTAACTAGATACCGGTTACTTTTTCACGTCTCACTAGCCACTAATATGGTAATGGATACTACTCATTCTTCGCTCTAAAACTACTGGGTGTGGAAGAGGCTTGAAGAAGGGCGTGGCACGACACGTGTCTGTCGTATTAATAGAAGGGGCTTTGCCCTTCAAGCCCCAAAAACCACGGGGTCGAAGGGCTTAAAGGAGGAGTTTTTTTAAATAAAATAGCTAACCAAATAAAATAAAACCAACCAATTAACATAAAACCAATCAATCAAAATAAAACTAGACAACAACATCCAACCACATCTCACCACCTCACCGTCACCACACGCCCCCACGCCAGTGGAATCCTTTGAGCCCCATGATCCACGCGACCTTCAATCCCACTCACGGGGCGGTGTTCCGGGCGTGAAGAGGCTTGCCACACACCCCCTTCAAGCCCCACTCTATGTACTCTAATAAGGTAGTGATCACTACTGCCCAACAAGCTAGTGGTGATCTCCACAAATACAATAAAAGGGTTTTAGTTTAGACTTTAGATATTAGTGTGTACCTCACAAACAGTTTTCTCTTCCTAATCTACTATCTTTAGTTTTGAATGATAGAATGATACGCAATTTAGAGGATTATGACTTAAATCTCTAGGGACTTTTGGTGGACAAGAGATTAAAAATTAGAAACACTATTTGCTTAAATAGTCTTAAATTTTTTTAAAAAAGTGTCAGAACCTTCACGACGGATGCCATGGTCAAGTCGTTAATTTAAAAAAAAAAATGATATCTTATAAATCATTAAAGCTGACAATTTTTTCAAGACTGTTTCAAAACATTCTAGGTATTATTTTAAAATGTAAAACATGCAAAATACTGAAATGGGTGTCATACATCAAAGTGTGTTATAAATGTTTAAGAAATTTAAACCATATTAGAAGCCATCTTCTAATGAAATATAACTAATGAGCAGTGGTAATCACTATCAATAAAGTTCATTGTCCACATGTAAACCTGTAGTGGTGCGGGTTCAACGTTTGTGGTGCCCAGATCATGCGGATTGTATGCAGAGATAATTTGTCGGCATCATAACTCTTGTGGGGTGGGATGATGGGTATCCTATGAAGGTACCAGGGACAGGGTTCCTTCCTTAACCTTTTTTTTTCTTATGAAATATAGTTTAAAAATTGTTTTACGCTTAGTTTTAAAAAAGTGTCATATTTTCTATTTACAACCTGTTTCAACAAAACCATTGATTATTATAATAAAAACTTGTTTGGTGGTCAATTTTTACTTGAATATGTTCAGCTCTTGTATTTTTAAGTGATCACTTAAACACCATCACTTATCCTTAAGTTGATGTGCCTTTTATAGCAATCTGATGTGTAGGTACGGTGTTGACTTGAAAATTTGATGATTGACTTGATAACACGCACAAGTGATCCACGGTCGAACCGACCCACAAAGGGTTGATGGTTGTACAAACTTTTAATTATTATGTTTTTCAAGTCATGGCAATATGCAATTAGAAAATAAAAATAAAAATAAAACATAACCCTTTTGCCTTTTGTAGGAGGGGGGTTTTTCCAATCCATAGTCGGTTAGCCGCTTTCCAATATGCATAGTGAAGAAACAAAAGTCTTTCTAGAGAGGGTTCTCTTATCACAAGCTCCGATTCTGAGATGATTCTTGCAAAACTAGCAACACCGTGAGTTCGTTATGAGAAGGAGAAGCGTGGCGTGAGAATGAGTACCGTTCTTTCTAGAGAGAAAGAAAGTAAGTTTTTCGGTGAGAGTGTTGAGAGTAGAGTGTGTGAGATACTTAAACCTTGGGAGGGGTGTGGTATTTATAGTCGAGAGGTTGGAGAAGAATGGAGAATGATTGGACGAGGTGTCATTGTCAAAGAATATTCATTGGGTCACCTTTATTGTGGCAGTTAGTGCACGTAGAGGTGGGAGTATGTCTGCGTGCCCTGGTTGGTCACACGTTGCATCTAGATGTACTTAATTCTTGTCTCGTCTGTTGTCAGCTGTTAGTGGAGGTTAAGGATAGGTGGACTGACGTCTTGTGATTTGCCACGCCTCGCTCTCGGCTGTATCTTTTGTCCCCTGAACGATGGCGCATCGTGAAGATCTTCTGGTGCCTCCTCGTGCCTCCCAGGCACACCACGTGTCTCGACACAAATCGATAAAAGTTGACTTTTTGAAGATTTGGATGATCAGGGGTCCACAAGAGCTGACCACGACTGTGTCTCCTAGGCACGCCTCATGCCTGGGTGACTAGCTATAGCTAGTGACCAGGCAAAGTTGTGCCTCCCAATCACGCCCCTTGTCTTGGCAACCTATAAATACCACCTTTTGGCCTCCATTTTCACTTGCTCAGTTTTTCCCTCTTCTCCACAACACACTTTTTTTCAACACACTATCTCTAATCATTGTAATTATTAAGAAAAACTCAATAATCATTAGTCTAATAAAGTTTTTAATGGTTAGTAAAATCTTTGCAAGTTTGATGAAAACTATCCACCATGAGAAAGCTTGGCTAAGTTTCTTGAGGGTGTTTGGGGGAAAACTTACTCCCTTGATGGGGAGTTAACTAAAACAAACCATGGATGAATAAGGTGTGTGTGTGTTAATGACTTTAGGTAAGGAGGTGTTTATTGAAAGTGAGTGAAATATTAGAGTCGCCATTAACTTGGGTTGTTGGTCTTTCGGGTTAAACCTTAAAATCTACCAATAATCTTGTGTCATCATTAACTTGGGACATTCATGTTTTCAATGTCTATATAGAGTCAAACAATGTTGATTCTACAAAAGGAGGTTAAAGGTTTTGGAATGGGACTTTGGGTTTGTAAGCTCTTGCCAACGCATGGCAATAAGATCAAAGTGCCAAGGACTTAGTTTTTATAAAAGTAACCACCTTTAGGTAATTAACGCCTGACGTAGGGAACTTTAGTCACAAGTAATTTAAACCCGTTAAACTATCTTCTTAATTAATACTAAACTATAACGGTACATACTTCCCTTGCTGGGTGAGCGATACCATTATGGCTTAATTTAACCTTAAGTGGCGTTTCCCTGCTGATTCAAAGCGATATGATCGAGTGTGCGAGGATCTCTAACAAAGAACTAGACAACTTTATGCGTTACGACACATAGTTCGTCATCTTACAATCGAGCCCTTGTAACCTCATGGTAAGATTTAGTTAACGAAGCATTAAGAGGTAAATACATCCCAAACACTCCTTTTTCTTATTATTGATTACTACTTTTTTATGTATCTCTTTATTTTTATTTGAGCATTTTTAACACTCTACTTTTGGTTTGGACTAGACGTTGACAAAGACTCGGTACTAGAACTCGTATTCTTGGACAACCTTGGTATCTTACCATCACTATATTACGCCAACAATGGATGCACTTGGCAACGTGAAGTGTAGTGTGATAATATTTTATCATGTTTTTTATAAATATAAAACTTGAACCATTGTATAAAACGGCTAAAAATATACCACTTTTTCACATACATCTCACAATCACGTCAACTACCCTCATTTCTGGAAGTGTGAAAGCTTCCGTCTCCCCATTCTACACAAGGTCATCATCGTTATCATAGTTTTCATGAGTATAATCACCATCATGGCTTTCGCCCTTCGTTAGTGGCATGGTCCTGACTGTAAATGTGCCATGAGTTTCCCCATGGCTAACACCATGGCCTCCGCCATGACCACCCTTGGTACTAACTTGACTGTCGCCCCCTTAACGGGGTCTTGCCTCGTGATCTTCGCCGGTGTTTGGCCCGTTGACCCTTCCTTGAATTTTTTGCCGACTTCCTCATCCATGATCCCCCACTATCAACACTTGGCCACGAGATTGAAGCGGGGAATTAAAAGACAGGGTTTTGGAAGTTGCCATTTTTTGCACACAAACCTTTTTTGCGTGCTCAGCCCATATACACTCTTGCTCTTGGATAAGACCCATGTCCGGACTAACCATTGATGCGTCGTTATCCAACGATTGGTCATTTCTGGGTTAACAGTTCATTGCAGAAGTTAAAAATGAGTTTTGCTTGGAGTTTTGGACAAAGTTAGTTACCTTAGAAATGGTTCCTGTTGGGTTTTGCTCTACCCTTTAATACTCAAGTCGAACAGGTCAGAATCACCCGCGGTGATTTCGGCACCCACTGACTTGGAGGCAGATGAGAAAGGAGGTGGTAGAATGGAACTCATGATGATAAGAACAGAAAAAACTATTCTAGCCGAGTTGTATGGCGCCATGAAGAAACACAAGTCTAACCCGCGGGGGTTATCCAAATGTTCAACCGGGGACAGGGTTCTCTGATCTTCACAAGCTCTGATTCTGAGATAATTCCTACAAAAGAGCTTGTTATGAGAAGAAAGGATGGGGGGTTTCTTCTCCTAGCCACCCTACAGCATGGGAATGAGTATCGTTCTTTCTAAACAGAAAGTTAGTAAGTTTTTCAGTGAGAGTATTGAGAATACAGTGTGTGATAGATTTAAACATTTGGAGGGTGTGGTATTTGTAGCCGAGAGGTTGGGAATAATGGATAATGATTGGACGAGGTGTCATTATCAAGGAATATCCATTTGGTCCCCTATGTTGTGGCAGTTAGTGCCCGTAGTGGTGAGAGTATGTCCATGTGCCTTGATTGGCCAAACGTCACTATCTGGATGTACTTCTTGTCTCGTTTGTTGTCAGTCGTTAGTAGGAGGTTAAGGATAGGTGGACTGGCGTCTTGTGATTGGCCACACATTGCTATCAGCTGTACCTTTTGTCCCCTTCAAGATGGTGCATCTGAAGATCTCTTTGTACATTGCCTGGCAAGCGGTGATTGGCTGCAAGTCATTTTCACCTTGTACCATTTGTCTACCTCGTGTTGGCATAGTGCCGCCTACGGGTGGCTTGTTTTGACCAGTTGGCTATTGTTTAGATTGGGATGTGAGTATGGTCCTGGACTGCGGGGGTCCATGACCGTATCTATTCACATAGTAAAGTAAAAAAGCCTCATGATAAGATTTGGGAATGGGAAATGGACCATAGAAAACAAATGATATCCTTTGTGTAACCCATGAGGTATTTTTTACACCCTTAAATACAAGGATCTTAGTTAGAGCCAAGGGGAGCCCCCACCCCCTCACAATCCGCCTGTTTTTTTTTGCCTTAATTGTAATTTTTAGCGAAATATATGTATTGAGTTCGGTCCCCTTAATTTTTCTTTCAAAACTCACCCCCTCCCTGCTCTATTTAAAAGTTCAAAATCCGCCGATGCTTAGATGCGTAAATACTATAATGTATGAGTATAAATTATCTATACTCCTTATACATACAATAAATAACGTCAGTAACTTGTCTAGAGATGGGCATAATCGGGTTTTATTATTACACGGAACCGGTTCCAACCCGGACCCGGTTCTGCTTGGATGTCATTGGAACCAGGTATGGTGTGGAACCGGGTCCAGTTCCTACCCGGGTTCACACCCAAGAATATGGAACCGTGTAGAACCGGTGGGTATACGGGTATTTGGAACCGGGTATGGTCGGAACTGGTTTCTGATAGTGTTGGGAACCGGTTCCTGACGTCAAACCTGTCATTTACTGTTCAGAACTGCTTCCTCACAGCGATTTACTTGTTCAGAACGGGTTCCTGACAGTCAAAACCTGCCATTTACTGTTTAGAACGGTTCTGATAAAATGTTACCGTTGGAACTGGTTCCTTGATAAATAAAAATAGTAAAATAATCGGTTAAAATTAAAAACAAATTAATCGGTTACAATATATAAAAAAAATAACCGGTTCAAAAAAAAATTACTCAGAACCGTTCCAGTAAGATTTTATTTCTTTGATCGTTTACTAGCGGCAGGTGCAACACTTTCCGATGAGTTTCTCTTAGGTGCGGGTACCTCGGTACAATCGTCGTCCGAATCGTTAGTCTCCACTTCTTCGTCCTCCTCTTCGTCAACAATTTTTGCTCATAACGAAAAATGGTACCATTTTGGATAGTGGAACTTGACCGGATGTCATTTCCTTTAAAGTTTTGCAATACTTATTAATATGCTTCGTTAAAGTTGAGTTTGATTCCTTGGTTAATAACGATCCACAATGTTTACATTGAGCTTTTTGCGAGCCGTCACTCATCTCGACCAAGTCCCAATTGCTCCAAACTTCCTTACTGCGATTATGAGACAATGTTCCAACCACATATGGAACCGATTGATCTTGAGGAACATTGTTAACGGATTGGGAATTTGCGTTTTTGGAACTCTTTGAGGCCATTTGTTGATTAGAATGTGAAAAAGAACAAGAAAGAAATATAACAAGAAAAATAGATATGAGAAATTGTGTGCTAAACAATAGATTTCTAAACAATATATATAGAATCGGTTCCAACGGTTAGGAACCGGTTCCAACGGTAACATTTAACGGCTATAACCGGTTCCAACATTTCGGGTATACGTTTGTAACAAGGGTATAACCGGTTCCTTCTAGAACTGAATTTCCGGGTACTGGTAGGAACGGGTACGACCCGATTCAAATGGTAAAATTGTGGAACCGGGTTGGAACCAACGGGTATTTTGAACCCGGAACCGGTTCTACTTACTGTCGGGTAGGAAATGGACCTGGTTCCAGTTTACCGTTAACCGGTTTTTATGCCCATCTCTAACTATGTCTATGTATGTTCTTTATCAAACTTGTATCGATTTCATTGAAGCAGCCCAATAGAACCAGCCCACCAATGTGTTGGGTCTCAATGTCTCATGACTCTTAATCTCTCATTTAGCCGGAACTTTTGCCACTGTTACAGTTGTTACTTGATGGCGATGTTTATGCTCTATAAAAAAAATAATATTATATTTTGCTAGTATAATTTTATAAACTTATGCAATATAATCTTTTATAATAAAATAAAAAGTGGAAAAAAAAGCGTAATGGATTTGCCCGACATGTTTAGAGTTTAGACAAGGGTTAAGAAATGACCCATTACAAAAAAATAGGTTTTGTCTCAAGAGAGTGATGATGGGCCAATATATAAAACAAGAGGGTCTAAAACAAAGTATATAATATGATCAGGTATTATGACCCGTAATGTTTTATAATGTATTTTTTTTAATTTATAAACAACTGATATGTGATAAACTATGTAAATCTTACATCATAGAGAGATACTAGGTTTAAACGAGATTAAAACGATCCTATGCTGAAAAATATTGAAATGTGTTCACCTATTATATGTATATTATGGTGCGAGTGGAGACAAGTATTTATCGGTGGTGGAGGTGGCAATGATGGTGGTGGAGGCGGTGGCAACAATAGTGTTGAATGCAACGGTGGAGGTGGTGGTTGCAGTAGTGCTGACAATGGTGGTGGTGTCAATAGTGGTTGTGTCTGTGATGATAGAGGTTTTAGTGGAGGTGGTGGTGGCAGGGGCGAATATACCCCTTGACGCTCCGGCGGTAGTATAAAAAAATTTAAAATTTTTCGATTTTGCTGCCTTTATAGATTTTCTTTTAAAACGTTGCCCTATAATTATTTTTTAAATCCGCCACTGGGTGGTGGTGGCGGTGATTGCGTCGAGACAATGATTATGGGCACTGTTAGGTGGTAGATGTAATCACTAACGGTTGGATGCGACAAACAATGGTAGTGACTGTTGTTGTCCGTCTATGTGAACTTATTTTAAGTTGATAAAGTGTTTAATGAGCGTCACATTTTGACTTTTGTTTGTTCTTTTTAAGTTAACCCATATCGACCCGTTATGTATTTTGAGTCGACTCGAATAAACCAAAATATTTTTCTTAGTCCAAATCCACTTATTTATTAATTATTAGTGGTGGACTGGTGGTTGGAATGGACTGTATGAAAATGCTTTTGTTTAGACTAATAATCAGCAAGACTGTAAGAGTATAATTATCGGTCAGGGCCCAATAATGTCTTTTTTTCTTGGCCCAATAATTTGTTTGCTAACGTATCTATGCCTAGTGGTGCACAAATTGGGTTTTTTTTAGAATACTCGGTTTTGGGTATGGAACCGGGTTCGGGTACAGCCGGGTTCTACAAAATCGGGTATTGACAATCCCGGCTCGGGTCCGTGTCCGGGTTTTATACAAAAAATGTAACCCTATATACTCGGGTTCGGGTAGGGTCTGGATCGGGCTTTCTAATACCCGGGTATTATAATACCCTATTTTCGGATTCGGGTAGGGTTGGGTTGGATTGGGTTCGGGTATTCATTTATTTTGCATGAGACACAGAAGTATAAAATGCAAAACTTTTTTATTTCATAAAACATAGAAATACATAACAACTAAATAATCATAGAACCGGGTCGAATAAGATGATGAACATAGATAGCTTCGAATAACTTGATTCTCGAGGATAACAATTGCGGTTAAACTAAACATCAAGACACCTTTTATAGGGTATTCAGATACAATGTAAACAAAAAAAATGGTCAAAATACACTTTCTAACGGCTATATAGCCGAGCCACAAACAAACTCGAAAAAACACAACAAAAAAAAAAACGAAAAAACCTGAACATGGTATTGGAAAACCTGGACCAGGTACTAAAAAAACCCAGGTTCCGGGTTCGGGTTGAAACCGGTTACTCGTAAAACCCGGGTTGAAAACGGGTATAAAAAAACCCGGTTCCGGGTTTGGGTTTTATAACAGAAATGCATACCCGACCCCTAGGGTCGGGTTCGGGTATAAAAAACCCGGGTTTTATAATACCCGGTTCCGGGTTTTTTTTCGTGTTCGGGTCCGGATTCGGGTTTTTTGTGCACCCCATATAATTTTTTGTGTAATAATTGGAATTTGGAAACGTATTCGAGCCCAATAATATTTTTGTGTGATTTCGATTCAAATTTGAAAAACCCGTAAATTGTTTCATTTGATGTATTGATATCTAATTATATATTTTAAGATTTAGAATGCAATATTATTTGGGATACATTTACAGTGTAATTTCTATGTTTTATCAAACTTTAACCTCTACATTTTTTATGTCTTTTTATCTTATTTTTTCTTTAAATTAAGTGTCTTAAACCTTAACCTTTTATTTTCCAAATGGTTTTACATTTATGGTGTTAATCTTTTAACGTAGTAAAACTATTATATCTATTATTATTATTATTATTATTATTATTATTATTATTATTATTATTATTATTATTATTATTAATTTATTATATAAAAATATACGCGAACAGTGATACGTTCATAATACCAAATCAAAGAAATGAAAAGAGTTGGAGATGTGTGTAATTATTTGTATTTATTTGATTTTAAATAATGATTATTAAGTCTTATATTGTATTTATAGATATTATGTTATTATATAAATATAAAAAGCATTAAGAATAAGGAAAGATTAACATTATTATTATCAAATGTTGAAAAATTTGACGAAAAACCATTGAAACTTTGATATTTGATAGAATAGAATTCCTTTTCAACGAAGCAATTTTATTGTTGTTGAACATATTACAAGATCAACTATCATTTAATAGTTCATATCAGAAGTAATGCCGGAGAGTGATGGAGCTAGAACTTCTTATTTGGTATAGACTAATTTTTTTAAACGATGATTAAGTTATAGCAACATAGCAAAATTATAGTATTAGAATGACGTACCGTAATGCTAAGCGATGATTCATGAAGCAATCCTAGCAATCTTAATAGCAAATTGTTTGATCAGCTCTTTGCAATTTATATTCTCTAAGATTTCGTTTTCGATAGCTATTAATAGTTACTCTATTAGGGCTCAACATTCAACAAAACATCTAATTTATGGCTCAACAAAACACACAATTCTAACAATTGGCAAATAACAATTAATCAATTAGGGTTCAACATTGAACAAAACACCCAATTAAGGGCTCAACAAAACACCTTATTCTAACAATTAATCAATTACGGCTCAGGATTCAACAAAACACCCACTTTAGGGTTCAACAAAAAACCTAGTTCTAACAATTCATAATTATTAAATAGGGCTAAATTGTGCCCATAGCATTATAGTCTAGTGGCATTTTGGAAGGTGGGATAAGGCTTAGGGACCATTAGGTTCTAGGGGAGTTTTCTCAAATTTATTGTTTTTTCCTGAATTGGTGTATAGGCATTATTGCCTAGTGGAGATGGATATGATCGAATGGTTCCGCTAGTGGCATGATGATACTCTAGTGGTCTGTCAAGGATCAAAATTTATCACTAAAAGAAAATAGGGGCTAAATTGTAGGAATCAAGAAAGTGAAACCAAAAAAGAAAGAAAACATAATGTGAGGTTCGTGGTGGTCAACGAAGGTGTGTGGTGGTGGTCAAGAAGGTTTGTGGTAGTGGTCGTACATGGTAGTGGGCCAGTGGGTTGGGGCTGGATCGCCTCTGTTGCTATAGTAGCTATTGGTTATTTTTTTAATGATGTTAATTATTATTATTATTTATTATTATTATATTATTATTTATTATATTTATTATAATTATTATATTATGGATCAATCATTTGTATTTTAGCCAACCAATAAGCTTAGTTATAAGGTTTTAATGTTTGAAAAAAAAGACCCAATAGGCATTGAGGTGTTAATATTTATATGGAGGACACAATAAGTTTTTCAATTATATATATATATATATATATATATATATATATATATATATATATGGATACATGTATAGTGTCCTCGTGATTTTATATATATAGATACATGTTTAGTGTCCTCGGGAAAAAAAGGACCCCGACCGGAGTGTAACTCGCTCACCCTTAAAGTCGGCCATGATAACATGTTAATACATAAAGATATATAAGAAAGTCGATGGTTAACATTACCTAAATGAGAACATGAAAAATAAAATTCTAACACTAGATTAGAGGTAATCAATGGTTAAGAGGATCTAATGTTATTATGGTGAATACGATAAATTTTTAGTGTCTTAAAGTGATAAAATCATACGAGTCACAAAGTTACCTAGATAACAATCCCATGTTTTTCTTCATTTACTTTCCAAGCAAATGACATATTTTTAGACTACACACAATATATAATCACCAACACATGTATTTTTACATGTGCAACTATGTTATATACGTACCCTTTATATGTTTTGGTGAAAATAGTTCAAATATGTTATGTGCAATTGTGAATATAGCAAAAAAGTTGAACTTTAATATATCTTTTACGCAGTGGCGGAGCTTTAACGAAAACTCAGTGGACCGAACGCTCAAATCCAAATCAGTAGATGTCAAACTCTTAAGAATTCAATAAAATAAATCTAAAATTTTTGATAAAATTAACATAACAAACGAAACATTAGTGAGGGCTAGGGTATCCAAGCCACAAGTAACTTCCACCCATGCCCCTACGATTTTGGAGGTTATTATAAAAAAAGTTTCACATAGTGTTGAACTATTTAGGTATTGCACTATTTCACATAGATATAGTCGTAAAAAAGTAATTATTCATACAAAAAAGTTCATTATTCATAAAAAAAAGTTCAGATAGGCTATTTCCTACCAATATGTCCTCAAATGATTTGCATTTGACCTGATTTTGAACAAAAACAACAACAATAATACACATAGTTAGTGTTAAAGAATGTAACTGGAAAAGAAGAATGCTCATTATGTTCTTTAAACTTAAAAGGGTTGAAACTTGAAATTTTAAACATACATAAAACACATTTTCTACTATTTTGTCTTTATTTTAAAATACATGAAAAATCACCTCTCATATAAAAAAAATCAAAAAATCAATTTTTGGCCTTTAATCAAATCAACTCCTAAAGTTCAAAAGTTACAATGTTTTAAAATCCGATTTTTATATCATATTGTATTTGGTTTTAACCTAGTGTATCGTAGCGATTTAATCAGGTGTACTAGATGGTTTAATCGGTTCTACCTGTCAGTTCAACCGAGATTACCAATCAGTTTAAACCGATTTTTAAAACAATGTAGAGTTGTTTTAATAAAAATAGAGTTAAACGCTTGGTTGGTCCCTGTGGTTTGCAAATATTGCAGATTTGATTCTAGTGGTTCACTAATTACACATTTGGTCCCAGTAGTTGTGATTTTTGCACTCGGGTGCTCCTACTCATGTTAGATTTTTCAGTTAAATATGTGTGAAATTACTAGATTGTCCCTAAATAGTTAAAAAAATATAAAAAACAAAAAGAAATGGCCCGCCTACCTTCATCTTCATCCTCTAAAATATTTTCTCTCTCTCTCTAAAACCCACCACCACTTCCACCATCAACCCACCCCACCACCACCACCTCCACAGCCACCGCCACCTTCAACCCATCACCACCACCTCCACCGTCAACCGACCACCACTACCTCCACCGTCACAATCACATTCAACCGAACACCACCTTCAACCCACCACCAGCGCCTCCACCACAACACCACCCCAAACTCCGCTGCCAACACCAACCCTTGAACAATTTAAAAAATTAAAAAAAGATGACACAATCATCTTACCCATAACAGCCACCGTCCATCTCCACCACCGCCACCATCCATCTCCACCTCCGCCACCATCAAAATATCCACCTCCGCCACCATCCATATCCATTTTCGCCGCTGCTCACATCACACCCCACCATCACCATTCACCACCGTGTCACCTGCAATGCTGACCACCGCCGTCTTCCTCCTTCATCGCAACCTTCGCCATTGGAGTTAGATTTAACCCAAAGTAACATTCCGAAGACGTACATAGTACACGTCTTTGGTAAATTACCGCTGTAATAATCCAATATAGGAATGTATTGGGCCATTGCACCAGTAACAATAACGTCAAGGTACTTGGTGTTTGGCCAAATTCGAGTAATAATCCCCTCCCAATTCCCTTCACAACATTCTTCTCTAACAAACCGGGCCAGGTCCGGGTTCGGTTTTCAGGATCTTTGAAACACAATCCGAACCGCGGGATCTATGATTTTGGTGCTCAACTTTCCGGATTCGATATCCTAGCCAGTTCTTGCCAATTGAGTTGGAGAAACTTGATGGCCCTAACAAGGCCCGAGGCGAAAACCGCCCCGCATCGAAGCACTTCTTCACGGTAAATGAGGCCGCAAAGCATTTGAGAGTACATACTTTGGAAAGAGTCGACACATAGGATGGTTTCGTTCGAACTGGTGTAAATGTTGTACGGGTCGAAGGGTCGGGTTTTGAACTGCTGGCTTTTGTAGTAGCTTGTTAAAACCGGACGAGCCACTAACCCACTTGGGGTTTTTGATTCAGCCTTGATGAACAGAAAGTACAAACCCTTGCCTTTGTCTAGCCCAGGTACATACCTGTCACAAAAAATCAATATATTAAATAACTTTGTTTATCATTTCTTTCTTCTTTTTTTATTATAATTTGCATGTAACAAAATGTGACAGTTATACATACAGATTCATGACAGGCATGAGAAGGCTGTAGAGCTTCTGCCTGCGGTCCATTTCTACAGCAATAGTAGGCATGAGTTTTCTTTCACCAGCAGAAGTACCAGAACTGTCATAAAAACCAAATTCACATTAGCAACCACAAAACGATCAATCTGGAAATGTTCAAACAAAAACTTAAAAAACGAGGAGAATAAATAAATAAATAATTAAATTAAACCTTGTGAGGAACTCAGAAATGGGGTGAGACGACAGGATAGGAGAACGGTCGCCATTAACGATACGTTGGATGTAAGGCTGAAGGTCTTCATAGGTAATGACGGGAACTTTTGACTTAAAAGTTTCCCGATCAGTGGCTCCATTGAGGTTCCATTGTTGCAGGTATTCTGCACCGGGTTCTGAGTAAGAATCTCAGCCAGAACATTTTCTTGAACACTATCACAATTTTTAGTCATTTATTCGATGAACCGAAGAGCTTTCGCACCATTCACCACCGTCACCTTCACTCCACCACATTTGCCTCCACACCGTAACCCCCACCACACCCCAACCACCACATACACCCTCAACCTACCACCTTTGCATCTACCATAAACCCACCAGCACACCGCCATCATCTTCAGCCCACCCCTGCATCATCTTCAGCCGCCGACCTCCACGTTTTTTCGGTGATATAGTTTTGGTGCTTTGAGAGAGAGAGGAAAGACAAGTGAGAGAGCTGAGGAGAGAGAGTGAGAGAGCTGAGAAGAGAGAGAGTGGGAGAGTTAAGGAGAGAGAGAGAGTTGCAAGTTTGGTCTTTTAAGTTCTTTACTTTTCTTTTTTTAATTGTTAAGGGTAACTGGGTCATTTAACATCAACTTAACTAAGAAATCTAACATAGGTTAGTGATAAGGACCACCGAGTGCAAAAATCACAACTACTGAAACCAAGTGTGTAATTAGTGAACCACTAGGACCAAATTTGCAATATTTGCAAACCACAGGGACCAACCAAGCATTTAACTCATAAAAATACAAAAACTATGTCTTGTCTTGTCATCCCTATAACCACTTCTCTCTTTTAATAGTTAGTAACTTTTTATACGGTATCGTTTTGATGAAAAATATACAATCAAATCAAACATCCTTTTACCTTTATATTATATAATCTTGTAAAATCAAATAAATAAAAAATAAAATCTATGCGTTTGTTTTTACACATATATATGAACAAGTACCAAGAAATTGTTCTTATTCATATATGTAATATAAATAATCACATATATGTTCGTACTAGGTATATGTAATATGTAATACAAACAATTATATATATGTAATTATACTATAAAATAGACTATATTGTATTATATAGTATAATTAAAAAATAGTAATGTATAAACTTTATACTAAGGTTCAAAAATATGGTGAGAAGTCGTTTAGGAAATTTTGTAAAAAGGGGTGAAGTTCAATTACTCTTTTACTCAAGAAAATGAGAAGGGTTTTTATCAGTGGCGGATCCAGCTCTGTTTTATGGGTTTACATGAACCCACTCGGATTGGAAAAAATAGAAAAAATAGTGAGAACCTTATATTATTTCAAAAAAGTTAGTGAGAATCTCACAAAATGAATCCACTGAAAAAATTTCTGGAATCCGCCGCTGACTTTTATGATTTGTTAGATAATTTATTATTTTTTACATGGAAGAGGGGCTTTTATTCATCATTTCCCTATATATAATTTGTGGTTATGATACTCATTATTGGAGTGTAGAACCACTGTAGGGATACAATCGTATCAAATAATATCAAAATCCTTAGGTCCTATCAAGATAGTTTACGATACTCATTTTTTATAAACAGTGAAAGAATATTCACCACCACAATCTTGGATATAATATTAACTAAATAAGAGTTTATTAAATCCTAAAAGTATAAGAGCATAAGTATTGTTTAAAAGAAATCATTCTACCCTATATACTCGTACACTTTTATAAAAGTTCTTAAATTCTTAGTGATTTTCGTTATGTGGGTATGTATGCACACATCATCATATATAGTGTAGATTTATATGTGAATTAACATTACTTTAAATATGAATTAACATTACAAAATCCAATCATGTTATTTTATACATTTGCATGCAATTGAAACAAAATATAAATATCCACATATATTTTAAACTTTATATTTTTTTGAATATACGAGAAATGTTCCGGAAAAATATATCAAGTGAGATGTTTACTCAAAAGAAAAAAAAAGTATGTTTTTATGGTATAAGTTTATTTGATTTAACTTTTTTTGTATAATTAAGCAATTAATTTATTAAAATCATTATTTTTATACGTATTTGAAGTCGGAGGTACTCGCTACCCGTGTAAGATGAAAAAAAAAGAGTTTAATTAAGTCTTAAATATTCTTAAGTGCAATAAACTAATCTTAATTAGAGCATTTATATTAAAATGAATAAATGATACACCTTCTCTATTTTTATGATTCTTCAAATAATATATATTTGCATCCGATGCTCATGATTATTGGTTAGGCCTATGAAACGGATATAATCTTATCAAATCATATCAAAATTCCTATTTAGATTGGGTCAATTTTAGATATTTAAGGATGTCCAGATGGTGGAAGAATATCCGGCATATCATATTTCTAAATTCACA
The DNA here is from genome assembly GCA_947069175.1 of Scalesia atractyloides. Classification (NCBI taxonomy): domain Eukaryota; kingdom Viridiplantae; phylum Streptophyta; class Magnoliopsida; order Asterales; family Asteraceae; genus Scalesia; species Scalesia atractyloides. The sequence continues at coordinate 2,221,742 of CAMTDV010000029.1, forward strand.
AAGTGTTTTTTCAACTTCGTATAAATTTGCACCAACACATTTTGTTTTACAATATGATATATTGTCAAGAAATACAACTTTAATTACATAATTTTTAAATACTTGTATATTAATTCTCTTCCATCTTAAAAGGGTAAAAGTTTAGTTGTTATAAAATTTAGAGAAAATTCGGCCAGTTAAACTGAGTGTAGACTCTAATATTAGGTACTAGATTTTAGTCTCGTGTATTACACAAGTGGATTAATAAATAATGTTTGTTTGCAGATGACAATTAAACAAGTAGGTGTATATGATGATTATTTTTATAGACTTGCAATCTCTTGTTTATAGTAATCAATACCTAACCTGTTTCTTATGTATGTACTTATTAATTTATTAGAAAGTTTCTTAATTATTTTTACATTGTGTAATTAAACATTGAAATAATACTTCGATAACCAATAAATTTATTCGCGCTTATTTTGTTATACAATTAACTCATTTTTCCTGAGGTATAATTTCAAAAATTGTTAAGCTATATTAATAATCGTATAATCTTTCAAATAAGAAGGTTATATTGTTAATCACATAATATGGTTTAAATATAAAAATATTGAAACTCATACATGGGTGTACATTTGATCATTATCCATAGTAACTTAAAGGTTTTTCAAACATATCATGATATCTATCATAATACTTAAAAATTCATAGATTGTGCGTATTTTTTGTATAATTCAAAATTATTATTCTCATTATAAATGTGTTATACAAAGATTTCATAAAAATAACTTTTTAAGGTTTAATTCAAAATATCATTATCATTGTAAATTATAAATTTATGATATATTTGAAGTACGAGTGGATATTATGGGAATGTTTAGCATATCAAATATAACAAAAAATATCAGTTAACTTAAAGATATATTTGAAGTAAGGGGCGAATATTAAGGTACAATTTTAAATGTAAGTAATGTTGTCATTCTTTGATATTAATCCGATTTAAAAATACAAAAATAAATTTGAATAAAAACAAATTTATTGAGTGATGATATGGTGTTGACACATGAAATTCTTTGGAATAGTTTATTAAAAGCAAGATTAGAATTAGATATTAGATATTAATCTAATATTATTTACTAATGTTATTAATAGATTAAAGAAAAGATTGTGATGTGACATTAATTGGAATGTTTATTCTAAGTTAGATTAGACACCAATAATGGGTTTTCTAACATAGTTTTAATTTCAAATTGACGGTTTAACTTTATATACATTAGATTTACCAATTAATAAGTTTTATAACAAACGAAAACTCAGACGTAGAAAAATACAACTAATACATTTGTTCGTTTTGTTTCACAATAGATTCACGTATACCAGTGAAACATACATCAATGACCAAGAAATCATTGAAAAAATGAATGTCTAAAATAAAAATAACGAGATAGCATAGTGTCAAACCAAGTACATACTAGCACACTAAATGACATATAAATGATCAAATAACTTACTGATTTATGATAAGACGGAATTACAAACGTTTAATATTTATCAAACCAGCTCATAATATCATATTAAAAAGCATGAATGATTTTTTTCAACACTTTGTGTATGTGGAGATGAGTCCAATCCATCCTATAATTTTCTCACTTATAAGTGGACACTGTGAATGAAGTATACAACATTAACAGTTACAAATGTTGATTGACAATGAAATAAATTAGATCCAAATAGTTGTAAATATTTTATGGTCAATTTCCTAGAAATAGAAAAAAAAAAGATATCAAATGGTCCTTGGCAATTGGGAGAACTATGTTATCAATGGATCCACCTAGCATTACTAGTGCCACACTTTATTTTTAATAATGCCATGGAGATCTAAAAATAAAAAAAATCAAAATAGGGGGTTTGTGTGCAAAAAGGAAATTTGTTGGGGGTGGTGGAGAAAGTGGGTATACACTTTGGGCTTTAATGGGCCCAGATGAATCATATCCAGGCAAACATTATGTGTGTATACTTTAGTTTTTCAAATTTTAATCATAAGTTAAAAGTCTTTATTTAAAATATTAGGGGGTGCATATGTTGGGCCCTGTCCATAGCTTTATAACCAAAGAGAGAACTTATTTAATTATTATTGGTGGTAGTTTTTCAAGTTATGTGGTTGTTGGAACTCTTTTTTTTTGTTTGGTTGGAATTATTAACACAAAATCTTAGTTGGCATACTTTTATGAGTGATAGTTTTATCTTGTTATTAAAATATGTGATATAGTTGATACCACTCTTAATAAAAACGGTTGGAATTTTTGTTGTAACAATGTTGTTTCTAATACAATACAAGTTGATAAGTTTTAAATTACATATTTAAAAAACTATAGTTACAAACTATAATAACTAGATAACTATAGTTTTAATGTTGGCCTTAGTGTATTTCATGGATATTAAGGTAAGTAGATGTATACTTCGAGAGCCATGTTTAGAGTGAGAGTAACTTCAGTACTAAATATTCTAGGATTTGCCTTGCCCGGTCCTCTATTTTTTTCCCAATAGGAGTGTAAATTTACGCGTATATCGTTCAAAAACTGTATATACGCATCGAGTCCAGTCTTCCCTGAATTGATTTTGCCTAAAAATTCTCAGACTCCTTGATTTTCTCGAGTTCGGCCTTCCCTATATAATATTTGTCCAAGCTCCGATAATGTTGGTTCATAAGTATATCTGACAACTTAAGATGGAAGCCAACAATTTTAAGCATCTCATACTATTAATAAATGTGATCATTGTTGGAACTGTTAAAGATTGCTCAGTAGGTGTTTGTGTGTTAAATCAATCACCAATAGGAGTTATTGGGATCTAAAATCATGATGCATTCTTTCTTTTTTTTCCCAACAACCAAAAGAGATATATATAAATCGAATCCAACATACAAGAACATATGTGGGTTTTATAATCATTGAACCCAGCTTAAAGTAATTTTTCTATTCCTATTAACAAACCAAAGAAACGAATAGTTAATTGCTGAATCAAATAGAACATAATCGTAGAGGATTTAGATGTTTTAAGTTATTACTTAGCAAGAAATCCCATTTAGGTAGCTTTGACTTTTTAACTGTATTAGACTATTATCCAAACATTTTCGCTTTCGTGCATCTCTTTTAGTTACAATTGTTAAGATGTAATAATTCATGTCAAATTTAGTCAATCTGTTACACTTTAGACCATCTAGATAGTTGGTTAAATTTCCATCAGAGTAAGGTCCTTGCTTGATATTTGGATTTTAAATATTATAAGTATGTAATTTAAGGGCTGTTTGTTTATTTTTTTTAATAAAACTCTTAATGGTTCAAATCTCTTACTATTCAGCACTTAATGGTACAGACTGTTTGTTTCGCAAACAGATGTCTGAATGGTTCAGACATTTGCCTCTGAATAGTTAAGATTTATACGTAGTCTGAATGGTTAAGACCTCTAATCTGGATTGGTCAGACATTTGTCGATGAATGGTTAAACATTATACTGGCTCTTAATGGTTCAGTCTTCTTATTGGTTCAGCACTTAATGGTTCAGACCTCTTATTGAATTAGCACTTAACCATTAAAAAGTTGCCAAACAGACCCTTAATATTCATGATACCTCCTGGCTCCTAAGTGTGTTGTATTTGTAGACAAACATATGAGCACATTAAGTCATCATTAAGTCATTTGGGCTTACACATTACGTGTGTTCCCAGGTTAATCATCAATATTTTGACCCGATCATGTAGTGATTAAGATGGAGGGGCCCATTAACTCATGTTATCCGTTGAAGCAGCGGATTTTTTTTGAACGACAAATTTGAATCATTAACGGATTACTGTAGTATTATCGTGTCACCAGCGAAACCATCCTCTTTAAAGGTTATTAATAAGCCAAATTTGGTGGTTTAAATTTCACCTATAAAATATTAATTAAAACTTATACTTTTGTAAACCGGATTAGAGGTTTTACATTATAAATAAACCTATAATTAAAAACTAAATGTCTACTTATAAATTACGGGGCAGATCGAACAAAACTTAAATAAAAACGTAAATTTAAATAAATATATCTATACGATATATTTGAAAGTTTAAAAAATATCAAGTATTTAATAAAACAATAAAATAAAAAAGAAAAAATAAATAAATATCAAACTAAATAACAAGAAAAAGCAACAAAGCAAACATTCTAACTACTTTATAAATATAACTAATTGATAATTAGGTTTTCTAGTAATAAAAATAGGTTTTTCAATGAAATTTATCGTAATTAATCACTAATTTATATAAAAAATTATTTTATGTTCGTTTATGTTTAGTAAATTATGCTTATTTGTGTTCATTTATGTTTCTTCAATTATGTTTATTGTGTCGTTTATTGTTTGTTAAATTATGTTCATTTAAATTTGTTTGTCTATATTCGTTTACGTTCGTGAACTGTTCGTTTAGGATTTAAACAACGAACATAAACGAAAACGAACATGCCCATTTTCTTAATAAACGGACATGAGCAAAAATGTGTTCAATAATATGTTTGTGCTCATGTTCGGTGACGTGGTGCGAGTGTGTATGATTTTTAGATATATTTTTGGTACTTTTCACTCATTTATTCAAGCTTTAAATTTATAAAAACACGATATAATACTATCACTATCTACATCAAGCTAGGGCAAGTGCACACGTTGTTGGCGTATTATAGTGATGGTAAGATACCGATGTCATCAAAGGGCACAAGAGCTTTTAATACCGGATTATCGTCAACATCTAATTGACCCAAACTTTGAGAAAAAAATAAGTAAACTAAAGAAGTAAGCTAAAGTAACAAAAGAAACAAATAAACAAGATAGAATCATTTGATTTCGACTTATCTTTCATGTATATATTGATGCTTTCCGCACTTTGGGTTTTTAAAAAATATTATCTTGGTTATGGTGGCATGTCCCTCTTTTGGAGGCAACGCTACCCTCGACCATATTGGTCTGAGTAAGCAGGGATACAGTCCCACAAGGCCGGAATATTGAAAGGTAATTAATGCAAAATCTGGTATGTCCCTCTTTTGTAGGCAATGCTACCCTCGACAATATTTGTCTGAGTCTGATTTGGTTCTTTGTTTTAGATAGTAGAGATGAAGACGGTGGTGGTTGTTTATGGTGATGGAGGTAGAGAAACAGTGGAGGGGTGGTGGCAAAGTAGTTGTTTAGAATATTAATAAAATTTTCATTTTTTAAAGTGAATATTAAAAAGAGAAGGGGAAAGGACCGAAATGGCCTCATTTACAATGCATGTGAGGGCGATTAACTGACTTTTTAAACGAGGTTAGTTATAAGGTTATAGGGTGTCATAAAACATGAACATAAAGGTTGGGTCTAGCCGATTTCATAGTGAAAGGTACGAGGTGTAGTTTGAGTATAACATAATGGTTGATTTTTGCAATTTTATCATTTATTTATAAGGGATTCAACCCGTTCTTACTTCCCCCGATTTGATGCTAGTTGTCTCAAAGGAAGTCTTAATAAGCTTGAACTAAGTCTTCGCAGTATCTATACACTGAATGAGGTAAGAACTTTACCCAAACCACCATTCTAACCCCCTTACAGACAGTTAACGCGCTTTATATAGATCGTAAGACACGAATGAGTGAATCAACAAAACATGAAGGAATGATATGATAAAATTCACTTCCAATATAAAAAAAACTACTTATTAAATTCATCAATACTAACCCAAATTAAAAAGTTAACTAAAGATTGGAAATCAAAAGCATTACATAAAAGACTTTGTCTTCACTAAGTGATGTAATAGATTAGCCAAGCATGACCATAATTTAACAAAGGCTCTTACGATCAATCTTGGATCCCGAGACTACTAAACATTCTAAATTCTAATAATTGTGGTGGATGATGATGGTGGAGTGGTGGTAAGTGTGAGATAAATGGTTTGCCAAGGGATGAGTTGGAATGAACCACACACCCTATTTATAGCTGGAAACAGTGGCTTCACACGACCCTATGACCGGTGGGCATGGTCGCGTGTCTTCCTCCTTCTCTGTCTTCATTTAATTAGCTTGTCAGATCAGATGCTACACGGCCCCGTGGCCATTGTACTTGTTGTACTATCAAAGATTTGCATATCTGGAAGTTGACCATGGCCCGTGTCCAAGGGGCACGACCCCGTGTCTCTTGTTTGCTTCTGTTTGTCTTTTCTCTTCTGGAATTTTGAAGGGCACGACTCCATACGAGGAGGAATGGCCCCGTGCTTGACTTCTGATTCATTGTTTTTGGTCTTGGGGTGAAGCTCGGAGGTTGGTATAGTGTATCATCTTTCCTTCTTCTGTACTTATGCTGGTTTTTGTCGTTAATTTGTTCATTTTGTACATTTAAGCTCTTTTAATCATGAAAATCAAAAGTATACAAAGAAACACACTTTTTCCAACATCAGTATTAAAAATGGTTGATTTTATATCGTGTTTGATACAATTTATATGTTGCTTTCGGCACATATCATTCAGTTAAAGTTAAATGAACAAACAAAAACATGCCTCTGTTCGTGTTCGTTCAGTTCATTTACAGGCCTAATGGATATAACTGGGGGTGCTCATCTAATCGAATAACGAATTTTCAAATTAATCGAATTCGAGTTTTTATTTTTGTTAACTTGAATTCGTATTCGACTCGAATTCGATTAAGATTTGATTTCTTCGATTCAAATTCATATTCGATTTCTACTCTCAATTTTTGATTCGATTCGTATTTGAAACTCAAATTCGAATTGAACTTGAATAAATTCGATATAATTCAAATTCACCCTAAATAATAAATTCTTTTACTTTTATTTTTAAAACCACTACAATGTAATTATAAGGGCTAAAGTATGACCAAAATTTAGAAGGTTTTTTTTTTCATATGTGTATATATTCATGTATATAGGATATAAAAAAATACATGTAATATGAATTTGAATTTCGATCCAATTGAATTGAAAATCATAAAATTGAAAAAAGTTCATATTTGATTTGAATTTAATTTGTTGGCTCGTATTAGAATTCAATCAAACTCAAATATTTGAATATCGAATTCGAAGCTTGATAATCAAATTTCGAATTTTCTGAATTCGAATCGAACACTAAACACCCATAGATATATATCTAACAAAATATCTAAATTGAGATATCATTTATTATGCAGTTATCTAGTTGAATACTTTTCTGTGAGTTTAGATTAAATCATGCATAAATGAGTTGACCTTTTATTAAAATATAGACATTTTGTTACTTTTCTCTCAATGTGAGCTTTATTTGATCCAACTCCATAACCATTCGATTTGAATAAACGCCTAGTTCAAAATCGAGTTGAATATGATCGGCTGACTCTGCTGGTGACACGATAATACCCAAGTGATCCGTTTGTCGTTAAAAAATCGAGTTGAATAGAAGTTACACGTGTTTGCAGTCTTGTGGTCAAAGTTACACAAATGAGAACATGCGAGCTGACTAGTTGTTTACCTGGCGAAGAACAAGAAACAAAAGCTCTTAATTAAATAATAATTAGTATTTCGACAAGAATCTACACCTACTCAAACTTCTTCTCCAAGAAAAAAGAACAATGAGTAACGAAGTCAAATACGATCAAAATAATATCATTGTTTCAGTTAATTGTTTATTAGTATTGGTACATAAAAACATCAAGGGGACATTGTCTGAAGATAGAACCGCATGGAATATTTTGGGCTTCACAAGTGCTCAGTGGCGGATCTAGAAAATTTGCATAGAGGTAACGTTTCAATGAAAATGAGTAACGAAATCGAAAAAACATTAAATTTTTCCAAAATTTACACTATCGTCGGAGAGTCAAGGAGCAACGCAGATTACCCCTTCTATTACTCTAGGTCCGCCCTGCAAGTGCTCGTATGTCATGAATCTAATACAAAAGACCAAGAAACATGAACAATCTTTGCAAACTAAACGAGAGAAAGTATACTAATTATCAAATGGTCATCATTTAATTACTTACTGCAAAATAATTGCTGGAAAATCTATTTTTATTACACACGAGTATTTATTTTAATTTATCTTAGAGTAAAATGTGAAAATAGTCTCTGAGTTTGAGTTTAGACTACTTTTGTCCACTTCATATTAAAAATGAAACTTTTTGTATATGAGTACACGATGTTTCATTTTTGTTGCAATTTTCATTCAATTGACAAACTGTGTTAGAATTTTCTATTAACTTCTCTCATTTTTTGTCGTTTTCCTCGTTTAATTGAAATATATTACGGCATAAAATGACACTATACCCTTCATTTAAATAAGGAAAGAAACCACGAGGGGAGAAGTTAATTGAGAATTCTAACTCAGTTTGCAAATTAGATGAAAATGGCGATAAAAACGAAATATTAGGGACCCAGATACAAAAATTTTCATTTTTAGACCGAAATGACAAAAGTGACCTAAACTCATGGATTATTTTGGCATTTTACTATTTATCTTAAGGACATAATAGGTAAGCTAATTTTCTTCTATCTGCTTACGATTAAACAAAGAAAAAAAAATCACATAAACTTCTTCTCTTTCATCTCCTAAATTTTTCTCACATCACTTAGTTTCATCTCGACAACGATGATGAGTTCAATTACAACGACCACAGAGCGGACCATTATGAGTTTACATGTTACATTTGCTTTTGAAGTTGACGGTGACGATGATCTAAGTTTGCGTTTTTATCCATCGTTTTTACAATGGTTTTGAGTTGTGTAAAATTTTATATTTTTGACGTCTTACTTTTTTCTCTGATGTTATTAAGTAATCAAGGATATAAAATAGAGCGGACTGTAATATTATTTACGTTTGAACTTAAGTGTCTGTGTTATCATCCATGAGAAAACTAGCACAAATTGTTATCTCATTAAATTACGTTTTATGCATCGTTGTAATGAGTTTTGGTTCACCAGTTGGACGCACTTCTAAACACATGTGCATCAATTCCAATTACATCAATACAACTATTATATAAATTGGACGCAACATTTGTTATGAGTTTTAACTCACCGTTTGTTGAAGGTTTTAAACGCGTTGTTATATATGTGTGTGTGTGTCAAAACCAATCACATTAGTGTACTAACATTTGCAATTTTGAATATGGAGTTGTAATGAGTTTGAATGCATCCTTGAAGGCACAAGACACACATCGATGTAAACTTGTGCGTCAACGCTAACTACAACACTACAATACCCTGGCCATCATAATTCAAATGCTTTTATATAAAAGCTCATACCTAAGTTATTAAAATTTATATATCTACCGGTTTGTTATAGACAACCGTGTGGTAATTGGAGTCCTTGGATTAGATATACAAATAAAATGCCTTAGAAAAATGTCTATAGGCTCCATGTCCAAATCACTTGAACTTATTCTTCCTAGTTATGGTAACCTTATAAGCCAAAAACCCATACCTAAATCCTTATAAAATATTATAACTTTAAATTGTAAAATAATATGATCAATACATAGATGGATTTCTCGAAGAAGTCATTGATGTGTGGGCATTTAAAGCTTGAAAAACTAGTTTTTGACATGGATGTGACCATATTTTTTTGAAAGATGATGGCGTTCCCTAGAAGGGGTGATTGGCGTTCGATAGAAGGGTTGATGAATAATGATGCGTCGAAGATGGAGACCGTCTTAACGAGTTTGGTTGGTTGTTCAATCACTACCGTTCTCTACGTGGGAGATTTACATATAAGTAGCAAACTACGCATAAGTAACAAAGTAGACGGTAATAAAATAAAACTTGGATATATAAAAAAAACAAGGAATATTAAATTTAATAATTCCAATTATTCGCCGTTGATCGCCAACAGTCCCAACTTCAAAAATAATAACTAGTAGTTCCAACTTTTAACATATTTGTCTCCAATAGATTCTGACTAATAGAACCCTAACACCGTTAGTTACCGGGCACCCGAAAAAAAAGTTTTTGGCCGAAAAACTCAACATTTCCGTCTCAAACCTCTTTGTAACCTTATTACGGTCGCTGGAAAACTCAACATTTTCATCTTAAACCTCTTTGTAACCTTAGATCGGACCTTTAGGAACCTTTTTCTTGCAAAAAACATTTTCCTTGCGACTGGAGACTAACATCATTAAAGTTCTGTTAGTCAGAGTCCATTGGAGACCAATATGTTAATAGTTAGGACTAATAGTGGTTATTTTTAAGGTCATGACTGTTAGCGACGAACGACGCATACTTAGAATTATTAAAATCTAATATTCCAAAAACAAATTCAATAGTTTGATCTACATTTTAACAAAACGTCTAACATAAATAAACTAGTGGGATATCCCTAGCTTTGTGACGGGCTTTCAATGAGTATCGGTTCAATGAGTTACAACACCGTTTCGATAGCGGGACTCGGTATAGCAACAAAAAGAGATACAAATGACCACGGGCATCGGTACCAATGTTGTCCAGATACCATCAATTCACTTTGGCACAGTACTAGACTCAAATAGATATCAAAACGTGTTTTACATCGATCGAAACCTTAATTTACTTTCATATAACCATATACTGGTGTTGGTTCCAATAATACCAATAATAGTACCGATTGTTGTTCGGTCAAAATCGCTCTAGCTCGTCATGACTATAGAAGAAAAATACTCTTTATTAAATAGAACTCTATTTTGAACTATTTAAAAAAAAAAAATAACCAAAAGCGCCACTGTAGCTACAAATTAATATATTGTAGCTACAAATTAATATAAGAAATAATTTTTTTTTGTTTTATTTTAAATTCAGAAAACTTACCAAGTTACATCAAAACAGAAATAATGTATCCCTATTTTGTTTTATCTTTTATATAATAGAGATATTTGACAAATAAAGAGAAAAAATGTGTAAAACTTGTCCAATATTTAATGTATTTTATACATGTCATCTATACATTAAAAGAATCATATATTTTATGTTCCCAACATGACTAAATGTGATTTATTTGTGAGTCACTTGAATGATAATTTAGTTTTAGCGATGACAACTTAGCCTTACTATCGATAACTAGTTCTTCAATTATATATATAATAATAATTTCTATTTTTGTTGTCCTAGCTTCATTGATGTACAGATTTCGTAGGCCTGGAGTATACTAGTCAACTAGTAAAAAGGCAGAATAATCTTAATTTAGATTTTCATTAATATCAACTAATTTGTCTTTTAGTTAGGAAAAAGGCTGAATAATCTTGATTTATATTTCCTTCATATCAAAACCTTTATTTTCACGCATGATAATTTTAGTAGGTTTTCTCTTTCATTAAAATGCTAATTTGTACCTTTTTATACTTTTTTACCCATTTTAGTAGGTTTTCTCTTTCAGCAAAAATGCTAATTTGTACTTTTTTATACTTTTTTTTTACCCATTTTAGTAGGTTTTCTCTTTTAGTAAAATGCTAATTTGTACCTTTTTTAAACTTTATTTACCCGGGTCCAAAATCAAAATTACGATGGATTATGAATACAAAGGGAAACTTTCAATTTACGTATTTTATATGGTTAATGTTACATAAATTCTTTATAAAGTGAAGCTGTTTCAATAACCATAAACCGAAAGAAAAATAAATAAAATTTTGATATATTTATTTTTTCGGAGTCGCCAGTCGTGTTTAACACGTTACAACGCTATTCACTTGTCACTTGAAGAGAAAGTTCCATATATTCTTTGTTGACGAGAGGCTAAGCATAAATCTTTGTGGAAAGGAATATTAGCCGAATTCGAAGTTAGGAATTTAAGCTAAAAACAAATTTGAAAAAATACTTTAGGAAGTGTAATCAAATGAGGAATATGATTCTTTGTCAAAATTTAATCACATGTTAGTTTGAACCCCATTTAATTTTTCATTATTGAAGAATCCCTTAGGATTCTTTCTTTCATTGCATATATCATGATAATCTACAAAGTAGACCAATTTGGCCGGTGGATTGAAAACGGCTAAATGGGGCATGGTCGAATACATTTGAACTTAGGAGTTAGTTTAACGATTATGAATGGGTAAGTGCTGAATTAGTAAGAGATGTTTGAACCGTTAAATGCTGAACAATAAGGCTAAAGGGTATGTGAGTTATGGCTGGGTCATGAATTGCCACCTAGGACGGTGAATGATGTGCTACACCACCCCTCTTAGAGAACCACCATGGTTGGGATTGACTAAACTATGAAAACTATGCACCTCCCTTTCCTTAATAATTAATTATATTTTACACAAAATAAATTTTAAAAAATGAGGATGGTGGTTTAGGTCATGACCATATCATATAGGATAGTGAATTTGGATGGTGGATGAGAGTGGGTGACATGATGCTGACATGGAGGGTAATGGTGGTCTTGAGGGTCATGATCACACCCTATAGCCTGAGAGGTCTAAACCATTAAGATGCAGTATAATGCTTAACTATTTAGAGGAAAAGATCTGACCAATTCAGATAAGAGGTTTTGACCATTCAGACTTAGTATAATGCTTAACCATTCAGAGGAAAATTTCTGAATCATCCAGACATCTACTCACGAAACAAACAACTGAACCAGTAAATGCTGAACCAGTAACAGTCTAACATGATTTAGTATAGTGTGAAGCCGGCATAGGAAACCATGATTTAGTATAGTGTGGACCACCTTAGGAAAACAAATGACAAATAACCACGTTGGACCACGTAGGAAAATAATCTGAACCAGTAAATGCTGAACCAGTAAATGCTGAACCACTAACAGTCTAACGTGGAATGTAGGCACCGTGCTTTAAATTAGTTGCAAAACAAATAACCAATGACAAATAACCACGTGTGGTAGTAGTTTCTTATTATCCGACACCTCACTCACCCAATATAAACGCTGCCACATATCATAGCCATTGTTGGAGCTGATACCTTATCTCAAAACCCACGGGTAGATCTATAGGACATACACAAACACATACTTCACAAGCAATGCATTTATTAATTCAAAATGGATTCGATTGTGCAAACGCTCGGATGCGGTCAATTTTTCGTAGGTGTATTGAATAGTTACAGCCTTATAGGTAAACGATTCGCGTGTAATAAGGTAATCTTGAAACCTTGGCCAATATACCTTGTAGCTCGTACTGTTTGTTTTAAATAGCATTTTAGAATTTTTTTTATTTTAAATTTAAGATTCAAGATATCAGCTGAACACCACACTCTCTTCTAAAAACCCATGCAAAAGTTAACAACTCTCTTTTCTATTTACGTTTAATGTCCATTGTTATACATCCCCTTGTTCCCAAGCCTCCCAATTTCAAACTATTGTTTAAGAATATTGTGGCCTCAGAATTAATATGAAAGAAATAATGGTTGTTATTTGTCCTTTCATCTATGATTAATTAATTTCTGTTTTCCACCCACATCATGCTTGTTTGTTGTTGATTGTGCAAAGCTAAACACTAATGACAATGGAAAGACAGAGAACATTAAGGATGTGTGTTGTGGGGTGACACCCCTAACACCTTACACACCTTTAACACCAAAACCTCCGCCAACCCACAACACCACCATCAAATCAACTGCCTTTTTGAGTGTTAGTTCATTAATGCCTCGTCACCCTCTTCATCACATCAGCCAATAACTAGGTTTGTGCCACATAAGCTGCAACGTCAGTAAAAAAAACTAACATAGTTAGAAAATGATCGATAATGGCCAAATTCTTACAAGTTGAGATTGTTAGAGTGAATTTTTAAAGTTTGGATTAATGCCGGCCAATGGGTAAATGTTAGGATTATTAAAATCCAATAACCCTAAAACATATAATACATGCATCTGATTGTGTTGCTTAGTATAAATAGTATGTGATATTTTATGATCATATGCAAATGGTGATATTTTATGATCATATGCAAGTGAATCGAGATTTTTTTTTGTTAAAATCATATAATAACAAAGCATTACCCAAATTACTTTTCAAAAAATAAGAGTATCACGTGTCACATTACCGACACATTGTCTATACCTTACATGCATTAGCTACTCATTACAAAAGAGTATTTATATATAGGCGATTTTTGTAACCAAAATAATAAAGTCTGTCAAAGTAATCGACATGTTACCTATGATCATAAATATATTAGAAAATGTATATGGAGTAAAAATAATATATAGGCTTAACTAACATAGTCACATACAACTATTCTATATAGGGATGTTAAATCCAAAACCTAAAATATTCACGATGGGCATTTAAGTATATGTGGAATCGAGTATGAAATAGTTTTGAAATTTTTACGGATATATGATTAGGTGGTAGCCGACCTGATTAGTGATAATTTATTCTTAAGCTTTACTATGTGAAAAATGATTTATAATTTTATTTTAAGATTTATCTCTAACGGGTATGCCCATTACTCGCAGATATGCCGATACGTGATGGGTAATTACCAGATATGTACTCGACAAGTATTGGACCGAGTATGGAACACGCTTTTACAACCAAACATAGAACTGGCCAACTGGGATAACATTACCAACCACATTGGCATCCCAAATTATGTGTAACTTCTAGAAACTTGAAAATAAATTAAATCCGAAAACAATATATATGGTGTTCATATGGTAACGATCTAGAAGAATTGAATATACATTTGTTTACAACATCATGCTTGACTTTGAAAGATTATGCGATGGCTATAGCATGCATTGTCTAGTTTAAATTATGTGATGGTCAAAAGCATAGAAAGGTCCTTGTTATGGCTATACACAATTCACATTCATGGGAAGAACATGCCTGCCAAAGTACTTGGGACAACACCCCTCAACTTTATTAGAAAAAAATAATAGCAGGTTATACCAAAAGTTATCATAAAAGATACGAAATCTAAAGAAAGAAATAGCCCAAATCAAACATGAAAAAGGCTAGGTTCTATTGTTATTATTACTTTGTTTTACCGTGACACAGGGTGTCAATAAACTCATAGACCATTTAAAAGAAAAACTAACAGAAGCTGATTTTGAACTTGAGACTCTGCAGGAGAGACTCAGACGGTTACCATTGCATAACCCCCTTTAAATTTTGTTTTATTATCTTTGTGCAATGTATAACTTGATCATCAATCTAGAACGTAATAACAAGGATCATATCAAAATCCTAACATGCAACATTCACATGTCCGTTTACCTCGAACAAAATCCTTGATTTCGTCAACTAATTTTGGATTTTTGTTCATCGAGTGAGTCACATTATATTCAATGTATCTATTTCTTACACTATAATTCTCATATATATAGTCTATAGGCGTTGTTTAGGTCCTATTTCTTTGCGTCTTTTGACCTAACAAGCAAAGGGGACTCAAAAATTTAATACTGGACACGAGATGCATGTGTAAAAGCTTTTGTAGCGAACACTTTAATTAATAAATCATTAAACTAACGAGTTGTTAGTGACTTTTTGTATTATTGTGTACATATTATATATAGTTATTGTTCTTAACTTATGAGTGACTTGTTGCACACAATCTTTATGTGTTCACATCATCTTATTATATACATGGAACTACCAGGTTGTCACCAATTTAGTGATATATTAGAATTCTTTATAAAAATAATTGCATGTCGCATTAGTTGTTTCTAAGGAGTATTTGATAACCATTGGAAAATCAATACATTGACGCCTCCTAATTATATTTTTTTACCTCAACTTCTCACAAATTGTTTGTTGTTATTTAAAATAGTTGCATCAAAACTTGAGATAATGATATTTGGGGATTGGTGTTTAAGTTAGCAACTTCACTTTTTAAAAATTTTATCGAAAATGAACTTTTATTAAATTAATGTCTTTTTGATACTATATATATATATATATATATATATATATATATAATTTACAAACAATTTTGTAAGATTTTTCATTGAGATAAAAGAATCATCCTTTTGAACCTTACGTGACTTTATCAGCCACTCGTTACGAGTAGTGTGGCAATCTTAACCTAAATGTTCAAATTTGGACTTTACGTGTGATAGGGTTGTTTGAAATTAACTACATTATCGACGGGTTATACTGAATTACTGGGTTATTTTGAAAACATGTGACATACATTGCGAGTTAAACTGGGTTGTAACATAAAAGGAAGAAGAAGTTGTCTTTCTCCTATCATACCGTATCTAGGTTTTTCTTTACTCCCGGTAACAAGAAAGAACATGTTGTCTTTCTCCTATCATATCGTATAGGTTTTTCTTTACTCGCAGTAACGAAACATCTACACCTCATGGAATACGACAATTGAATGGGCAAAAATCTATGAAATGACCCCATATAAATCTAATTTTTCTTGCTTTAGTCCATATCTTTCCACATCTACAAGATTACAATGGATACCTCCTTGATTTTGTTTTATTCGTGGTATTAAAAACGACAAAGATACATTGTATGGGGGTTTTTCACATTTATCACAAAACAACATGTTTGTTGGTGGCAAGTTCATTGACACGTAAAGGGTTCAATAATGTTAAGAACAAGAATATTGCACTCTCAAATTAAAATGATTGTAAATATTAGCCAACATTTGCATGAGGTGGTTTAATGATAGGTGAAATGTCTACAACAATATATTAATGTCATTTCCCTTTTAAATGTAACGATGTGACACACTGATACAAACACGTGGTTTTAGAAGTCCTAAAATAATGGATTTCATTTTGCAATGCATATATATTAAAATGTTTTAAACATTAAGAAAACCAAAACAAAGATTTATAGCTATTGTATACATAGCTTAAGAGAATATTGTTCTAGACATGCTTCTACTTTTTCATGTTTCTATTATTTCGAATAAGGGGAAGAGCGAGGCGCAAATTTATGTGGGTGGGTATTCGATTGGTTTGGTAAGAAGCACACACAAAGACTTGAAGGTCCTCACAATCGGGATGTTTTAGGTAGAGGTATCCGATTGGTTTGGTAACAAGCACACCCGAAGACTCGAAGGTCCTCATAATCGCGGTGTTTTAAGTAGAAGGCAGTAGCGAGGCTTTAAAACCTAATGGCCTTTGAGGGGAGGATGTTACGTAGGTATATGGATGTATGTACGGCCTCCACCCACTAATAAGGGGGTATGGAAGCATCGGTAAGAAAGGAAAACATGATTTCATTAAGGCAACGAATCATGCGTTCGGCCATTCCATTTGTTGGGAGGCATGGGGGTATTAGAAACGAAATTGTAACCCGTGTTGTAAAGCAAAGTTTTTAAACTAGGTATTATTGAACTCGTCACCCATGTCACATTAGAAAGTTTAGATCTTTATGTGAAATTGAGTTTGGATAAAGTTATGGAATTGTGTAATTGTCAACCAAATAATATTTATAGCCATTTTTTGCTTTGTATTGGTGAGGTCCAAAGGTCATAATGCACAATATTAAATGGGTACAAAGTGCAAGATTTAGAAAAATTAAGTGGCAGATACTTATGTTTAGCAATGTAACATGAATTACAAAATGAGAAACAAGAATGTTTACTATGTTAAATAAACTTATTAGAACGCAAAAAATCTAGGACATGAACACCAGGATATCGTAACGGTTGTGCTGTGATTCAGGTTAAATGGAGGAAACAAAAGTAGATGCATTGCTTGGTGTTGAAACAATGAGAGGGTAGGGTTACTAGAACTATGTTGTCGGCTCAAGATCGTCCCACTTGGATAGTACGTCATAGAAAAACCGAATGGGTTAAAATCTAAAGATACCTAATTATCAGTTGTAAATTTGCGAATGGAAATAAGGTTTTTGATTATGTTAAGTGTACGTAGGATGTTTTTAAGCTAGAATGATTTTGAGGAGGAGGGAATGGTAGGGCGACCCGATCCGATGATGGGTACTTAATGACCATTACCAATCAAAACAATTTTAATAGAAGTTTCACATGTCACACCCCGACCCGCAGCGGAATAAGAGTCGGGGCATAATTGGGTTATCACCAAAGCTCATGATATTTACTAATATGTTTCATATTTATTAAAATCAAAATTACATCCTCAATATTCCAAACATGTTCATACAATTACAAAGAAAGATAATCAACTAAACAATCCAAAGTCTAAACCGGTTTATTCTTCTAAGCCATCCTATTTGTTTCTTGTTGCAGCTGGATCACCTGTATCATGGGTAAAAAATGGGGGTTTTTGGGTCAACATAAGTTGGCGAGTGAACCTTGTTAGAAAACATTTATTATTGATTTCTTGTTATATTTATTTTGGAAAATTGTGCAATAATCATATGTGAGCAAACATAAATAAACATACAATAACAATAACAATAACAATAACAATAACAAACAACCTTGCATGAATATATAACATGAATGATATTGTATATGTTGGCAACGTCACGTTCACGCTCATAGGTAATGGGGAACGGACGGCCTATGATAAATGTATGTGCGATCAAGGCTCAATCAAACGGAGCCGATCGTATGTTGGCAACGCCTCGTTCACGCTCATATGTAATGGGGAGAAGTTTCACATGTCACACCCCGACTCGCAGCGTAATAAGAGTCAGGGCATAATTGGGTTATCACCAAAGCTCATTATATTTACTAATATTTTTCATATTTATTAAAATCAAAATTACATCCTCAATATTCCAAACATGTTCATACAATTACAAAGAAAGATAATCAACTAAACAATCCAAAGTCTAAACCGTTTTATTCTTCTAAGCCATCCTATATGTTTCTTGCTGCAGCTGGATCACCTGTATCATGTGTAAAAAATGGGGGTTTTTGGGTCAACATAAGTTGGCGAGTGAACCTTGTTAGAAAACATTTATTATTGATTTCTTGTTATATTTATTATGGAAAATTGTGCAATAATCATATGTGAGCAAACGTAAATAAACATACAATAACAATAACAATAACAATAACAATAACAATAACAAACAACCTTGCATGAATATATAACATGAATGATACTGTATATGTTAGCAACGTCACGTTCACGCTCATAGGTAATGGGGAACGGACGGCCTATGATAAATGTATGTGCGATCAAGGCTCAATCAAACGGAGCCGATCGTATGTTGGCAACGCCTTGTTCACGCTCATATGTAATGGGGAACAGCTCAACGCTCATAGGTAATGGGGAGCGACGGCCTATGATAATGTATGTACTGAAAATGATAAATTTAATCTAAACAACAACCACACAAACAGTTGATACATATTGAATACACATTTGATCGTGGATATGATGGATGCACAATTGTTTAAATGTAATAAATAATAAGACACATGATACACCCCAAAAACGTGATTAAAACGGGGAATTTGTAGAGATTCACTCACATTGGGTGCGTTCGGTTGAAGATGATGAATGCGCACGAGTTTAGAGGGTTGATCGACGAGGATTAACTAACCTAAATGATAACGAAAAGGTACGGTAAATAAGTGGATTTTATTAATAATTTTAATAAGGTCTTTAGGTTTATTTTTGTGAGTTTAAGGTTATTTTCTAACTTTAAAAACATTATTTTTAAGTATTTTTAATTGTTTTTTAAATTAAATAAATAAATAAAACTATAAAAAAATGTTGACTTTTTTTGGGTTTGACCGTTGACCATTTGACTTTAACTTGTTGACCGGTTCGGTCGTTTATATTGTTTGCACTGAGTGAGGTTCGAACTCGTGACCTTCCGTACGCGTGCACGCAGCTCTACCAACTGAGCTACGTGTCTAACCCGAAATATTTCTGTTTTTAATTATATTTATATACATTTTAATTTATTCCAAAAATCATTTATTTTAAAAAGGATTTTTATTCCATCGAACCGGCGTGCATATCAGGTCTCGAACCCGGGACCTGTGGATTAACGTTGCACACAGTCCATCGCTGGACTGTGTGTCTAACCTGGTTAATATTCTGGTTTTTATTATACTTAACATCTTTCAGTGAGTTAACCCGGTTCGGTTTTAAAAAGAGCATTTTTATTTCAGAGAGTGAGGTTGGGTCAGGGATCGAACTCGAGACGTGTGATAGTTGTTTGCATACAGTCCACCGCTGGACTGTGTGTCTAACCCGGTTATATATCTTGTTTTAATTATACTTATACATTAGTTCGACTTCATCTTCTTCGTTCAAAAACACAGACAACGATTACTCTACTGATCTTGTTTAATTCGATTGACAAACATATAATTGATTAAAATGAAATGGACAGGGAAGGTTTTGGGAATGAACATACCGGAAAAATGATCTTTCTCAGAACTCCGGCGAAGTCGTCGGCTCTGTTTTATGAACTCCGTCTGAACGGGCCAATTAATAGTTTTGATTAACCAAATTGTGAAATTGAATGACTAAACAAGAGTTATCAGAAAGTTTGAATGATTATACCGTTTCACAGCGGAAACTAGAAATTTTCAGAAAACTTCCGGCGAGTGTTGATTATCTGATATCGTCGCCTGGGATTGATTCTGATTGAAAGGTTTGAGTTAGCAAAAGCCTAACAACTGATAGAAGATGAAAGAATTGAGAAACTTACAGTTTTGATGAAAGACACGGTTTTCCGACGAAAGTCCGGCAAGTTCAAAAAGCGATTCCGACGATCAGAAATTAGAGTAAAAGTGAAATTAGAGGTTCTGTGAATGTTATTGAGTCGCGAGATGATGTTATTGATGGAGTAATTCAGAAAGTGAATGTTTTCGGTTATTAAAACCGAACATCACAAGAATTCAAGTTCATTCAAGGCTGAATTGATTAAGAATGTCGGTTTATCGGTTATTTTCAGGAATCCGCGATCACTCAAAAGTCCCTGGACGTTTGGAAGCCGATATCGGTTTCAGTTTGGCGTAAACAGGTTGATTCACGGTTGAAGTTATGATTTAATTGTTTCCTAGAATTCACAAAGACATCAAGTGGCGGAGTGGTTATGTGTTTGGTGTTAAGGTCCTCCGGCTGACCCGGGTTCGAAACCCGGCAGTCCTTTTTCATTTTTTATTGTTTTAATTTTATTTTTTAACATTTTTAATTTCCATAATCTAAAATGTTTATTAGTTATGTATTGTTTAAAATTAACATAGGCATTAAATGAACAACAAAAATATAAAACTGATTATTCGATTAATAAACTAAGCGGGTTTGAAAAACCCGTTTTTCGACAAATGTTACAGTATCCCTACTTTTAGAAATTTCGTCCCGAAATTTAAGTAGTAGTGGTAACAGGAAAAAGATGCGGGTATTTTTCGCGCATTGAGTCTTCACGTTCCCAAGTAAACTCAGGTCCCCGTTTCGAATCCCAGCGTACCCTAACAATTGGAATACGACTCCGTCTTAAACATTTTTCTCCGAAGTCCATGATCTCTACTAGTCTTTCAATGAAATGCATAGATTCATCGATCTGAATATCTTCCAGGGGAATATGGAGGTTTTCATCGGCGAGGCACTTCTTCAAGTTTGATACGTGGAATGTGGGGTGAATTCTGTTGAGTTCTTCTGGTAGATCAAGCTTGTATGCTACAGGTCCTACTCTTTCGAGTATCTTGAAAGGTCATACGGAGCGTGGTGCTAGCTTGCCCTTCTGGCCAAAACGAACTACTCCCTTCCACGGTGATACTTTTAAAAGTACATGATCACCAATGTTAAACTCCAAAGGCTTTCGTCGTTTGTCTGCATAACTCTTTTGACGACTTTGTGCCGCTAGAAGATTGTTTCTAATTTGATGGATCTTGTCAGTTGTTTCTTGAATTAGTTCTGGACCGGTGATTTGAGCTTCTCCAATTTCGTGCCAACATACTGGAGATCGGCACTTACGACCATATAAGGCTTCGAAAGGTGCCATGCCGATACTTGAATGATAGCTGTTGTTGTAAGAAAATTCAACTAATGGTAGATGAGCGTCCCAATTTCCCTTGAAGTCTATGACACATGCTCGAAGCATATCTTCAAGAGTTTGAATGGTGCATTCAGATTGTCCATCAGTTTGAGGATGATAAGCGGTACTGAGGTCTAATCGCGTACCCAAAGCGGCTTGTACGGCTTACCATGTTCGTGAGGTGAAACGACCATCGCGATCTGAAATAATGCTTAACGGTACACCATGACGGCTTACGATTTCGCTGATGTAGATACGAGCTAACTTCTCGTTCTTGAAATCTTCGCGGATCGGAATGAAGTGAGCTGATTTTGTAAGACGATCAATGATTACCCATATAGTGTCATACCCACCAGAAGTGCGAGGTAACCCGGTAATGAAGTCCATGGTTATGTTTTCCCACTTCCATATAGGTATTTCAGGTTGGATCAGAAGTCCTGAGGGTCTTTGATGTTCAGCTTTTACCTTGGAACATGTAAGGCACTTGGAAACAAAAACAGCAATATCCTTTTTCATTCCAGGCCACCAGTAGGTGTATCAAAGGTCTTGATACATCTTGTCGGCTCCTGGGTGTATAGAGTATCGTGTTTTGTGTGCCTCATTCATAAGGAATTCAAGGAGGTTGTTGTGATCAGGAATCCATATGCGATCTAGATAGTACAGAATACCGTCGGATTTTGTTTCAATTTTAAGTTCAGCTCCACAGGACAGCTGCTTTCGTACGTCGTCTTCCGTTACTGAAACATGTTGGGCTTCTCGAATTTGATCTTTGATGTCGGTTATGATTTGCGAACATAGAAGACGAATGGAGTTCGCATAACCCTTTCGACTGAGTGCATCGGCCACCACGTTTGCCTTGCCAGGATGATACCGAATTTCACAGTCGTAGTCATTAAGAAGTTCAACCCATCTCCGTTGCCTCATGTTTAACTCCTTTTGGTTGAAGATATGTTGGAGGCTCTTATGGTCAGTGTATATTTCACACTTAGTACCGTAGAGGTAATGTCTCCATATCTTAAGAGCGAACACAACGGCTCCAAGTTCTAGGTCGTGGGTGGTGTAGTTCTTCTCATGAGTTTTGAGTTGTCTAGAAGCATAAGCTATCACCTTTCCTCTTTGCATTAGAACACAGCCTAGTCCTTGCCCTGACGCGTCGCAATAAACCACGAAGTCATCACAACCTTCAGGAAGAGTGAGGATAGGTGCGTCACAGAGTTTTTGTTTAAGGGTTTGGAAGGCTTCTTCTTGTTTGGGTCCCCATATGAAGGGTTTTCCTTTATGAGTTAAAGCCGTGAGTGGTACAGCAATACAAGAGAAATTTGCAATGAAACGGCGATAATAACCAGGCAAACCAAGGAATGATCTTACTTCGGTTGGTGTACGTGGCGCTTGCCATTCTTGTACTGCTTTGATCTTTGAGGGGTCGACATGTATTCCCTTGTCATTGACGACATGTCCAAGGAATTGTACCTCTTTTAACCAGAATTCGCATTTGGAGAATTTGGCGTAGAGCTTTTCATTCTCTAAGAGTGTAAGGATGAGTCGAAGGTGTCGTTCATGATCAGACTTAGACTTTGAGTAAATGAGGATGTCGTCGATGAAGACTATAACAAAGCGATCGAGATAGGGTTTGCAGACTCTGTTCATTAGATCCATGAAGACAGCTGGAGCGTTGGTTAGACCAAATGGCATGACCATAAATTCATAATGACCATAACGAGTTCGG
Organism: Scalesia atractyloides; assembly: GCA_947069175.1. Classification (NCBI taxonomy): domain Eukaryota; kingdom Viridiplantae; phylum Streptophyta; class Magnoliopsida; order Asterales; family Asteraceae; genus Scalesia; species Scalesia atractyloides. Next base: position 2,245,310 of record CAMTDV010000029.1, read on the forward strand.
AAGGCGGTCTTGGGACGTCTTCTTCATGTACTCTGAGTTGATGATAACAAGAACGAAGGTCGATTTTTGAAAAACAGCTGGCGCCTTGAAGTTGGTCAAGAAGATCATCAATGCGAGGTAATGGGTAGCGGTTCTTGACCGTTAACTTGTTGAGTTCTCTGTAGTCGATGCACATGCGAAACGTTCCATCTTTCTTCTTCACAAAAAGGACAGGTGCACCCTAAGGCGAGGAGCTAGGACGTATGAATCCCTTGTCAGTCAACTCTTGCATTTCGGATGGGGCTAACCTATAAGGAGATTTTGCAACTGGTGTAGCTCCAGGTATAAGATCAATGCGGAATTCGACTTCTCTCACGGGAGGAAGTCCTGAAATGTCATCAGGAAAAACTTGCGGAAAATTTTTACTACTGGGATGTCTTCAAGTTTCTTCTCCTTGGTTCCCTTCTTGACGACATGAGTTAGAAATGCGACATAATTCTTGCGGAGATATTTTCGGGCTTGAAGACAGGACATTAATTTGAGCCCTTCGAAGGGGTTTCTCCAAAGTTTCGTAGAGTCTGACCGTTTGTAAGAGGAATGCGTATAAACTTTTCGCGGCATACAACTTCAGCATGATGTTGGCTGAGCCAGTCCATACCAATTATAATGTCAAAGCTTCCCAGCTTCATAGGTATAAGGCCAACTGGAAAATCGTGATCGTTTAGGGTGAGAGTACAATTGCGTATAATAGAGTTTAATGAGACCGGTTTTCCGTCAGCAACTTCTACCCTTATGGATTCCATGAGTTTATCACGAGTTTGGTTGAGGATGGGTTCAAATTCTAAGGACACAAAACTCTTATCCGCGCCAGTATCAAATAACATGGATGCATAACTACCATTGATGAGAAACGTACCGTTAACCACATTGTTGTCGGCCCTAGCTTGATTGGCGTTGATGTTGAAAGCTCTTCCTCTAGCAGGTGGAGGAGCTTGGTTAGCTTGATTCACTGGATTTGCTTGAGCTTGAGCATGTATAATGTTCACCAAGCGTGGACAAGTGTTTCTAAAGTGGTTTGGGTCTCCACAATTGTAACAAGTCCGCATAGGTTGCACCATGGGATAGTTGGGTTGGTAGCAGGATTGGGCTACATGTTGGGTAGGTGGTAGTAGTAGAGGTTGTTGGGCTTGACCCACTATCTGATGGTGGGTTTGGGTTGAGGGCTGGTGGCGGTTCGTTCGCTGAGGTATGCGACAGGTTTGAATGGTGTGACCTGCGCGACCACAGCCGGTACAATGTTGGCAGGGATGATCAGGAAAGTGATGGTATTGGCAACGGTTGCATTTTGGGTATGGGCCGGAGTATGGCCTTTTATATGGTGCAGGTGAGGGGGCAACTTGGGTAATGGGTGCAGCAGGGATAGGGAAATTTGTTTGTGTGACAGCAAAGTTTCTGGTGTTTCGTTTCCTCTTGTTAGCAAACTTTGAGGAGAAGGTGGAATGGTTTGAAGTTTAGCTCTCAACTGGGGCTTTCTTTTTCTCATCTTTAAAGTTACCGTTGCGAATACGATTCTCGGTAAGCTCGGTAGCTAGTTCCATAGCAGCTTCAAGTGTTGCAGGCGAAGTGCTGAGAACTGAGTCTTGAATTTTCGAGGGGAGACCTCGAATATAGTGTTCGACTAAGCGGTAAACTCGGGTGAACAAGTTAGGGACCATTTGGTTCAACTCTAAAAACCTCTTGTTGTAGGAAGTATGATCTCCCTCCTTTTGCTTCAACGAATGAAATTCATCCTCTAACTTTTTGATCTCGCTTCTAGGACAGAAACGTCTCGTCATGATTTCCCTTAACCCCTCCCACGTTAAGGCCATTGCATCTTCGATTCCGCTTTTACCCTTTTCAGTAATACCAGGTAAGAGCTACCCCAAATAGCCTCCCGGTTGCGTAACGTACCTTGCGATCCTCGGGACAATCGCAGTTGAGGAAGGTGTTTTCCATTTCCTCAAACCAGTGGAGGAGAGCTGTGACACCTTCGGTCCTTTCAAATTTCGGAGGATCGCAAGACTTGAAATGTTTATATGAGCACTTTTTGGAAGGAGGGTTGCCGATGTTCTGGTCTTCTTGCTGGGGAGGATTGATGGGATTTGCGGCGAGAGCTTGTTGGACTTGAACTACAATTTCAGGAAGCACCGCGGCCATTTGTTTTGCTATTTGGGTGGCCAAGCGTTCGTTTGACCTTCCTGACCTTCTACCCCCTCGTTGTTGCCTAGCCGACATCTACAGGAATATACATAAGAAGATTGTGAGTTTATGGAACCTTTTTGGGTGTCATGTGTCTTAAAAAAAATAAAATAACATAAACATCAATAATGCAACTACATCCATAGGATGTCTTGGGTTTGCTCATGTTGGGCCTCAAATGTCCCCCATACCTTCACCTGTATAGTCATGTGGGCCCCCATGACTATTGGCTTAGTAGGATTCACATTAGTATTGGCGGTTTAACACTTACATCACCCGAATGAAAACCATGAAATATGTTTACGAGATGTATGGTCGGAAGGTGTCCAGGTGTAGACACAATGACAACTCAAAGTGAGGTTAGCTCACACGACGTTTGGTATAGCATGCTTTGGCCTAATAGGTCCTTCGTACTCTCATCGTTAGTCCCCAGGTAGGCAAACTGGTCCTTTATTTTGGATTTATACGAATGCCAAGCCTAGACAGGACGTTCAGACTACCGGTACTTGTACCCTTCCAGTTACTACATGCCCGTCATGAGAACTCACTTTGATGTGATTTGAAAGTACAAAAATCATTGCAAAAAAATCATGGAAATGATGTGGTGTGTGCTCTCATGGATATGATATGTTATAAGAATATGATTCATGATAGGCATTGTATAATAATATGTACTTATCAACATGCTTGCATAACATTGAATGTAACATTAAACATAAAACATATAAACATCATGAATTTTGCATGTAACACCCAAAAAAATTTTAAAAATTCTAATCAACTATAGTATAGGCTCTAAGGGTCTAATAACCTATCCTATATCCCTATAGTCATGGCTCTGATACCAATCTATCACACCCGGACCTGCAGCGGAATAAGAGTCGGGGCATAATTGGGTTATCACCAAAGCTCATGATATTTACTAATATGTTTCATATTTATTAAAATCAAAATTACATCCTAATATTCCAAACATGTTCATACAATTACAAAGAAAGATAATCAACTAAACAATCCAAAGTCTAAACCGGTTTATTCTTCTAAGCCATCCTATATGTTTCTTGCTGCAGCTGGATCACCTGTATCATGTGTAAAAAATGGGGGTTTTTGGGTTAACATAAGTTGGCGAGTGAACCTTGTTAGAAAACATTTATTATTGATTTCTTGTTATATTTATTATGGAAAATTGTGCAATAATCATATGTGAGCAAACGTAAATAATCATACAATAACAATAACAATAACAATAACAATAACAAACAACCTTGCATGAATATATAACATGAATGATACTGTATATGTTGGCAACGTCACGTTCACGCTCATAGGTAATGGGGAACGGACGGCCTATGATAAATGTAAGTGCGATCAAGGCTCAACGGAAAAGGTGAGGTTGGGTCAGGGATCGAACTCGAGACGTGTGATAGTTGTTTGCACACAGTCCACCGCTGGACTATGTGTCTAACCCGGTTATATATCTTGTTTTAATTATACTTATACATTAGTTCGACTTCATCTTTGTCACACCCCGACCCGCAGCGGAAAAGGTGATCGGGGCATGATTGGGTTATCATCAAAGTTCATGACATTTATTATGCGTTTCATATTCATTTAATACAAATTAATGGAAATTTACAATAAATATTACAACATGTTCTAACTATCAATCTAAGCTTCTTTATTCTCTTCTAAGGCATTTCCTATGTTTTCCTTGCTTCAACCTGTTCACCTGTATCATGTGTAAAAAGGTTTTTGGATCAACAAAAAGTTGGCGAGTGAATCCTATGGAAAACATTTGAACAAGTTTATTTAATTGATTATGAAATGAGTGCACAACCACACATGAGTAAAAATAGATGTAAACTTATTCAACAATCATTAGATATTAAATAAAGCACACATGAACAATAATGGAACATTTAGAGGCACGCGTTGCTCTACTCGTCTCTCACGAGGAACTGATGGGCCTAATGAATGAATTGCATAAACATGATAATATGAAAGACAAAACTACAAACAATATAAACTCAATGATATACACATGAACAATGATGAATTGGTTTTGAGGCACGCGTTGTTCAACTCGTCTCCCACGAGGAACTGATGGGCTTAATGAATGAATTTCATATAATTTGACAAAATGAAATAAGTAATCACAACAATATAAACAATCTAAGTTTAGATCACGATATGGTATGGCACAAGTTTAAATAAACGAGTTAATTAATTGAGACACATGACACACCCCAAAACGTGTAATTAAAAGGGGGAGTTGTAAGATTCACTCACAGTGGGTGCGTTCGGTTGATGATGTTGAATGCACGCGAAGTGGTTCTAACCACGAGTGAAATTAACCTAGATAAATATCATTATGGTTCGGTAAGTAAACGTATTTTATTAATCTATTTTAGTAGGATTGTTGGGTGTATTTTTGTGAGTTTAAGGCTATTTTCTAACCTTAAAAATGTTATTTTTAAGTATTTTTAATTGATTTTTAATTAAAATAAATAAATAAAAATAATAAAAAAAATTTGATTTTTTTGCTACAGTTGACCGTTGACTTTGACCGGTTCGAATCGTGTAATTGTGCGCTGAGTGAGGCTCGAACCCGAGACCTCCCGTACGCGTGCACGCAGCTCTACCAACTGAGCTACGTGTCTAACCCGAAATATTTCTGTTTTTAATTATATTTATATATTAATTATGTTAAACAGAAAATCCTTTATTTTCTAAAAACGTTTTAATCCAAGACTCGGTGCGCTCCACAGGTCTCGAACCCGGGACCTGTGGCTTATGCAAACACACAGTCCACCGCTGGACTGTGTGTCCAACTTGTTAACTAATCTGATTTTTATTATACTTAAATACAAATTAAGTATTTTCATTTCTGTCTTATTTTAAAAAGTTAGATAATTGTCTGGGTCGATGTAGTAGACCGGACTCGAACTCGTGCGCTTTGATTAAACATACACACAGTCCACCACTGGACTGTGTGTCTAACTTGGTTATTATTCCGATTATTAATATACTTAACATATAACAGCGTGACTCCGGTTCGGTTAACAACAAAAAAAATGTTTTTATTAAGGCAGCGTGTGTGGAACAAGATTCGAACTCGAGACCTTTTTGTGTTTAATGTGCACACAGTCCACCGCTGGACTGTGTGTCTAACCCAAGTTATATCTTGATTTTAATTAAACTTATATGTTACTGCAACATCGTCTTCTTCGTTGGACTTTAACCAGAATCGGAAAATCCGGCTGGTTCGATGATTAATCATGTTCGTTAGTGTCTGATGGTTAAATACAGATGAGATAAATGAAAAGAATGAAGAAATTAGGCGAAAGGTATACCGACTGGACTCCTCTGTTTTCCGGCAGAACTCCGGCGACAGCAACAGGCTCCGGCATTGGGTGTCTTGCAGCAGCGAGTCTCCAGAAAGCTTACAAAGGATGTGGGTGACTTCGGTATAAGCTTAGGGGGTTCAGTATTTATAGTGCAGGTTATCGATGAACTTGGTCTGATTTTCAACTTGATTCGTTGGTTTGAATTTCTCCGGCGGTTATAGATGGTGTCGCGGACTCAGACGTCAGTTATAACTGATATAGATTTAAAGTTTACGTTATAACGGAAGGATTCGTTAAATTATTGGCGAGATCGCCGGGATTTCCGACGGTTGCATTTGGGTGCCGGTTTTGAATTCGGAAAGTCATGATATGAATTTAATGATCTTAATAATTAACAGAGAACATCAGTGGCGCAGTGGTTTATGTGTTGAGTGTTAAGACTTTGCTGACCGGTACTGACCCGGGTTCGAAACCCGGCAGGAACAAAACATTTTTATTTTCTTAGTTTTGACAGTTTTTCAAAAACAAATTATATATTCCCATATAATAATTGATTATGTATAGTTTAAAATTATTTTAGGCATTTAATTCGCAACGAAATTTTTAACTGACTGTTCGGTTAATAAACGGAGCGGGTTTGGTAAAATCCATTTTTGACGGATGTTACAATCTTCTTCGTTCAAAAACACAGACAACTATTACTCTACTGATCTTGTTTAGTTCGATTGACAAACATATAATTAATTAAAATGAAATGGACAGGGAAGGTTTTGGGAATGAACATACCGGAAAAAATGATCTTTCTCAGAACTCCGGCGAAGTCGTCGGCTCTGTTTTATGAACTCCGTCTGAACGGGCCAATTAATAGTTTTGATTAACCAAATTGTGAAATTGAATGACTAAACAAGAGTTATCAGAAAGTTTGAATGATTATACCGTTTCACAGCGGAAACTAGAAATTTTCAGAAAACTTCCAGCGAGTGTTGATTATCTGATATCGTCGCCTGGGATTGATTCTGATTGAAAGGTTTGAGTTAGCAAAAGCCCAACAACTGATAGAAGATGAAAGAATTGAGAAACTTACCGTTTTGATGAAAGACACGGTTTTCCGGCGAAAGTCCGGCGAGTTCAAAAAGCGATTCCGACGATCAGAAATTAGAGTAAAAGTGAAATTAGAGGTTCTGTGAATGTTATTGAGTCACGAGATGATGTTATTGATGGAGTAATTCAGAAAGTGAAGGTTTTCGGTTATTAAAACCGAACATCACAAGAATTCAAGTTCATTCAAGGCTGAATTGATTAAGAATGTCGGTTTATCGGTTATTTTCAGGAATCCGCGATCACTCAAAAGTCCCTGGACGTTTGGAAGCCGATATCGGTTTCAGTTTGGCGTAAACAGGTTGATTCACGGTTGAAGTTATGATTTAATTGTTTCCTAGAATTCACAAAGACATCAAGTGGCGGAGTGGTTATGTGTTTGGTGTTAAGGTCCTCCGGCTGACCCGGGTTCGAAACCCGGCAGTCCTTTTTCATTTTTTATTGTTTTAATTTTATTTTTTAACAATTTTAATTTCCATAATCTAAAATGTTTATTAGTTATGTATTGTTTAAAATTAGCATAGGCATTAAATGAACAACAAAAATATAAAACTGATTATTCGATTAATAAACGAAGCGGGTTTGAAAAACCTGTTTTTCGACAAATGTTACATCACACGGAGAGAAATCATACCTGAGTTCGAAGCAAGATGATATGAGGCTCCAATATCCATAACCCAATTATGTTGTTCTCTAGGAACTAGTGCCATTGCTTGAAATGCAGCCCCAAGTTCACGGAATTCGAGTAGGTTCACATTTATAATGTGAGCCTAAGTCGCATGGGTGTTGGGTTAAGGGTTGTTGGGCCTTAGAGATGTAGCCTAAGGAGAGGGCCACCCAGGGGTGGAGTAAGTGAAAAGGGGCAACATGGCCTAGTATGGGTTGGCCCAGTACGGTTGTGGTAGTTGTTGGGTTGGAGACCAAGATGGGCGTTGAGAGGCCTAAGATGGACCACATTGTTGCTGTTAGGCCCGATACTACGGTTGTACAGCGTTACAGTTCTAATTCTGATTGATCCTTTGATTTAGAGGTCGATATTGGTTGTCACGACGGAGCTGGCTACCACGACGAGGACCTGGTGAAAAAGATGTAGTGACCACTGCAAGTGCTTCAGAAGGAGTAGAAGAGTCACAAACCAAATGGCGTTCATGTTCCGACTGGAGCATGTTGCAAGCCATCTCCCAAGAGGGAAGATACTGGTTGATGATCATGCCCATGGTGTCGAATTCCATTGGTAAACCATGCACCAACTGAATCGCCAGATGTTGTTCATTGATTGCACCGCCCATGTCATTCAACTAATTTTCTATGACGTGCAGTCTTTTACAACAGGTTTCGAGAGAAGGCATGGCACTCAACTTAGGGTTGATAAATTGTTGTTTTATGGTAGCATCCCTAGATCCTTTATTGTTGTGTAACAACTGTTTGACACGATTCCAAGCTTCCAACGCCGTTAATTCGGGTTTGAGAACACAAAGTAAATAATCATCCGAATGTGTCCCATATATCCATTGAAGGACGATGGTGTCGATTTTCATCAATTGTGCATGATCAGGATCATCTTCAGAAGGAGTTTTGCTTGTGATGTGATCAAGTACTTCTTACCTCAAATGCATGAAGTTGAAAAAACTTCACCCACGCGGGATAGAAGACCTTGGATCCATCAAGAACACAGACCTTTTTCTGGATGTCAGTAACTATTTACACTAGATGAAGGGGAGTTGACGGCTTAGGAGCATCACCCTTGTCACCCATGACGGATTATAGACACATGATCGGAAGAAGAGGAAAGTGGATGGTGGCAATGGGAGGGGAAATCCTGGGTTCAGATCGAGATTTGATGATTTTTAGGGTATTGAGCGGGTACGCTATGATAACGTATTAGTTAGAATAATCTAATGATTTTTTTTTGAAAACTCAAACCAAATATATACATAGGTTTTTACATGATATATAGGGACTAGATCTCCTAAAAGGTTGGAGATATATACTATATACATAAAAATACAATATATAATATTCCGTTAATAGTTTCATCAACTGTGCTTGGTTCATTGACATAACACCTTTGAATCAGTTAGTAAGTCTTTTATCTATTAAGTTTAAAATGACGCTGGATGAAACTTTAACCAAATTATCCATTCGCATGTGTTCATAACCCGCATCCGGCCACTCAGTCACCACCTCCTCCACTACCAACTAGTCAGGCCGAGCCAAGTCAGTCCTATTACTGGTTTAGAGTGTTTTACCCAATCAGACATTTTAATGGTTCAACATTTACTGGCAAAGAGGTTGCTAAACAACCCGTTAGTATATTTGAACAAGTTTCGGACTTTATCAGATGCTACTGAATCAAACCTTTTATAGAATTTAACCAAACTGAATACAAAATTGTAAACAAAGATTTACTTGTCTGAATTAAAAAAGTTAATTGTGGTGTTTGAATTTATACTGTTGATCGTGGTGGATCTAGAAAATCTTTGTAAGGGTAACGTTTTACAAAAAAGGGTAATTAAATCGAAAAAAACGTCAAATTTTTCCAAAATTTACACTACCACCGGAACACCAACGGGTAGTGGAGGCTACCCATTTCCCTAAGATAGGTCCGCACCTGCTGTTGATCCCATGTGAATCTATTGTTAGTTCTCATGTAAAACACCAATTTTTATAAAATATCTCAATGATAAAGATGTTTTCGTTTATGCAGAATGGTTTATTGTGTGTTTGATGGGTGGTTTTATACAGTTATGGCTCTCTAAGTGTGTATATGAGTTGGAGTAACACAAAATTATAAATGCTTATTAACCATGTTGACTCAAGGTTTATCATTTACACATCTTTCCATGAGTGACAATTCTCACGTAATTTCACATAACACTTCCACTCTAAATACCATTTCAAATATCGTTATCTTACCATTTCAAATACCGTTATTTTATTTATCTTAGCTATTTTTAGTACTTCTTAGCTTATTGTGATGTTCATATTAAGAAAATCGCAACTCAATATTTAATAATATGTTTATTTATGTACAAATTAGTGAGATTCACCTTTTTACTAAATTTCTAACACATTCATGTATACACATACATCAAATTTAGTGTGTATATATCTTTTGAGCAGGCCATGTGTAATGGGGGTTATACAGATGTTATGGGAGGTTATGGAACATGGCTGTGATATGCATCGCGGCCTCATCGTTGGTTTCAGACACACCACACACACACACACACACACACACACACACACACACACACACACACACATATATATATATATACATGCATATATGTATAATTGAAGAGGTATAACCACATTGCACACTCAAGCTATATAACCCTCGTAATCTCTTTTTCTAACACATTTATCACGTATCGTATAACCCTATATATATGAGGATTATCGGACTTGACTTCTGCACATGGTTGATAGTTGTGTGTCCAAACCTGTTTGAACCGACAAAAGTGAAGAATTACTTGAGGCAGCACGTCAGACCAGACCAGGCTATGTTTCATAAATTGAATTTTCGGTTCAATTCTCAATACAATATCTTTTCTTCAAAATCAGAGCCGGTCAGATTTGGTTTGAGTTAAAAATAAGAACAAGACGAAATTTCTATTTCTAAAATTGAATTAACGTTGTATATGTTTTATTTGTACCGAATTAAATAATTTGTTATGCTATTTTCAATTTTTCACATCGAACCGTTTAATATATAAATTTGTTGCATTTTATTCTTTCACATCGAACCGTTTAATATACAAATTTGTTGTATTTTATTCTTATGTGGTTGATAATATGTAATTAAGAAATCTATTATGAATGGTTAAGGGGCACAATAAAAAAATATTTTGGGTATTTTAAGTGAAGTTCTAATTCACGTGAGTCTAAATTCAATTACCCGAACTCGGTGTCTTTATTTTTATTTGATCAGAGGATCTTTTTGAATTAATTTGAACTATTTGGTTATTATCAACGCTCCTCAATGGGTGTGAAATATACATAAAATAGAAAATTGTGATAGGATATTCTAGGTGATGATAAAAAAATCCATGTCTATAAAATCAAGTTATTAGAACAAATTTACAACAAAACTTATATAAAATAAACACGACAGTTGAGCATTGCCGCACGTCGGTTTAAACATAGATAAAAAAAATATGTCACAATGGTATATTTAAAGATCAGCATCGAGCTGTTAAAAAAACGAACGGTTTAATTTTATTTTTAAACAACCGGTCGGGCTAAAAACAACCTAACAAGAATTCATATCTAACATAATGAAAACGTTAAAATATTCATGTAATAGAAAATTCAAACTAAAAATGATAACTTTGTTAGAGTTCTCGTATGTTAAACTTAGTAAAGATGAAAATGTGTATTAAACTTAGTAAAGATGAAAATGTGTAACTGAAACTTTCACTAGAAGAACAAGAAAAAAAAAGAAAAGAAGAAAACGTAATTAAGGTGTTGGTAATTGTTATATTGATAGAAAAAGTAAAAAATACGCTATAACATGTGTGATTATAGTTTACTTATGCGTGATTTTGTTGTTTTTTTTGTGACTACATGCGTGATTATGGTTTTTGTTCATGCGTGATTAGGGTTTGAATTTTATTACATGCATAATTAACTATCGTACGCATTCCACGCTAAACACTATTGTACGTTAACCTTCCATAATTACACATACTTTTACATCTTGTTAAGTAAAAACACAATGAATTTTATCTAAAAAAAGATTAAAAATCAACACCATTAGAAAAATGACTTTCACCCACGGATAGGTAAATATTATCATTAGGTTTTCTTATCAGTGATCCGCTAGTGAACTCTTTACCACGTCCAATATCCCAAGCACGCCTTTACTAATATGTCTTACCTTCACGGCGGTGTTGTTGAAAGATTTACCCGTCGTTAAAAGTTCTTTAATTTGTAATGCAAACTCGTCAATAAGCTAATGGTGGAGTAGTAAGAGAGAGACCTGATATTCCAAGTGACTCATGTTCAAAGCCTGCTCCCACCATTTAGTTTCTGCGGCACATGGTGATGATGGGAGACTAGACGAGTAGGCAATGATCGCTAGTTCGATCCTTGAACTGGGCGGATTTTACCTCACCGCACTGTCGTGTCTTCGGGCGAGTGTTCATGGGTTTCGGCCATGAGTCACTTGAAAGATTTACCCGTCGTTAAAAGTTCTTTAATTTGTAATGCAAACTCGTCAATAGCTAATGGTGGAGTAGTAAGAGAGAGACCTGATATTCCAGTGACTCATGTTCAAGCCTGCTCCACTATTTAGTTCTGCGGCACATGGTGATGATGGAGACTAGACGAGTAGCAATGATCGCTAGTTCGATCTTGAACTGGGCGGATTTACTCACCGCACTGTCGTGTCTTAGCGAGTGTTCATGGTTCGGCCCTATGTGAGGGTTTTCCCCAATTTGAAAAGCGAGTGTATCCCGATGTATAAATTTCGTCATTAGTCCACTAAGATGATTAAAAAGTTTGTAATTCAAATTCAAGTAAAATAAGAATTTCATCTTAAATTTCAAATATACATTTTAAATTTCTCAGCTTGGTAACAGACAGCCTCATTTATCATGTCTCCTATGTGGACTTAAAAAACTCCACAAAATATATTAGTATATTAATAAAAGTTACTACAATTATTGATAGCAACACAGCAGACCATACATTATAGGGTTATTGTAAAAAATGAACAAATAATGAGGATTTCGTATTATTTTACTTATACATATTGATGTGTCACGAGACCATAGATTATGCGATGCACACGTGGCAATCACTATTGGAAAACATGGTTAAGAAGTGAAATTATTAACCATTAATTTAATAAAATATAAGATACTCAAATACTGGGAGCAAATCTCTAATATTCTCATTTAATGAATCAAAGAATAAAGTAATAACCACCGCCCTAAAAAGGTAAATTAACTTGTGCACACTTATCAAAATTTATCCTCCTATTAATAATAATAATAATAATAATAATAACATATATATAACAATACAGGGGCGGATCTAGCATGTTACTAGGGGTAATCTTCGCTATCCCTTAACGCTCCGGCAGTAGTGTAAATTTTTAAAAAATTTGACGTTTTTTTCGATTTTGTTACCGTTTTTTATATGAAACATTGCCCCTACACACATTTTCTAGATCCGTCACTGTAACAATATTAATTTTTTAATCTATTTTAGAAATTAAAATCTGTGTAAAATGCATCAACATGGAACAAACTTGGTTGGCTTTGAACCAATCGATAGCCTAAATTCCACTTTTACTATATAAATACTAGTTACAAATAAAAAAATAACTTAATACTAAAACGTAGTAAAAAACTTAAAAAAGAATACCATAATACATGCTAAAATATACGCCTAAATATATTGTCGCTCAATTACTTATATAAGTCATCAGACACAAACAATAAATATTGTGATTATGAAAGAATGTATAACTTTTTTCCATAATGGTTCTTAAGATTTGCTCATTTTTACCAATTTAGTCTAAAACTCAAACATTTTAAATATGTGTTCTTGTAATTTCAAATTTTTTTGTCATTTCATCCAAAATCAAAATTTGATCAGATTTTCAGTTAACATCCATATTTTTTTGTCAATTTTCTCCATTTTAATGAAGGGCAAAAGGTCTTTTAACATTTTATTATAAGAAATTAAAAAAACTGACCATTTTGCCCTTCATTAAAAGGAAGAAAAAAGATTAAAAAAACTGGATGTTAACTGAAAAATCTAATCAGATTTTGCTTTTGGATGAAAATGGCAACAAAATTGAAACTACAAGGACCCATATTCAAAAGGTTTAAGTTTTGAACTAAAGTGGAAAAGTGACCAAATCTTATGAACAATTTTAACACTTTACTCATTTTGATTAGAAAAAAATTTGAGTGAGGTAAAATGTGTGATTGTGTGTGCATACATGTTGAGAAGTTTTCATGTCAACCCATCACATTAAAGACATGTCACGTCTCCATTATTTACATACGTTACATTCCTAGTTATATTAAATATATTTTTCCTTTTGGTAATATTATGAGTTTTCTAAGATTATCTTTTAATGGAGATGATATATTACAAGATGTTCAAAGTTCATACACTATCAGCATTACTTGACTTGCAAACTCTTTCATAGTATAGATAGGATACTCGATTAATGACAAACCAAACACCTTGAATCAGAAAACATGTTACTCTCTTTTTCCCTTATTTTATTTGTAATTTCCAACAGACACGGACCTACCTTAGGGGAAGGGGTAGCCTCCGCTACCCCTTGGCGCTCCGGGGTAATGTAAAGTTTGGAAAATTTTGATATTTTTTGACTTTTTTTCGATTTCGTTACCCATTTCTCATAAAACGTTACCCCTACGAAGATTTTCTAGATCCGCCACTGATTTCCAACAGATATGGAAACAAAACCAAGTAGTAATGTGGGTCTTAAAGACTCATTCTCAACAATCACTAACATAGCAAGCTTTGTGAGTGTTATATTGAACAACAAAAACTATCCTAGTTGGAAGCACCGAATGGTCACTATTCTCAAAAACGAGTTGCTTGAAAAAAAAATTATAAACTCTAACTTACCCATAAGTTCAATATTATATAACCACACTGATGATAATGAAAACTCAAACAAATTGACATGTATGTGTTCGCTTGCATCAAATCAACTATGATCCTTATATCATCTAGCTATCGAAACCATAACAGTTGCAAACTCTAAAAAGTCGAGAAAAGGGTTTTGAGAAAGAATTCGCAAAAAAAAGAATAAAACTACGCAGCCCTAAACAAGGTAAAACCACAACATATAGTTTTACCTTCTAAATCCACTATGGTTGTGTTTTATATAATTGACTGATTAACTTATAACTGAATCACTAGTGAAATAATATTATCCGTATATTATGTTTATTCACGCTTCCGCATCTAATGAATGAATTTATATTGAATTTAAATGGGATACCAAGGATTCCCTACATCATCATGGGTATTTATGTTATGATTCTAACACGGGTCGTCCTTATACCTCTTGGCATGTCATCTTTTATGAGATTGTCTTATTTTATCCTTTACCTACCAGTGGCTTTGAGTCCCTAACCACTTCCATACCCCATGTCTCTATTGTCCCAACTACTATGTGGTCTAAATTGTTTTGATGCCTTAGTCCTCAATATATATATATATATATATATATATATGTGTGTGTGTGTGTGTGTGTGTGTGTGTGTGTGTGTGTGTGATAGTTGGGGGTTTAAATGAGAAGAAAACGTCATGTACGAAGAGAAAGAATAAGTTTAAACCAATATAAAAATATTTTATTTAATTCTTGTATTTAATGTTATTGTAAGAGCATACGAGTAAATTTACATTCTTGATTAATTTATGTTCCCCTAAATCAGCTAACTACATTTAACAATAACTATTTTTCAAAATATATTCTTTTAAAACAAACTTAATTTATGGTGTAGGATAATTTTTTATATGTGTAGGATAAAGTATTGGATAAATTTCACTATGTGTAAGATATATATATATATATATATATATATATATATAAATTTTGATATATGTAGGATAAATTTTGATGTCTCTAAAAGTAATGTTTTTGACTAATTAATTAAAAGGAGGTTATTGGGAGGAGAGAGAAACAATTTAGTGATTTACCATTTTATGTTTTGCTTTTTTCTTTTCATATTAATTTTTTTTCAAAAGATCCTTTCCCGTGATATGTATATATATATACACATATGTGTGTGCGTGTATTTGTATGTATATGCGTATATATATAAAGGATATACTCAGCCATAATAAATTCCCCGCCTTAAACTTTAACTTGCCTACAAGTTCAGTATTACCTAACCCCATTGATGATGGTGAAAACTATAACAAACTGAAATGTATGTGTTCGCTTGCATTAAATCAACTATGATCCTTATATTTCTTATCTTGCTATCGAAACCATAACACTTGCACAACTTAGAAAAGCTAAGAACAGGTTTCTGAAAAAGTATTCGCAAAACAAAGTAAAAAATTAAACTACAAAACACAGTTCAACATTTTTTAAGTAGGATAGTCAATTCATCACAGCCTTTACAATGCAAAGAATTGGTTAACCAATGGTTATTAGTCGGTGAACCAATTTGTGATCAAACTCCGTTCTTACAACTACTATAAGGTTCGAACCCCATCTATAATCTATGTGTTTTTAACATTGCAAGTTCTGACAAACCTCCCTATTTGTTCAAATAAGATTGAAAATTTGCGAGTTTTCAAGGATATAAATGCGCACCAACGTACATAGTGCCTTTGGTCTATGTTATGGCTACTTACAAAACAAATGTTTATTTACCACATTTATCAAATTGGAACATTGTTCAGATATGCAAGAAAGTCAAACACGGGGCACCAATTGTCACTTTCCATACTTATGTGATCCTTCACCTAGTCCATGCAATAGTTTCTTAATACCAAATACCCGATTGTCTAGTGGAAATTGCACTTGAGGAGAACACAAAACTATTTAATCATGTGTTATGTGTACCTTTTAATCAATTACTCCCAAGATATTGAATCAATTTGCCACTTTAAAACTTATGTTGAAAACTTATTATTCAATCGATCCCATCATTCGAATCACAACTGTAACATTGTCAAAAACGGGTTTCCAAAACCCGCTCCGTTTTGTAATCGAATATCAAGTTATAAATGTCACGTTGTGTATTTATGGTTATTTTGATTCTTAATGATACATAATTAATAAACAAACTAAACTATAAAAATTATTTTTGATAAAAAGTGAAAACAAAATAAACAAAAATAAAATGTTGCTGCCGGGACTCGAACCCGGGTCAGCTGGTTTATAACTTCAAAGTCTTAACACACACACACATCACCACTCCGCCACTTGTTGTTTTCTGTTATCTCTAGGAAACAAATAACATTTATACACAAACTCGGTTAAACTGGTTGCGCCAACTGAGAAACGGAAATCGGCAATTCAATCGTCAAATCGTTTGATTACTCGCACATTCAGGTTTATAACCGATGCACCGACGATTTCTAATCAATTCAGATTGAATGAACATCAATTGTCATCATCATCGGTTTTTATAACCGAGAATAATCAAAAGTCCAATTTACTTCAATCAAAACCCTTCTCACGACTCAGAGACATCAGACAAACATTCCATTTCACTTTCGTCACACTTTCAGTCCATCAGAACGCTTAAATCAACTCGCCGGAAAATTCTGTACGGTTCGCCGGAAAACCGTATTTGTCCTCAAATCGGTAAGTTCTTCAATACCATCGTAGTCTATCAGTTGTTAAGCTGTTTCTAACTCAAATCTTCCACTTGAGATCGAATTCAGGCACCGTTATCAGATAATTCCAGTTCGCCGGAGAATTTATGGAAATCTTTAATTCCGTCTGTGAAACGGTAAGGACCTTCAATCGCACTATTAACGTTTGTTTATCACTTCAATTCCACGATTGACTAATCAAAATGGTTAATTGTTTGGTTCAATTGAGGTGCACAAAAACAGAGCCGACGCATTGCCGAAACTCTGTGATAAATCATTCCTACGGTATGTTACTTCTAACACCGTCTCTGCCATTTCATTTTAGCCTTAAGAATGATTGTTAATCGTAAAAAAAAACAAGAAAACGGATTAGTAATTCTGTCGACTGTAATTTGAATGAAGAAGACGAAGTTAGTTAAGTTATAAGTTTATTTAAAATCAGTAATATGAACGGGTTAGACACACAGTCCAGCGGTGGACTGTGTGCAAAATATACACGCACGTCACGAGTTCGATCCCTGATACACGCACTCACTATGCAATAAAATGCCTTTTTATTTAAAACTGAACCGGGTTAACTCCATTAGTTGTTAAGTATAATAAGAACCGAGATATTAACCAGGTTAGACACACAGTCCAGCGGTGGACTGTGTGCAACACTAAGTCGCACGTCACGCGTTCGAAACCTGTTACTGGCACCGGGTTGTTGAATTAAAATGTTTTTGAAATTAAAAGAATTTTGGTTAAATCGAATAATATATAAATATAATTAAAAACAAGATTATTTCGGGTTAGACACGTAGCTCAGTTGGTAGAGCTGCGTGCACGCGTACGGGAGGTCTCGTGTTCGAGTCTCACCCAGCGCATTCATGCACACTGACCGAACCGGTCAACAAGTCAACGGTCAACGGTCAACGCAAAATAAACAAATTTTTTTTATATTTTTATTTATTTAATTTAATTTAAAAATCAATTAAAAATACTTAAAAATAACATTTTTAAAGATAGAAAATAGCCTTAAACTCACAAAAATATATCTAAAAATTCCATTAAAATCCTTAATAAAATCCACTCATTTACTATATTTTTCCGTTATTATTTAGGTTAGTTATTTCTCGTTGTTCCGCTCATCCAATTCGTGCGCATCTCACCATCTCCAATCCAACGCACCCAATGTGAGTGAATCTTACAAATTCCCCGTTTTAATCACGTTTTGGGGTGTATCATGTGTCTTGCTAAATATTATATTTAAATCATTGTGCATACATCATATCATGAACATGTGTATTCAGTTTGTTTCAATTGTTGTGTGGTTATCGTTAGATGCAATTTATTATTTTCAGTACATGCAATTTCATAGGCCGCCGCTCCCCATTACATTATGAGCGTTGAGCATGTTCCCCATTACATTATGAGCGTGAACCTGGCGTGCCCACATACGATCGGCTCCGTTTGATTGAGCCTTGATCGCACAGACATTTTCATTTTCAGTACATGCAAAACGATCGGCTCCGTTTGATTGAGCCTTGATCGCACAGTTTCATTCATGTTATTTACCGTATGATGTTGGTATGTTAATGTATGCTATCATCTGTTATTGTATGTTATAGTTGTGATTGCTATTGCTACTGCTTGGTTATTTACAATTGCTCATTTATGATTATGCACAATTTTTCATTGATAAACTAACAAGAAAATCAATAACAAATGTTTATCTAACAAGGTTCACTCGCCAACTTATGTTGACCCAAAAACCCCCATTTTTACACATGATACAGGTGAACCAGCAGCAGCCAGAAACACATAGGATTGGACTAGAAGAATAAAATGATTTAGAGTTTGGGATTGTTATGTTTGGTTTATTTTCTTTGTATTGTATGGACATGTTTGGATATTTGGAAATGTAACTTTGACTTTAACAAATATGAAACATATTAGTAAATATCATGAGCTTTGGTGATAACCCAATTATCCCCCGACTCTTATTCCGCTGCGGGTCGGGGTTGTGACAACAACCACCAATCTAAACCCTTATCCCACACCATCATCATCATCATCCAATCTACAATCACAAACCCTAACATCATCCATTTCCATCTTCAAGCTTCAAGATGTTCAAGTTCAAGACTTCCTCATCTATTGATCAAGTTCCGTTCACCATGAGCGGCTACTTCTTGTGGGTTTCACCCCGATATAGACTTTTGTAAGGTTTCTTAGGGTTTGCTACTTGTTTAATATTTGGTTTGTGATAATTTGAATTGCATTTGAATCATTAGATTATTGTCTTATGTTTGTATTGAATTTCCGAATTGTCGAGTGAGTTTTGAAATTTGACTTCGTGAATGCGTATTTATGCTTTGTCTTTTGATAGGATTTACTTGTCCAAGTTAACGAGGTGCATTGCGGTCCGTTGTATGCATTGATAGCAATTGGCACCTAAGCTTCGTGATAGAAAACCGTTAATGATCTAATTCAACTAAATCAAGTTAAAACGTGTAGTAATCCTAGGTCCTACAATTGTTGAACCAGGTGTGAACCTTGGTTCTCCATTATTGTTTTAATCCATAAATCAAGTTTTTGTGTCATCATTCAAGTTTTTGTAGTTAGCCAATTAAAAACGAATTTGCCGGTTTAATCCGATATCCCTTTTTCAAATAAACAATTTAATCAATTTCTTAGCAACCTTCATAAAAGTGACAACGTTAGTTAAAATAAATCACATTCATCGCAAACCACAAACTCTTCGTGGTTCGACCCCATACTACCACTAACGCATTGTTAAGGGTAATCTGGGACTATAAATATTATATTTGACTGACGACACTCCGATCATGTCTGTAAGAATGCTTTTAAACGTTTTGATCACTATTCTCCTTATGAACTCCTATAGTACTTCGAACACACACCTAAGCACTTGCTACTGTCATTGTATTCCGTTCCTTTGGGAAAATCTGTAATGATAAACTACCCCTAAAGTTTGTTCTTTCTATTTTCCTAGGATATGATTATAATCATCATGGCTACTTGTGTTATGATTCTAAAAAGGGTCGTACATATACCTCTCGACGTGTCATCTTTGTTGAGATTGTCTATATTTATCCATCACCTACCAATGCTTTTGAATCCTCAACCACTACCATACCCCATGTCTCTATTGTCCAACCATTGTGTGGTCTAAATTTTTTTATGGCAAAGACCTCAATTTATATTGTGAAGTGGTAAAATGAGAAGAAAACTTTTTTAAGAATACAAAAATAAGTTTTAGGAAAAATTACAAAAATATTTTTGACCAACTTGATTTACCAAAATGTCATCTTCATGCGCCCTTTGAATGGGCCTTCAACCAGCCGAGCCACATAAACCAACCAAAAGAGCCACACTAGGAGTCAGCCAAGCCATAAGATCGACGCATCAACCACCGTTTTGCTTTAAATACGCCAGCCGCCAATTCGTCAATATTCTGGACACTTGTCGTTGTACCATTCATCGACGCATCCCATGGTTGAAGACCCATTCCAAGGATGCATGAGGATGACATTTTCGTAAATCAAGTTGGTCAAACAATATTTTGGTAATTTTCCCTAAGTTTTAAACCAATGCTTCATTTAATATGTGATATTTAATTTATTGTAAGCAATGTAGGTAAATTTACAATTTTGATAATTTTATTATAGTCCCAAAAATTAGCTAACTAATTAAATTTGTAACTTATTTAAAATATACTCTTTCAAGACAACTTAGATTATGGTGAAGGACATTTTTTTATATGTTTTAAGATAAAATGTAGGATAAATTTCGATATGTGTATTATGAAGTGTAGGGTAAATTTCGATATGTGTAAGATACAGGCATGAAAATTTTTGTAATGTGTAGGATAAAATGTTTTTTGGGCTAATTAATACGAGAGAATAATTAATGCAAATGAGATATAAACTATTTATTGTGTTACCTTTATGATTTTTTCTTATTTTTTTTCTCAAATTAACTTTCTTCTCAAATGATTCTTCACACATACACACATATAGGGAAAGTGTCAAATGAAAACCATGAGAACTGGGCCATCAGAAAATTCTAGCTAACAATTACTAAGCCCTAAACTCTAAACCATAATTCCTAAACCCTAACTATTAACGCATAAAAGCTAAAAACCAAAATGCTAAAGCTAATCCCAAAAGCTAAACTCTAAAATTAAACACTAAGCCCTAGAAAAAAAAATCAAAATCAAATATTAATCGTTGGATAGATTTTTCTCGAGATTTCTCATAAGGAAATGGTTTTCTCTTAAACCTCTGTATAAACATATGTATGTATATTATGTATTTGTGTGTATAGGAGTTAGGATTACATACAAACTAACTTTAATATAAAACTGTAGTAACTAATAGAGTGTTGAAACATGGCATAACTTGTTTAATCCATTCCAAATTCGTTCGTCATTAGCTTTTTTTGGCGATCGCTTAAGAACATGCAAGAGAACCATTGGATACAATGCCAAGTACAATAATCATCTTCATCGTTCCTTTGTTTTATATTTATTAAATTTTACAGCTGGATATTTATGTTCTTATTCTAATCTTTGTTGTTTTGTATTAACTTTGTTTTAAGTTTTCGTTTTTTTCCGCTTGTGATTGCTTATTACCTTTAAACATCGAAATCCCTGAGGTGGTGTATGATCATACTTCAAGATGATGTGGAAGATAAACTTGCGTATTGACTTGATGGATCAGCCCTTTGAACTGGAGTGTTGAGCTCATGTTGTTTCCGAGTCTGTTGGTGTTGATTTCCGAACTACCTATGCTGGTTTCGATCCTTTTTGTATTGGATCCATTTGTACTAGTTTTGAACGTACTCGTTTTGAAACTTTTGCTGTTGTTTGTCCTGATTTCGATACGCTACTTTCCCATGTGCTGGTTTAGCAACTATTAGCAAGTTATCCGCTACTATTTTTTAGCAAAAGATCAAACCTTGATGGCTTTTTGTGCTGATTTTAAATGTGTCATTTTCATGTGTTGAATTCATAACTATCAAACTATTATCTAAAACTATGTTTAGCAAAGGATCAGACCTTGTTGATGAATTTGGGGCGGATTTGAAGATTGCGAACCTACTGGAATTTTTAGTGGATTTTTTTTAATAATAGCACAATTTCTAAAATACGACTACTACTACTAATTCACATGACAAAATCTAATATGATGATGTGTAATCAATACCAACCCTTGACTAGAAAAAAATAGAAGAGCTAGATTTGTTCTCACTGTTATTATAATCAGCGTAGCGTAGTTGTATTGGATCTCACATCTTTGTATGTATGTATGTATGTATGTATGTATGTATGAGGCCGCATAAAACATAAAACATGATCCAAACCTAATACTAATTAATCAGAATAATACATATTTAAACTATCTTCAAAATTGATGGACGTAGAGTTATTTAGATTAACTCGAATAGGATGCATCAACCAAACATGTTCTTTGTTAGCATCTTCACCTCCATGTTCGGGAACCATGTTGTTGAAAAACGTACGTTATAATATTCCTGTTAAGTTTACAACCACCATTACAATGTCATTCTTTTGGTAGCATCAAAACTTGTATAATGAAGATTTTAAATCGTACTTCCACTTTGCAATATTTTTGCTTAAAAGCTTTAGTATAAAAAGCATGAATACTTAGATGTTATTTCATCGAAAGTACCAATCATAAATTAAAAATCGCATCTGTGTCAGTACTAAAATAATTCTTTATACATAAATATATATATATATATATATACCAATTAAATTAGACATCATATGATACAAATATGATGCTTCTGTAGCTCTGTTAAATAAAAAATAAGAAATAAAAAATAAACAAATACTCAGGAATATAAAAAGCTAGAGAATCCAATTAACTTCTTCTAAATTCTTCTTATTAAGTATAATAAAAAATATAAACAATAAAATAAAACCTTTTTAGTCCATCAAAAAGGCATAGGGATGCTTCCTCCATGAAATGAAATCTTCTTATAAATTCCCCCTTCAAACCACCCCATCTTCACCTCTTCCCATCTTCCCTATTCTAAGTTCATCAACTTAAGCACCCAAATGACCAATCCAAATGTGGCGGTTTCCGACACGCAATCCGCCATTGCCATGGCGATAACCGCGCCGCCTCGGTTAACAATCCCTCCCTCTTCTCCCCCTCCCCTTACAACCTCACCCTTTTTTCAAGAAACAAGTTCCCAAAAAGTATCGAAGCGGCCACCGCGGGCAAAAATATCGCCTGGGTCGATGCCATGAGAGCCTCTTCTCCTACCCGAAGCCCGCCCGAAAACAGTCAAGAGAAAAAAGATTGGATTGTGAGTAGATGTACTTAGTTTTCCAAAAAAAAAAGTATGTTTTTCAACAAAGGTGAATTAATTTAGAAGTTTGTTTTTGTTGAAATAGATGAAGCATCCTTCAGCATTGGGTGTGTTTGAAGAGATTATGAGTGCTGCCAAGATGAAACAAGTAGTGATTTTTCTTGATTATGATGGCACTTTATCTCCCATTGTTGAAAATCCTGATCAAGCATACATGGCTCCTGAGGTAATATTATCTATCTCTATAGATGTATCTATCTATGCATGTATGTATCTATACATGCATAATGGTACCGCGATGTGTTATAAATGCGTTTCTCTTCAAGTGGTTGAGGGTTCTGATAGCCCGTCTAAAAAAATAAAAGTGTATACATAATAGATGAATCATGTCTCTCTCTCTCTAATAATTTAATGGTGACCACCACAGATGAGAGAAGCAGTGAAGAATGTTGCAAAATACTTTCCTACAGCAATAGTTAGTGGAAGGTGTAGAGCCAAGGTGCATTTCTTTTTTAAGTTGGTTCATTTCATTTTAAAGATATAACACCTTATTAATATTTTATTTTATTTTATTTTAAGCAAAAGTATTATATTTATTTCAGGTTTATAACTTTGTAAGATTATCAGAGTTATACTACGCTGGTAGTCATGGTATGGACATCAAGGGACCATCATCTCGTAAGCATAAGAAGGTACAAATAAAATTATATTTTCTAAAATAGGATTTATTTTGTACGTGGTAAATATAAATATATAATAGATGCATAACTTGTATATGTGTTTAATATTTTTCAGGGAAATCAGAATGTACTTTGCCAACCAGCTAAGGAATTTTTACCAATGATGACTGAGGTACTTTTTTTATATTTGTATTATTATTATTATTATTATTATTATTTTATTATTATTATTATTATTATTATTATTATATTATTATTGTTATTATTATTATTAATCTATAAAAAGGTGATTACTTATGTAGAAAAAAAATGTTTTTCAGGTTTATGAACTCCTGTTGGAAAAAACTAAGGGGATCATTGGTGCCAATGTGGAAAACAACAAGTTTTGCTTATCTGTACATTTTAGACGTGTTGAAGAAGAGGTACAATTTTCTTTAAAAACTCCATTTAATTGTTCTATAAATTTATATGTTAGTACCATAAAGGTGACCATTTTTCTCTTATTGTATATAGAGCTGGAATGAGTTAGCGGATCAAGTTAAGTCTGTGCTTAAAGACTACCCTAAGCTTCGGTTGACTCAAGGACGAAAGGTTCTTGAAATTCGACCAACGATCAAGTGGGACAAAGGCAACGCCATCGAGTTCTTGTTGGAATCATTAGGTACCCGAACGTTCAATCTTTTAAGTAGCAATATCGCTAAAGATGTTATTTAAAGAAGTAGAATAGCGCGCTAATTTTTTTTGTTTCGCAATATAGGTTATGCGAACTCAAAAGATGTGTTACCTGTTTATATTGGAGATGACAGAACAGATGAAGATGCATTTAAGGTAGCTTACATTTCTTCATAAACATTAAATTCTTATAGATAGTCAAAATTTTGATACCCCCCCCCCCCCCCTAATTATAACACAATCTTGACTATGATTATGACTTTGAATAGGTACTTCGAGAACGAGGACAAGGATTTGGTATCCTGGTGTCGAAAGTGCCTAAAGAAACCGATGCTGTTTATTCTTTACAAGAGCCATTTGAGGCAAGTTCACTTTAATCACCATTGTAAAGAAAATCTAGCAATTTATTGTCAAAAAAGTTCACTTATATATATATTATGTATTTTTAATTTTCTGCAGGTTATGAATTTTCTACAACGATTAGTCACATGGAAGCGATCGATTCTGCGCAGTCATTAGCGAGTGCAGAGATTTAACGCAGATAAAGAAAGCGACGCATTTCCCGCCTCGAAGTTTTGAAGATTGCGTGGGATGATGTTTGTGAAGTCGTTTTCGTGTTTGGATTAATAGATATATAGGAAACAACAATCTTGTAAATAATATCACTTTGTGATTATATGATCAAGATGAGAGTACTTTTTGAGCATGTATGAGAAAATTTCATTCATGTCTCGTGTTTTATTTCTAATATTTCAAACTGTTGTTTTATCAAATATTATGTAACTTCTGTTGATATAATCTCTCATTTTGTAATGGATTATGAATTTATGCAAGATTCATTAGTTTATACCATTTTTTTCTGTAGTGTATATTGGTGAAAAAATAATTAGTGTATAGTGGTTTACAACAGAAAGGATAGATCTGATACTTTGGGAACAACTTGGACGCCACAAATTACTAAGTGGCTTTAACTTTAGACCTTTGGTGTCCCACCATTGCCATGGGCATGGAGAAGAAGACCCGCGACCTCTTTCGGTTATAAACCTACGAATAATCGCACCACCACCGCCCCAACGACAAAGCGAGTTCACCCAAATCTATACTTGATCCACATCCCTTATGCTTCAGGTGATTTAAAATATATTTTAAATATGAGATATGTGATAATGGGTTGTATCTGTAACTAGAAGTATGAGCTTGAATGATTTGTTAAAATGGCATAGTAATGTCAAAAATAGCGAAGAATACTAAAATAATTTAGTGTAATAATTATTATACTACTTATATATAACTACTAAAATAATAATAAGTATTTTTTATATATAATAATATAATATAAAAACTACAATAATAAACTTTCAAAAATAATAATATAATAATAATAATAATAATAAAACTGTCGTGGTAGAAGAGAAGTAAGCAAATCAGTTGAATACTGTTATTAACTGTAACATTAAAGATTATTATTAGCAAATACAAATAATTACAACTGTAAATCACCACAAGACTTTGGGTTGGTCTTCAAATACACATATAACATGACAGTCAACAACGAACACAAGACTTTCACATTTAAATATTTGTTTGCTTTCTTGGACAGAATCCAGAACTAAGAACAGCATATTTAAAAGATGTTCTTCTCTCCATTGGTAAGAGATCCAAGAAGAGTTGTGTTGACTTATTCAACACTATTTTCTTTATAAAGTTATTATTATACATGTATTATTATAGTAATAGTAAAGTAATAGTAATTATTTGTAATGCAAACTTTTTTTATACAAAACTAAACTTAACAAATAAAATCCAACAATTTTAATGGGAATAAAATATGTTTTTTTTTTAACCCCTAATCTGCACATAGGTGAAAAGTATAGCTTTTTAACGGCTAACGCAGCCGTCTCCAAAGACACCCGCTAACTTCCTCAAGCCTAGAACAAGCTCCCTAAGTTCAAATCCTTTCCGGTGGTGCTTACTCCCATTATGTATAGATTGTAATTAGTAGGAATTGAACTTAAGACCTTTCCAGAATAAAACTCTTATGAGAAATATAGCTAGTATGAAAAAAATACATAAGTGGGGTTGTGTCTAATTTGCATAGTATTTGAAGTTAAAAATGAAGATCGATAAAGCATTTGGAGTTAAAGTGAAACCTTGAGAAAATCATAGCTTTTAAAAATAAGAATAAAGTTACACAACATATATTTTTCCTTTTTATATGTTTGTGGCTTATCTTTGTTTACATACGTTGTTGACTTATATTGTATAATATAACATTACACACCTTACATTCTTTTTGTTTTATACATGTCTTTAACGAGGGCGAGGCAAATGTGATATATGAAATAGTGATAACATACATAATGTAAGATAAGTGTTATCAACGTATCAACTGAGACATTTCATTAATAACATAAAGTGACACACAACTTTCTATAATTTATGGGTTACTGATAAATCTGCATTTAAGTTATAACAAATATTTTTTATGTAAAACTTACAACTCTATAAATTCGTTTTAGAATCCAATTACTACATGATAAATGCATATACCAAATCTTGTTGACCTTGTTAAATTTGATTGAAATAAAATGTTTAACTTCGAATCACATTGCGGGTATTATCGTGTACGACTAAGAGCAAGACCGTCGACAATAGTAACTAATGTTGATTTATTAATGTAACTAGACACCCAAATTGTTAAATGGTAGATTAGTAAAAGAAAAATAAATAAATAAATAAAGAAAAACATTCCTATGTGATAAGTTTTGTTCCATGACTAAATAATTGATCAAACATTAACATATAACTAACGTTTCATCTTTTAAAATGCAAGTTGTCGGATTTTTAAAAAATTAAAGCAATAAATAAAAATTACATACACACTTTGAACACATGCAACTGTCACAACAAAAGCTTTCAAACTTTTTTTACACACATTGTAGATCTTTGAAGACTGCCCCCTAGCAACCTTGCAACCAAAATTTCCTTTAAATTAAGATTTTTTTAAAATTGTTCGAATCAATAATTAAAGGCATCTTAATGGTTGTAAAGAGCAACCGAAACAAGAGCAACTTGCATTAAAAAAATAATTAAATGTGACTAATCTCGTTTTTTATTCCTATAATTGGGTTAATTAGATCAAGAAAGTGCGAACCACTCATTCACCAATGATATTGGCTTTCCTGTTTAGATAATAAACAAGTGGTATGTTTTTTGGGTTTTAGTATCTTACTAGCCCCGTGTTAATAATATAGGTTTATTAGCCTTAAAAAAATAATAATAAAAATAAACAAATGCCTTTAAAAAAATAATAACAATAATAAACAAGTGGCACAATTCACTAATCATGGAGATATGAAAAGAATGGCCTCAAAACCTCAACAACGTTGTTTTTTAAAGATTCAAGAAAATCATGAAAATATATAAACAAATGAGGACATTATATGCTCATTAACTTATGGAACTAATAATATGTGGACCGGTCTAAATCAAATTAGAAACTTTATATCAGTATAGAAGTTAATTTTGAATAAATTTCTTTCCCTGTTTACATGTTGGATCGGCCAGTGATGTTACATTTTCATATTTTTTAGTTAAAGAAGACACAATGGTATCAAGGGTTAAATCGTGTATTTATAAAAAAAAAGTAAGGAAATTGAAAAAAATGTCAAATTTTTCCAAAATTTACACTACCGCAGAGCAACAAGGATAGCGGAGGCTACCCCTTCCCTAAGGTAGGTCTGCCCCTGTTCACAACTAAGATTATCACGAAGTTTTTTCATGATTTAGCTATATTGCGTGTGAATGTGTTACTACTACAATACCCTATCTAGATTTCTTGAATGCCTATTTTCTTGTTTTATCTAGGGGGGGTTTGGCACAAGAGTTGAGCTGATCATCAAGCTTGATTCGGCTCGAGCTCGACTCGTTGGTAGTTTCTCAAGTTGAGTTCGGCTCGTTTATAATCTATTAATTAATGTTTAAATTAAATAATATTAATAATAGACTCGTTTAGGTTCGCAAGGTCAACAAGTGAAACCCGGGATCATTTACTAAACAAACTTATTTTTAGGTTCGGGCTCGGCTCTTAAACAAGTTTAAATAAGCTCAGGTCGGCTCGTTAACTAGACAACTTTAAATACGGGTAATGTTATTAAATATTAATAAAAACTAATAATACACTAAAATAAATGAGTTTTATTTTAGGCTCAAGTTTGGCTCGTTCTAAGTTTTTTTTTCTTTTTTGGAACCGATCTTGCACAGCTCGCGAACCGCTCGGCTTGTTTGCCGCCCTGATTTATCTTCAATTTACCTTATGGAGAATATTAGATTGGGAAATCTTTTTTCTTTGTGATCTGAATATTTTGATATGAAGACATCAAAGGATAATATGATATATGAGCGTCTTTTGATGCTGAATTTTCTTTTAACAGCCAACTAAATAAGGTTTGGCTACCCTAGTAATCCCATAATAAAAGACGACCTCGTTGTTTATGATTGTAGACGGTACTAGGTAATCCAAGTCAATCATCTCTGATTCTAGAAAAATCCACCGCATAAAACTCGATTGGAATCATATTCGAACTTGTAGGCTGTAATATTAAAACAAAATATAAATAATGGAGAAAGAATCATAATGCCAATCTATGGCTATTTTGTTGGCATGCTAAGAACCATAAAGCTTTGTTGACGTATAACCGGTGACATCATCGTATATGGTGCTAATTTGAAATACCGTGTTGTTTTAAATCAGCATTTATAATAAGTTATTTATCTGAATTTTACTTCTTTTATATTAATTTATAACTTCTTGTATTATAAAAAGTAGTAAACTGTCAAAACGGTTTATAAGATTTAGTTACTTTTGCTATTTTAGTACAAAATTTATAACTTTTGAATTTGAGTCTCTGTGGTTCTAATTTTATTGTCATTTTCATTTAAAATCAAAATCTGGTCAGATTTTTCTAGTTAACATGCAGTTTTTTTTATCTTTTTCTCTCTTTTAATAAAGGGCAAAGTGGTCTTTTAAAGTTTTATTATAACAAATTAAAAAAAACATTGGCCATTTTGTCCTTCATTAAAATAGAGGAAAAACACAAAAAAAAATTAAATATTAACTGAAAAATCTGACTAATTTTGTATTTGGATGAAAAGAACACCAAAATTAAAACCATAAGACCTAGATTCAAAAGTTTTAAGTTTTAAACTAAATCGTTAAAAGACCAAACCTAATAATTATTATTTTTGTACATGTTGTCTTTTAAAAATATATCTTTGTTAATAAAAGAGCATAGCTTTTCCTTGAACATTTTTCTTATTACTAAAACACGAAAGTTACTGAAAATTTTTCTTATTACTATAATACGAAAGTTATTAAAGCGACATATGTGACCTAACCATATTATACGTAGAACAATAAAATAACATAATGCTTAATTAAATTTTGTTCTCCCACATTGTTATTTCTATTCATGATATTTCTTAACTTATAAGGAATTTGATCAAAATGTTTTTATAAAAGTAAAATTATGTCAAGTTGATTAAAGGGATATTTGCCTAGCTTCAGTTTGTTTAGTTTTTTTATTCATTAATAATACGATGAGACGTAAAAGATGATCTCAGAGGATGGTTTAATTAAAAAAATGCTATAATATTACAACAAAATTATATTTCATTACGCATATTATAGGAATGATTCATGCGCTTTGGTTATATTAAGGGACTTGGTCTTTTAACTTTCATTAATTACAAGTTTAGCTCATATTGTTTTGCTCTCTAAAGTGGACGTTAATTAAGTTTTTTTTATTAAGGGGATTTGAAACGACAAATATACCCTTAATATTAAAAACAATGCTAATAAAATTGAATACTAAAGAAACAAAAAACTAATCTAGTAAGGATGGCAGTGGCGAATCGAGAAAATCTTTATAGGGCAACATTTCAGACAAAAAGGGGTAACGAAATCGAAAAAACGTCAAATTTTTCCAAAATTTACACTATCGTCGGAGTGTTAAGGGGTAGCGGGGGTTACCCCTAGTAACATGTTAGGTCCGTCTCTAAAGGATGGGTTGGCAGGCAACAATTGAAGGTGGGTTATTTGGTCAAATATGGTAGGGAGATGAAAGAAAAGAGGTTGGCAAGATTTAGTGTGGCCGGAAGTTTTAGGTGGTGGTATTGTTGCAACTTGGTTTGATAGACGTCCTGCCAAAAATCGATGGTTGGGATCCAGCAAGAAAAGATGGTCGGAAATTAGGGGGTTGGTATCAATGTATCATGTGAGAGAGGATGTGTGTCCTACAAGTTTTAGTGTTATAGTTAACTAGTGAGATTACTCGCGCTTCGCAGCGGATTTCGATCGATATCGGGTCAGTTTGATATGGTACTAGCACACGAAATAGCAACCAAAAGAGGCAGCACAAGAGGATACACATTGATTGATAAAATATCGATGTTGTTCAGCCGATACCGGTTCATTCATCATGGTAAAGTTACTACACCGGACTCGCTATAGCTTACGGTACTGAAAAGTTCTTTATTGCAAATACAACTCCATCTTTAACAAACTTTATACCGCTACGTTGAGAAAACCAAAAAACTGAATACGCTACCAGTACTAATATTTATGTTGTTCAAACGATATCGTTGAAATTCCTTACGATAAGGATTTAGTATATTTGACTCGTTCGAATAAATTTATAAATGAAAAGCAAACTATACTCAAAGGTATAATGATAAAAAAGAAATGAAACTAATTTGAATAATAATATAATTAAAAAACTAATACTTAAAAAAGGCTAATAAAAAGATATTTGTAAAAGTATGTTCAACTACTTTCAAAATATCGAAGATTTATGAATTATAAAACGATATTTTGAGATACGATATATTTACAAAATAAGAGATAAAATACGAAGGGTGAAATAAAAGAAATAAAAAAAATCTTCGTCAAATAAGAAGTAATTAGTAATGAAGATTAATGAAATATAAATCGAAATTTTGAGATACAATATATTTACAAAAGGGTAAATTACACTTTTCGTCCTTTATGTTTGTATCGGATTGCAATGGATGTCTTGTAACTTCAATAATCACAGTCACTATCCTTTATTTGTCTTTAACTTCAATAATTACAGTTATAATCATTTATTTATAAAAACCGTTACACTGTACATCCTTTCCACTAACCTTGTTAAAATATTTCTTAATAAATAAAAAAAAAACATATATATCATCTTACTCTCAGCCCCCATCAATCTCTTGCGAGTTCTTGTAACTACCTCCACCACACAATCTACCATCACCACCTGCCATCAACAACAACCACCACTCCCTCCCTTCCCTTCTAGATTATATAAATCTTCAAAAGCTGACCAGAATGCTAATCACTTTTCCGGAACTATAACAACTTGCAAAACCCTATTCGGAACTGACCAGAACGCTAATCTGGAACGATGGTTTAAGTTTCAAGGCAATGGCGATGAGTAATATAGTAGATCGGTGGTGGTTTTTCTGATATGTTTGGCAACTGATTATGGCTTGAATCTTGCATAATGGCTGGCGATTGAAGGCGGCGCTTGGCGGTAAATATGAGCGGAAACAACAATATCTCCGATGGCGGCTTGGGATCTAGGATTTTAAGGTTGGTCGACGGCGATAAAACGACGTTCCAACTAACCCACGTAAGTATGTATAACTTTCATTTTGGTTAATTTCATGAGTTTTGTTCCCTAGCTCATGGATTTTATTAGAAACAGGTTGATGGGATTTTGTGCCAATTTTGTGGTATTTAAGGCACTTAAATGAAGAATCTGGACTTGCATTTTACTTGATATTACTAGCAACAAATTGAGGGGATTTTGACTTCTTGTGTTGTTTATTGTTTAGGGCATGGAAAGATATAAGAGAGATAGAGAGAAGACGAAGACCATGTTGTTGGTGGTGGCGGTGGTTGTCGGATTTAGTAGGGTCAGCCAGATCTGGTGGTGGTGGTCATAGGCGATAGTATTGGTTATAGGCAGCTACGTTTTTTTTTTCAGAATTCAAAGAGATAGAGAGAGGTAAAGGGTAAACATATATATATATATATTTTTATCTTGGTTAAAAACTTTAAGTTAAATTACATAAACAATCCTTAAAAGAGTAAAAAAGATGAATTTACCATTATTGCACATGACTTGGTTTAACCAGAAAACTAAACCGTGTTAGAGCTAAAGGACCTAGGTGCAATGTGATTAATGTATAAAGGATTGTAATTGTAATTATTAAAGTTTAAGGGCATTGATACGCACAAAATGCAACATATAAATTATATCAAATAAGGTAAAAAAATCAACCATTTTTTGTACTAATGTTGGAAAAAGTGCGTTTCTTTGTATAGTTTCGATTTTCAGGATTAAAAGAGCTTAAATTTACAAAAGGAAAAAAAATTAACGGCAAAAACCTACATAAATACAAAAGAAGAGAAGTTGACGCATCATACAAACCCTCCGAGCTTCACCCCAAGACCAAAACAACAAATCAGAAGACAAACACGGGGCCGTGCCACCAACGCATGGAGCGTGTCCCACTCTAGAGTCCATAAAGAAGAAGACAAATAGAAGCAGACAAGAGACACGGGGTCGTTCCTATGCAAAATCTCCTATAGTACAGCAAGTACAACACCACCGGGCCGTGCCTTCTGACACACGGGCTGTGTTGTAACGCCTCACATTTTTTACTTTACCTATTTAGAAAATTTAATCGTACTTCTATTTATGGAAACTTGTAGTTGTATCATACTCGTATTTCATTTCTAACTTTGTAATCCGAGACTTTGATCATAATGAAATTCATACTTGTCTTACATGCATTCAATCGTTAAATACATGTTTACGTACAAATCAACACTTGTTATACGTGCAAACACTCATATATACAATCACAACACTCGAAACATACTTGTACACGTGTTATACACTTAAAAACATGCCAAAACCCCAAGTTTTAGCATAAAATGAGGAAAAACCAAAGTTCAGGGGCCAAATTGCAAAAAAATGAAACTTATGGCTAAAATGAGGCGCGACGCCAAACCCTATTAGGCTTGGCGTAGCGCCAAGCCCCTGAATCCGCAGAAGGGTGTTTCCAAGCTACGGGTTGGCGACCTTTTCCACCTCCAAACTCACCCAATCACCTTATAACTCCATTAAAACCCAAACCCTACTTCACAATTATAAAAGCAAGCCTCCATTCACCCATTTTCACTTTCCCGACTCACTTACACTCTCAAATTACTTTCTAATCTGCGTGAAATCCAAGTTTGAGACAGAAACTTCTATGTGCAAAAGTGAGCTTCATCACTTTTCTTTCATCTTTCTTCACTTTTTCTTTCTCTGCAAAGCTTGGAACACCTCTAGGAGTGTTTCCACAGGTTTACCATGGTAACCAAGGTGGAACATCACCATTTTAAGGTCCAAACTTTCTGTTTTGGAAGATTATTTGATTAACTTTTATAAAACTATGTTTTCTTGTTCGAATCTTGTGCCTACTTGTTCTTGAACCTATATAAGGTTAAGAGACTTGTTTAGTAGTGATCCTTATGAGTTTAAGAGGTGCAAACACCTCTAAACTTTCTGTTTTGTTAGGGTTTAGACAACCCACAAGTGTTGAGACTAACCAAGGCTACCATAGTTCTTATGGCTAGGCTTGCGTTATGGTGTAAAGGTGTGAATACTTGGAAGCCTTGGCTATCCTAACCTCATTCCACCACCTCACTTGATGTTTTCCATGTTCATACCACTAAAACTGTAACATTTGTTGAAAAACGGGTTTTCCAAACCCGCTTCGTTTATTAATCGAATAATCAGTTTTATATTTTTGTTGCTCATTTAATGCCTATGTTAATTTTAAACAATACATAACTAATAAACATTTTAGATTATGGAAATTAAAATTGTTAAAAAATAAAATTAAAACAACTAAAAATGAAAAAGGGCTGCCGGGTTTCGAACCCGGGTCAGCCGGAGAACCTTAACACCAAACACATAACCACTCCGCCACTTGATGCCTTTGTGAAATGTAGGAAACAAATAAAACATATGTTCACCTGAGAAACCACCTGTGTGCGCCAAAACTGAAACCGATATCGGCTTTCAACATTCCAGTCGATTGAGTGATTGTAATTCTTGATTATAACCGATAAACCGACATTCTTAATCAATTCAGCCTTGAATGATCTTGAATTCATGTGATGTTCGGTTTTAATAACCGAAAACATTCACTTCCTGAATTACTCCAACAATATCATCATCTCGCGACTCAATAACATTTACAGAACCTCTAATTTCACTTTTACTCTAATTTCTGATCGTCGGAATCGCTTTTTGAACTCGCCGGACTTTCGCCGGAAAACCGTATCTTTCATCAAAACGGTAAATGTCTAAATTCTTTCATCTTCTATCAGTTGTTAGGCTTTTACTAACTTCATTTCATCAACCAGAATCAATCCCAGACGACGTAGCCGGAATATTCTGCTTTCGCCGGAAAACGTCTGGAATTTCCAAAATCACGCTGTGAATCGGTATAATCATCTAAACCTTCTGTTAATCATTGTTTACTAACTCAATTTCACACCTAACCGATCAAAACTGTTAATTTATCCGATCAGACGGAGTTCACGAAACAGAGCAGACGATCCTAGCCGGAGTTCTGAGAAAGACATCTGTTCGGTACACTCATTTCCAAAACTCTCTCTATTTCATCACATTTCAATTATTTATAAGTTCGTTAATCGAATATAACTAGAACAGTTGAATAATCGTTGTCTGTGTTTTTGAACGAAGAAGATGAAGTCGAACTAATGTATAAGTATAATTAAAACAAGATATATAACCGTGTTAGACACACAGTCCAGCGGTGGACTGTGCAAACAACTATCACACGTCTCGAGTTCGATCCCTGACCCAACCTCACTCTCTGAAATAAAAATGCTCTTTTTAAAACCGAACCGGGTTAACTCACTGAAAGATGTTAAGTATAATAAAACCAGAATATTAACCAGGTTAGACACACAGTCCAACGGTGGACTGTGTGCAACGTTAATCCACAGGTCCCGGGTTCGAGACCTGATATGCACGCCGGTTCGATGGAATAAAAATCCTTTTTAAAATAAATGAATTTTGGAATAAATTAAATGTATATAAATATAATTAAAAACAGAAATATTTCGGGTTAGACACGTAGCTCAGTTGGTAGAGCTGCGTGCACGCGTACGGGAGGTCACGAGTTCGAACCTCACTCAGTGCAAACAATATAAACGACCGAACCGGTCAACAAGTCAAAGTCAAAAGGTCAACGGTCAAACCCAAAAAGTCAACATTTTTTTATATATTTTTATTTATTTATTTAATTTAAAAATCAATTAAAAATACTTAAAAATAATGTTTTTAAAGTTAGAAAATAGCCTTAAACTCACAAAGATAAACCTAAAAACCTTATTAAAATTGTTAATAAAATCCACTTATTTACCGTACCTTTTCGTTATCATTTAGGTTAGTTAATCCTCGTCGATCAACCCTCTAAACTCGTGCGCATTCATCATCATCAATCGAACGCACCCAATGTGAGTGAATCTCTACAAATTTCCCGTTTTAATCACTTTTTTGGGGTGTATCATGTGTCTTATTATTTATTACATTTAAACAATTGTGCATCCATCATATCCATGATCAAATGTGTATTCAATATGTATCAACTGTTTGTGTGGTTAATGTTTAGATTAAATTTATCATTTTCAGTACATACATTTTCATAGGCCGCCGCTCCCATTACCTATGAGCGTTGAGCTGTTCCCCATTACCTATGAGCGTGAACGAGGCGTTGCCAACATACGATCGGCTCCGTTTGATTGAGCATTGATCGCACATACATTTATCATAGGCCGTCCGTTCCCCATTACCTATGAGCGTGAACGTGACGTTGCCAACATATACAGTATCATTCATGTTATATATTCATGCAAGTTGGTTTGTTATTGTATGTTATTGTTTTGTTATTGTTATTGTTGCTCACATATGATTATTGCACAATTTTCCATAATAAATATAACAAGAAATCAATAATAAATGTTTTCTAACAAGGTTCACTCGCCAACTTATGTTGACCCAAAAACCCCCATTTTTACACATGATACAGGTGATCCAGCTGCAGCAAGAAACATATAGGATGGCTTAGAAGAATAAACCGGTTTAGACTTTGGATTGTTTAGTTGGTTATCTTTCTTTGTAATTGTATGAACTTGTTTGGAATATTGAGGATGAAATTTTGAATTTAATAAATATGAAACATATTAGTAAACATCATGAGCTTTGGTGATAACCCAATTATGCCCCGACTCTTATTCCGCTGCGGGTCGGGTGTGTGACAAAAATCATTCAACTTTCGTTAGAGTGACAAAGCTACGACACGTCCCATTACGTTGCCATGTTCGGGATGCACGCATCTAGCTTGCTCACTTGGTTGTTTGTAGTTTTAGTCGGCTTAGTAGTTTAGTTATATCTTATCTTATTCATGACCAACCGGGTTCACCAACTAAGTTGGTAAACTTTGTGCTTTGGTGAATCATACAAAGAGGTATTTCATACCTCCATGCTTGACTTACATGAATTCTATGGTTATATATGATGGACTTTATTATAGGATATACTATATATATACACACACATAATCGAAATCTTGATGGTAATCAAATTATTATTACGCGTCATGAATGAAGGTTATATTATCTATGTTTTAAACTTCTCGTTACGATTCTAATGGGCAAACTTGACCCATGAAATACGTGAAAGCTCACGGGTTTAATAGTGTCAAAAATGAGTATTTAAGACTACATAATTATTTTCATATACATACTTTACTACATTTTAATTTCCGAATCCAAACTCTCCACCAAATCTGAATACTTACACACCTCCATTTCCCTAATGTAGGGTAACTTCGGTGTTCCATCCTCCAAACTTAAACGACTCACGGATTGCTTGGAAAGCTTTACAAAACCGTGAGTATACTCGATTCCATTTTCCGTTTTATTCACTTTGGGTGCAAGATGTACACTAATACAAAAACAACGAATCACTATTAAACTTGTTATAATCACACTATATCCGTTCAAATATGATACTTGTATTATTCTTGTTATCGCATGCTATGTATACTTGTGCTTATAAGCTCATTAACGTTGCTAGCCTCCCTAACAATTATATACTATAGGATTAACGCACTGCCCGTATACTTGTGGTATTGTTAAGTAAACTATTTTACAACCTTGTTATTTCGGTGTCAATGGTATGCATGATTGCGTTAGACTTTGGATTGACATATAGTTAGCGCATGTTAGTATGATAGTAGCGTAATATGCAAATTACCATGTTGGATATCAGACAACCTTTTCACTATTATGCTATGTAAATAAACTGTATACTGTAATTTTTTATCATTTAATACATTGCGAAACGTGATGAGATGAAAATAACATACCTAGATAACTTATTATTTTGTTTCATGTTGTTATGTTACTTGAAACTTGATGTACTTTAGTTCCGAAACAATATACTTGTCCTTTTTAGTATCAGTGAAACCGAATTATTTAAATATTGTCATAAATAGTGTTACGAAGTCTCTTGCAATCTTGTTTTCGTCTCATCCCGATGTTTTCATCATCGGTTGGGGTATGACACGTGTGAGCATACGGACTGACACAACTCATTAAATGAAGATAGAGAAAAAGAAGACACAGGGTCGTGCCCCTTGGGCACGGGGCCGCGTGAAAGGCCTGTTTACAGCTATAAATATGAGTACTTGGTTCATTTGGTAATCATCACTTGGCAAACCACTTCTCTCACACCTGCCACCACTCCACAATCATCCACCACATTCCTACATCATCCGTCTTTAGAGTGTGTGTAATAGTCTCGGTATCCAAAATTGATCATAAAAGTTTTTGTCAAACAAAGGCCATGCTTGGCTAATCTCTTACCTCACTTGGTGAAGACAAATCTTTTATGTATTACTTTTGATTTTCAAGATTTGGTTAGGATTTTTATTTGGGTATGCATTAATGACTTTAATAACTAGTATTTATATTGAAAGTGAACTATATTTTATATTCTCTTCAAGTTTTGTTGATTCACCCATTCGTGTCTTTACGGTCTATATAAAGCACGTTAACTGCCTGGAAGGGGGTTAGAATGGTGGTTTGGGTAAAATTCTTGTCTCGTTCAGTGTATAGATCCTGCGAATACTTGATTCAAGCTTATTAGGATTTCTCTTAAGGCAGATAGCATCAAATAGGGAGAAGTAAAAACGGCTTGAATCCCTTATAAATAAATTATTATTAAAACTATAAACTGACCTTGCGGCATTGTATCCCTGCTGACTCAGAACAATATAGCCGAGCGTAGCGTTGCATCCAAATGAGGGACATGCCACATTTTGCATTAATAACTTACTTAATTATCTTTCTATATTCCGGCCTTGCGGGACTTTATCCCTGCTTATTCAGACCATATGGACGATGGTAGCATTGTCTCCAAAAGAGGGACATGCCACTATAACTAAGATAATCTTTAAAAAACCCAAAGTGCAGAAATAATCAAAGGATACGTAAAAGAAAAGTCGGAATCAAGTGATTCTATCTTGTCTATTGTTTCTTTTCAATATTTTAATTTCTTTTTAATTTCTATTTACTAAACATCTTTTTCCTAAAAATTTGGTTAGATTAGATGTTGACGATATTCCTATACTAAAAGCTCTTGTGTCCTTGGACGACCTCGGTATCTTACCATCACTATAATACGCCAACGATGGGTGCACATGCCCTAACGTGTTGTAAACAGTGATCGTGTTATATGGTGTTTTATAAATTTAAAGCTTGATATGTAACATTTGTATAAATCGGGTTTCGAAACCCGCCCCATTTTATCAATCTAAGTGTACTCATTTTTTTACATCGTTCGGTTATTTATTTATTTCATATTCAATATTCCATATATGGGTAATAAAAAAAAATCAACGTTTAAAAATAAATGATAACTAAAAATTAAATGAAATAAATAATGTAATAAATTGGTTATAATAATTATATCTAATAATGAATTAATATCTTTCGAATCTTCACGACAACTGGCAGCGTGTATTTTTGGCACACCCTAATCTCGCCGGCTGTCAATTACCAATCACTGAATTTGGTTTCCAAAATCGAAACCAAACTCACCTCTATAAATACCGAATACAAACCCCCTTCCAGAAATCGCTCACTACCTTCTACACTACCCACATTCGTTCCTCTACACAATACCTCCCCCCTGCTCACCGGAAAACAGAGGCAGTCACCGGAATTCAGTAGCCGGAAATCGTGGTTCATCATCCTGTTTTACAGTAGACCCCTATGTGTCCTTTCTTTTTTTAATTCATTTAAGCATCTGCCCATAAACAATTGGATCGAATGAATCGGTTTTGATTCAGCGGGAATAATGTTTGGGGAAATTTCTAAATGAAGAAGACGAAGTGGGGTAGTGTTCTTATGTACTTAAATCCTAAGCTATAACCGGGTTAGACACACAGTCCAGCGGTGGACTGTGTGCACATTCAAACACACGTCCCGAGTTCGAAACTTGCAACTGGCACCGTTTTCTGTAAACTTTTTTTTAACCAAACCAGACTAAGATCCACGGAGGTGTTAAGTACCATACAATTTCTAAATCTTATGGGTTAAGCACCCAACCCAACTGGTTTGGGCCGGGTGCAATCTAACCCCAGGTCGCAGGTTCGAATCCATGCTTTCACTTTGGTCTGATCACCTTAAACTCTTTTTAAACAAGTAACCATTTCTTTATAAACTTAAGGTGTGTATAAGAATAATTAAAATCCATAATATGTCGGGTTAGACACGTAGCTCAGTTGGAAGAGCTGCGTGCACGTGAACGTGAAGTCTCAAGTTCGAATCTATACACACGCATGCCTACAACACATCGAGCCGGTCTGATAGTGACCTTGTCAGACTGACAAGATTTTTATTGTTTTTATTATTTTTTTATTTAATATTTATTTCCTTTATTTTATTTTATTTAGTTCAATTCTATTGTTTTTGTTATTATTTTAATAAAAAAAATCTAATGAAAGGTTAAAAATATATTTCTTTTAAGGGTTTAAAACATTAATACAACCCACGAAAATAACCTAAAAACCGAAACAAAGGATCTTAACCGAAATATTAAATTATTCACTTATCAAGTTATCGCGTTCTTATTTTTAGGTTAGTACTCTTTGATCGGTTAAACTCCTAACTCGTGCGCTCTCATCTTCAATCAAGATTATGCACCCACTGTGAGTGAATCCCTACAAATTCCCCGTTTTAATCACGTTTTAGGGTGTATCATGTGTCGTATCATTTCTTTATTTAACATTTGTGCCTATATCATTTCGTGATCAAATGTGTATTGCTTGTAATGTGGTTTATATGTGGATACATTTTATCATTTCAGTGCACTCATTTCATTAGGCCCATCAGTTCCTCGTGGGATACGGGTTGAGCATCAGGTGCCTCATTAGATCGGCTCCGTTTGATTGAGCCTTGATATCAGATACATCATCATTCATGTCATATATTCATTCAATGTGGTTTGTGATTGGTTACATATATACATTTGCTCACATGTGATTTATGAACAATTTTATTTAAATAAACATAAAAATCAATTATTTAAATGTTTTATCAACTTCACTCGCCAACTTTTGTTGACCCAAAATTTCCTCTGTTTTACGCATGATACATGCGATCAAGTTGAGGAAAGAAACACTTAGGATGGCCTAGAAGAATAAACAAGTTATTTCGTTGGAACAAGCATTTAGATTTTTATTTGTGTTTGTATGAAATTTTGTTGGATATTTAAATTTTAATTTGAATTTAATAAATATGAAACTTCTTAGAAAATATCATGAGCTTTGGTGATAACCCAATCATGCCCTGACTTTTATTCCTCTGCGGGTCGGGTGTGACAGATTGGTATCAGAGCCTGTGACTATAGGGATATATGATAGGTTATTAACCTTTAGAGCCTATACTATAGTTGACTAGATTTAAATTGTTTATGTGTTATATGCAAAATTCATGATGTTTATATGTTTCATGTTTATATTCACACACAACATTATGCAAACATTCTCACAAGTACATGTTAATATGCAATGCTCATCATAGATCATACCCTCATATCATATCATATCTATGAAAGCACACACCTCACAATTTCACAATTTCCGTTATTTCTTTTATTTTTGCAATGTTTTCATATTTTTCAAATCACATCAGAGTGAGTTTTCACGACGGGCATGTAGTAACTGGAAGGGTACAAGTACCAGTAGTCGGAACGTCCTGTATAGGCTTGGCATTCGTATAAATCCAAAATAAAGGACCAGTTTGCCTACCTGGGGACTAACGATGAGAGTACGAAGGACCTATTAGGCCAAGGCATGCTATACCAAACGTCGTGTGAACTAACTCCACTTTGAGCTGTCATTGTGTCCACACCTGGACACCCTCCAACCATACATCTCGCAATCATGTTTTACGATTTTCATTCGGGTGGTGCGAGTGTTAACCCGCCGACACCAATGTGAATCCTACCAAGCCCAATAGTCATGGGGGCCTACATGACTACACAGGCAATGGTATGGGGGACATTTGGAGGCCCAAACATGAGCAAACCCATGACATCCTATGGATGTAGTTAAATTATTTTCAGTTATGTTGTTTTCATTCTTTTTACGACACATGATACCTACGAAATTCTTGAACTCACAATCTCCCTACATATATTCCTGTAGATGTCTGCTAGGCAATTACGTGGAGGTAGAAGGTCAGGAAAGTCAAACGAACGCTTGGCCACGCAAATTGTTAAACAAATGGCCGCAGTGCTTCCTGACATCGTACTACAAGTTCAGCAAGCTCTCACCGCTAATCCCATCAACTCTCCCAACCAAGAAGACCAAAGCGTCGCCAACCCTCCTCCCAAAACCCCCAAATGCACCTACAAACACTTCAAGTCCTGCGATCCCCCAAAATATGAAGGGACTGAAGGTGTCACCGCTCTCCTTCACTGGTTTGAGGAGATGGAAACACCTTTCTCAGTTGCGACTGTCCCGAGGACCGTAAGGTACGTTACGCGACAGGAAGATTGTTTGGGGTAGCCCTTACCTGGTGGAACACAGAAAAAGGAAAGGGAGGTGTAGACGATGCCATGGCCTTATCATGGGAGGAATTAAGAGAGATCATGACAAGACGCTTCTGCCCTAGAAGCGAGATCAAGAAGCTTGAAGATGAATTTCATTCTCTAAAGCAAAAGGAAGGAGATCACACATTCTACAACAAGAGGTTTCTTGAGTTGAACCAAATGGTTTCCAATCTGTTCACCCCATTATACCGCCTAATTGAACACTACATTCGAGGCCTCCCCTCGAAAATCCAAGATTCGGTTTTAACACTTCGCCTGCAACACTCGAAGCCGCAATGGAGTTAGCTACGGAACTCACTGAAAATCGCATTCGAAATGGCAAATTGAAAATGAGAAGAAGAAAACACCCATTGAGACCCCAATTCCAAACCACTCAGGTTCATCCTTGAAGTTTGCTGGTAAGAGGAAGCGAAATGGCAAAAACTTTGCTGTCACCCAAACCAACCCTCCCATCACTGGTGCTCCAATCACGCAAGTCGCCCCTCCAGCCGCACCATTCAAAAGGCCATACACTGGCCCACACCCAAAGTGTAACCGTTGCCAATACCATCACCCTCCTAAAAACCCTTGCCA
Source organism: Scalesia atractyloides (assembly GCA_947069175.1). NCBI lineage: Eukaryota > Viridiplantae > Streptophyta > Magnoliopsida > Asterales > Asteraceae > Scalesia > Scalesia atractyloides. The sequence goes on from CAMTDV010000029.1 coordinate 2,288,843, forward strand.
ACATTGCATAAGTTGTGGCCGTGCGGGTCACACTATCAAACCTGCCGTACCCTCCAGCGAACCGCAGTCAACCTCCAACCCAAACCCAAAATCAAATGGTGGGCCAAGCCCAACAACCCTTACTTCTACCACCTGCACAACTCGCAGCCCAACCTTACTACCAACCCAACTACCCCATGATGCAATCCAAGTGAGCTTGTTTCAATTGTGGGGACCCAAACCACTTCAGGAATACTTGCCCACACCTGGTGAACATCATCCATGCCCAAGCTCAAGCAAACCCGGTAAACCAAGCTAACCAAACTCCTCCACCTGCTAGAGGAAGAGCTTTCAATATCAACACTAACCAAGCCAGGGCTGACAACAATGTGGTCAACGGTACGTTTCTCGTAAATTGTAGTTATGCATCCATATTATTCGATACTGGTGCGGATAAGAGCTTTGTGTCTTTAGAATTGAATCTATTCTCGACCAACCTCGTGATAATCTCGTTGAATCTCTGATGGTGGAAGTTGCTGACGGAAAACCCACTTCATTAAATTCTATTATACGCGATTGTACTCTCACCCTAAATGATCACGATTTTTCAATTGATCTCATTCCTATGAAATTGGGAAGTTTTGATGTTATCATCGGCATGGACTGGCTCAGCCAGCATCACGCTGAAGTGGTGTGCCATGAAAAGTTCATTCGTATTCCTCTCGCCGACGGTTAGACACTACGTATCTTTGGGGAAACTCCTTCGAAAGGGCTCAAATTGATGTCCTGCCTTCAAGCCCGAAGTTATCTTCGTAAAAATTACGTCGCATTTCTAGCTCACGTCGTCAAGAAGGAAGGCAAGGAGAGGAAGCTCGAAGATATTCCAATCGTGAAAGAATTCCTGCAAGTTTTTCCCGACAACGTTGCAGGATTTCCTCCTGTGCGAGAAGTCGAATTTCGAATCGATCTTGTGCCTGGTGCTACACCGGTCGCAAAATCTCCCTATAGATTAGCCCCATCCGAGATGCAAGAGTTGCCCAGTCAACTGCAAGAGCTGACTGACAAACGATTCATACGTCCTAGCTCATCGCCTTGGGGTGCGCCCGTTCTTTTTGTGAGGAAGAAAGATGGAACGTTTCGCATGTGCATTGATTATAGAGAACTCAACAAGTTGACGGTTAAGAATCGCTATCCACTGCCTCGTATTGATGACCTTCTAGAACAACTTCAAGGCGCCACCTGTTTTTCCAAAATCGACATTCGTTCTGGTTATCATCAGCTTAGAGTGCGCGAAGAAGATATTCCAAAAACTGCCTTCCGAACTCGTTATGGTCATTACGAGTTCATAGTTATGCCATTCGGTTTAACCAACGCCCCCGTTGTCTTCATAAATTTGATGAATAGGGTATGCAAACCCTATCTCGACCGTTTCGTCATAGTCTTCATCGACGACATTCTTATCTACTCCAAGTCAAAATCCGATCATGAGCGACACCTTCGACTCATTCTTACACTCTTAAGGACTGAAAAGCTTTACGCTAAGCTCTCAAAATGCAAATTCTAATTAAGAGAGGTACAATTCCTTGGTCATGTTGTCAATGACAAAGGGATTCATATCGATCCTTCGAAAATCAAGGCAGTACAAGAATGGCAAGCGCAACGTACCCCTAACGAAGTTAGGTCATTTCTTGGCTTGGCTGGTTACTACCGACGCTTCATTGCCAATTTTTCCCGTATCGCCGTTCCGCTCACGGCCTTGACTCACAAGGGAAAACCCTTCATTTGGGGACCTAAGCAAGAGGAGGCCTCCAAACTTTAAAGCAAATACTTTGTGACGCACCTATCCTTACACTCCCTGAGGGTTGCGATGACTTTGTGGTTTATTGCGACGCATCAGGGCAAGGTCTAGGCTGTGTATTGATGCAAAGAGGAAAGGTGATAGCCTATGCCTCTAGGCAACTCAAAGTTCATGAGAAAAATTACACCATCCACGACCTGGAACTTGGAGCCGTTGTGTTCGCTCTCAAGATATGGAGACATTATCTTTACGGTATCAAGTGTGAAATATACACTGACCACAAGAGTCTCCAGCATATCTTCAATCAAAAAGAGTTGAATATGAGACAACGAAGATGGGTCGAACTGCTCAACGATTACGACTGCGAGATTCGATATCATCCTGGCAAGGCAAATGTGGTGGCTGATGCGCTCAGTCGAAAGGGATATGCGAACTCTATTCGTCTTCTATGTTCGCAAATCATAACCAATATCATGGATCGAATCCAGGCAGCTCAACATATCTCTGTAACGGAAAATGATGTACGCGATGAGCTGTCATGTGGAGCTGAACTCAAAATTGAAACCAAATCCGACGGTATTCTATATTATTTAAACTGCATATGGATCCCCGATCGCGACAACCTTCGTGATTTCCTCATGAATGAGGCACACAAAACACGATACTCTGTACACCCAGGAGCCGATCAGATGTATCAAGACCTACGATACACCTACTGGTGGCCTGGCATGAAAAAGGATATCGCTGTTTTTGTTTCCAAGTGCCTTACATGTTCCAAATGAAAGCTGAACTTCAAAGACCTTCAGGACTTCTAGTCCAACCCGAAATACCGGTATGGAAGTGGGAAAACATAACTATGGACTTCTTTACCGGGTTACCTCGCACCTCCAGTGGGTATGACACCATATGGGTAATCATTGATCGTCTTACAAAATCAGCTCATTTCATTCCGATTCGCGAGGACTTCAAGAACGAGAAGCTAGCTCGTATCTACATCAGCGAGATCGTAAGTCGTCATGGTTACCATTAAGCATCATTTCAGACCGTGATGGTCGTTTCACTTCACGCACATGGCGAGCCGTACAAACTGCTTTGGGTACACGTTTAGACCTCAGCACCGCCTTCCATCCTCAAACTGATGGTCAATCTGAGCGCACCATCCAAACCCTTTAAGACATGCTTCGGGCGTGTGTCATAGACTTCAAAGGAAATTGGGACGCTCATCTACCGTTAGTCGAGTTCTCGTACAACAATAGCTATCATTCAAGTATCGGCATAGCTCCTTTCGAAGCTTTATATGGTCGTAAATGCCGATCTCCAGTATGTTGGCACGAAATTGGCGAAGCGCAAATCACCGGACCTGAATTGATTCAAGAAACAACCGACAAAATCCTTCAAATTCGAAACAATCTTCTAGCGGCTCAAAGTCGTCAAAAGAGTTATCCTGACAAACGATGAAAGCCCTTGGAGTTTTGTGTTGGTGATCAAGTACTTTTGAAAGTATCACCATGGAAGGAAGTGGTTCGTTTTGGCCAAAAGGACAAGCTAGCACCGCGCTACGTAGGACCTTTCAAGATACTCGAAAGAGTAGGACCTGTAGCCTACAACCTTGACCTACCAGAAGAACTCAACAGAATACATCCCACGTTCCACGTATCAAACCTGAAAAAGTGTCTCGCCGACAAAAATCTCCATATCCCTCTAGAAGACATTCAAGTCGATGAATCAATGAACTTCGTTGAAAGACCAGTGGAAATCATGGATTTCGGTGAAAAGCGTTTAAGGCGAAGTCGTATTCCAATCGTCAGGGTGCGTTGGGAGTCAAAATGGGGACCCGAGTTTACTTGGGAACGTGAAGACTCAATGCGCGAAAAGTACCCGCATCTCTTTCTGGCTACAACTACTACTTAAATTTCGGGACGAAATTTCTAAAAGTATGGGATACTGTAACATTTGTATAAATCAGGTTTCGGAAACCCGTCCCATTTTATCAATCTAAGTGTACTCATTTTTTACGTCGTTCGGTTATTTATTTATTTCAATATTTCAATATTCCAATATTCCATATATGGGTAATAATAAAAAAATCAACGTTAATAAATGATAACTAAAAATTAAATGAAATAATGCAATAATTGGTTTAATAATTATATCTAATATATGAATTAATATAAAATAGTCAAAATAAATAAAAATTCAAGAAAAGGGGTGCACCGGGATCGAACCCGGGTTCCCCGGGTAACACACACACTACAAACACCACTACGCTGCACACACTAGTTGTGCCATTCATAGAAACGAAATTCTCTTATATCAGGACTAAGACGAAACCTGCAACCATGACCGGAATCAAGACGCACCATTCCTTTTCTTTTGAATCTTCGCGACAACTGGCAGCGTGTATTTTTGGCACACCCTAAATCTCGCCGGCTGTCAATTACCAATCACTGAATTTGGTTTCCAAAATCGAAACCAAACTCACCTCTATAAATACCGAATACAAACCCCCTTCTAGAAATCGCTCCCTACCATCTACACTACCCACATTCGTTCCTCTACTCAATACCCCCCCACCCCTGCTCACCGGAAAACAGAGGCAGTCACCGGAATTCAGTTGCCGGAAATCGTGGTTCATCATCCTGTTTTACAGTAGACCCCTATGTGTCCTTTCTTTTTTTTAATTCATTTAAGCATCTGCCCATAAACAATTGGATCAGAATGAATCGGTTTTGATTCAGGCGGGAATAATGTTTAGGGAAATTTCTAAATGAAGAAGACGAAGTGGGGTAGTGTTCTTATGTACTTAAATCCTAAGTTATAACCGGGTTAGACACACAGTCCAGCGGTGGACTGTGTGCACATTCAAACACACGTCCCGAGTTCAAAACTTGCAACTGGCACCGTTTTCTGTAAACTTTTTTTTAACCAAACCAGACTAAGATCCACGGAGGTGTTAAGTACCATACAATTTCTAAATCTTATGGGTTAAGCACCCAACCCAACTGGTTTGGGCCGGGTGCAATCTAACCCCAGGTCGCAGGTTCGAATCCATGCTTTCACCTTGGTCTGATCACCTTAAACTCTTTTTAAACAAGTAACCATTTCTTTATAAACTTAAGGTGTGTATAAGAATAATTAAAATCCAGAATATGTCAGGTTAGACACGTAGCTCAGTTGGAAGAGCTGCGTGCACGTGAACGTGAAGTCTCAAGTTCGAATCTATACACACACATGCCTACAACACATCGAGCCGGTCTGATAGTGACCTTGTCAGACTGACAAGATTTTTATTGTTTTTATTATTTTTTTATTTAATATTTATTTCCTTTATTTTATTTTATTTAGTTCAATTCTATTGTTTTTGTTATTATTTTAATTAAAAAAATCTAATGAAAGGTTAAAAATATATTTCTTTTAAGGGTTTAAAACATTAATACAACCCACGAAAATAACCTAAAAACCGAAACAAAGGATCTTAACCGAAATATTAAATTATTCACTTATCAAGTTATCGCGTTCTTATTTTTAGGTTAGTATTATTTGATCGGTTAAACTCCTAACTCGTGCGCTCTCATCTTCAATCAAGATTATGCACCCACTGTGAGTGAATCTCTACAAATTCTCCGTTTTAATCACGTTTTGGGGTGTATCATGTGTCGTATCATTTCTTTATTTAACATTTGTGCCTATATCATTTCGTGATCAAATGTGTATTGCTTGTAATGTGGTTTATATGTGGATACATTTTATCATTTCAGTGCACTCATTTCATTAGGCCCATCAGTTCCTCGTGGGATACGGGTTGAGCATCAGGTGCCTCATTAGATCGGCTCCGTTTGATTGAGCCTTGATCTCAGATACATCATCATTCATGTCATATATTCATTCAATGTGGTTTGTGATTGGTTACATATATACATTTGCTCACATGTGATTTATGCACAATTTTATTTAAATAAACATAAAAATCAATTATTTAAATGTTTTATCAAGGTTCACTCGCCAACTTTTGTTGACCCAAAATTTCCTATTTTGACGCATGATACAGGTGATCAAGTTGAGGAAAGAAACACTTAGGATGACCTAGAAAATAAACAAGTTATTTCGTTGGAACAAGCATTTAGATTTTTATTTGTGTTTGTATGAAATTTTGTTGGATATTTAAATTTTAATTTGAATTTAATAAATATGAAACTTCTTAGTAAATATCATGAGCTTTGGTGATAAACCAATCATGCCCCGACTTTTATTCCGCTGCGGGTCGGGTATGACATGATAAACGAGTAAGAGTTCTTAAAATATACTAAAAATTATATCACACTCGCACATGTCAGGCATCCATTGCAATCCAATCCAATACAAAAATAAAGGACAAATGTATTTTACCCTTTACACATAAAAGATAAAAATACCAAAGGTGAAATAAAAAAAGCTTGGTGTTAAAGAATTATGACTCGTGACATAATAATAATTAAATAAGTATAGATGTTCCAGATTTGTTAGAATGATCTATAATTGAACTTGTAACATTTAGTCTCGGTTAGTTACTATTGTTATATATTTTTAACAAATAGAATATTATTAAAACTGTAACTACATAGGATCTTTGTGTACTTTAAAAGAAAAGTTTAGGTACTGAAAGAGAAATCCACTTTGGAAAGGAGAAAATATCCATTGTATTTGTTGAACAAGCGTTGGACTCCACTTGAAACACCACCTAATTTTATGAAACCGAAATGAGTAAATGTTGAATGATATGAATAAAAACATAATAGATATATTATATATGAGTTATACCCGAAACCAGATTAAACCCTTAAAAGTTATAACTCATTAAGATCAATAAACAACTGATAATAATAAAAAGATCTGAATGAAGATATAACTCATGCGTGTGGTGACGAAGAAGAGGTAAATAGTTATAACTTAAATACATTATTACTTATATTTTCCTAACCCTTCTTACAATATATATATATATATATATATATATATATAATATATATATATGTATATATATATATATATACCCGATCTCATGGTGTTATTGATAATAAGAATTCTTAAATGGATTATAACAAACATGTAACAATTCACATGCATGCACATCCATAGACAGTACTTGCGCACACGTGTGTATAAGAAGTTGAACAAAGTTGATTGCTATTTTTGGTTATGTTGTTCAATATTACTTTTTGTAGGTAAGAATTTAAATATGGGCGATCTCACATTATTAAAACATAGTTTTTAAACTGATAATAATCATTAATTAGCAGTAGAAAATCATGTATCAGTTATGTCAAATCTTTAATTGACCTAAGACAATCGAATAAAAACATAGTGGGTCATTTAGGGTTCACAGGATGCAAGTTCAATAAGTAGGGGAGCCAGCACGCTAAGGAATCCTCGTGATCTTTCTATCAAAGCATCAACCTGTCAACCTGTATGCATGCTAAAAAGCCAGCTACACAAAGTAAGTCATCGTTTGATCAAATGACAAGTTAACAGTCCAAATAAAACGTTCGGTAATTATTATCAAACCACATTTTATCATCAGAAATGCACATCAACTTCAATCATAAATAAACATCAAAATGTGAAACGAACTTCATGTCAGCAGCTCGTTTAACTTCAATCAACACTTAGTTAACTTTTAAACATCAAATTGTGAAGCAAACTTCACCGTCAACAGCCCGATTAACTTCAATCAACAACCAGTTAACTTCCAATCATCACGCACCACGTCACTAGCCCCAACACCTCTCGGTTTCTCCCTCTCATGATCATATCTTATGTATCTTTCATATTCAAACAATTGAATTATCTCTTAATCCTTGTAAATCAACTTAGTAAAGCTTGTAATTAACTTATAGTTATCATCATCTACAAATACCAACTACATTTTGATGACAAATATATATACACACTCATTTAAAATTGAGTGCTACATCTGCAAACCGAATGGGTAAAAACTAACAGTTATGTTCCAACTTTTATTGAATTTCAGCAAGCAATAGCTTCTTATTAAAAAATAAATAAACATTATATTTTTCACAGTGAAGAAAGAAACGAATATGGCATAAGTTGAAAATGAAGGTGGGACTAAGATAAACTTGGGTATGACCACATTCATATAAACTTGGGTATGACCAGATTTATTGTACTACACAAAACGTATAACATTAATAAGTTACACTTTAACTATAAACATCTCTATAATTCCATAATTAGTCTCTTTGTCCATTTGTGTAATGTCTTCTATAGTTAATTACTTATAAATAACTCCAACTTTATAAAAAAAGTAATGTTTTTTAATAAAATATATTATATTTTTTCTCATAAATAACTATAATATACTTATAAATGTGTCTAACTAGTAAGATTACCCGCACTACGTTGCGCGGTTTCGGTCAATATCTATTTTGGTTCAGTATTTATGAATAGCGGTACTCACTGATTTTAAATTAATTGTAAGTGGAAACGTAAACGTTATCTTAGATATAACTTTAATATTAAAGGAACCTAAAACTAAAACATTAAACATAAAGAAAAGTGAAATATAAAATAATAAATTTCAGAAAAAAGAAGGTTAAAAGCAAGAAACACAAAAACGCCAATAGGATGAAAACACTATTCACACAACTTGGTAATTATAATTCACGTCAAAACGTAGACCAATTGAAAACACATATAAAAAATAAGCAGAAAACATATTATATTTGAGCTGACATATTCCCGAAAAAAATTTTGGTCAAAACATCATCCAAATTGAATTTATACCACACATACATAAAAATAAGCACGTAAAAATTAGTGTTTTTTTTAAATTGTACGGCGCGTTGCGGCAGTGGCGAAACGTAAAGTGACCTGAATTCATACCAGCTAATGAAAACGTGTTATATTTGACCCAACTTGTTTCTAAACAAAAATTAGTCAAAATGTAGATCAACTGAAACGACGTAGAATAAGTATGAAAGCGTATTATATTTGACCCGACTTATTTCCGGGAAAAAATAAAATTTACGTCAAAATATAGATCAACTGAAACGTACATAATAATAAGCATAAGAACATATTAAATTTAACCCAACTCATTTCCAGAAGAAAAAAAAATTACGTTGAAAAGGAAATCAACTTGAATTTATACTGACACGTATATAAATATAAAAACATACATAATATAAAACTAATAAATATAAAAACATAAAAGCTAAAGAGTTGTAAGCGTCAATACTAAAAGTTAAATTGTAAAACTATAATAAATACAAAAAAGACAAAAGACAAAAAAACAAACAAAATAAAAATAAATTGCAAGTTACTTATTTTCATTCATATAACTTGCAATTGTTACATATATAATTATTGGGATTCCCCTGCATGATGTTGTGGGAATTCGGTTTATCCATAATATATAAAAGTAATATTTACAATTACATCCTAATTTTTCTATGTGATTTCTTACATAAATACATGTGTAAACTTTTACACAATTCTTTTTACATACATTTACTTGCATTATGTAACTAATGACTTGTGGACCTGTATCATACATACATATACTTGGAGATGAGTATACGATATCCTTTTTCAAGGTCCAAGGCCAAATACAAGAGGTGGTCATTTTATATACATAAACATGTTATAAAGTATTTAATTTTAATTAATTTTGTATACTTGTTCATACATTAAACCATGACATGGACCTTGTGTCCATCATTATAATAGTTCATTTTAACATAAATAATGTGTTTATGGTTGGACATGGAATTTAGAAACTTGAAGGAATTTAGTTGGAAATTTTTCATAAAAATAATAATTATAATGTCGAACTTTCGTCTTAATGCAAAGAACCCCACCTACAGATTTGTGAAAATTACCAGAATTTTTCAGGAATGTTTATATATTATTTGGAACCTAGAAAGCAGATTTCATAATGTTTGGAGTTAGTTTACTATTTTTTTTTTTTTGACCACCTAGAATAATATTTAATGGCCAAATCTATAAAAACACTATTCAAAAATTCCAAAAGGTGAGAAATTCTTCTTTTTAAAAGTATTGTGATATAGTTTCTTTTACAAAATAATATATATATAATGTCTAATTGTTCTAAATATTATTTAAACTGAACCAAGTTAAAGTTTATCATGACACTAAAAATTGACTGTTGGAAAGATTGATACTTTGACATTATCAACATATTTCAAGTATAAATTCCATTCCCGTCAATCTTATTTATTTGGGTAGCTCATTTGTTATGAGGGGCCAGTATAAGTTTAGTATAAATCAGGTTTATTTGATCCATTTTGGGCTAAGTTGATCAAAGTTTGTTTGGACCGTGTGATTTGAAGAAATTTAGTGTGGCTTCAGTGTTATTTGACTAGACGTGATTTGGTGTTTTGAGTGATTCGGGTTATTTGGTGACATGAATTTTTGCAACAAATTCATTCGAGTTGGTATTGTGAAAGTGTATTTTTCATGTGTCGAAGAGTTTAAGAGTAGTAACAAGGATTCGTTGAACAAACAATTTGATGAGTTTAAGGTCATCAAAAGTGAATCCTTTGATACTGGGATAAGAAAATAGTCTTCTCTGCTTAGTGAGTTGAAGAATTATGGTGTTGTAATGAAGAAATAAATGAAAATTTGTTGGATGCACTACCGTCGAATTAGGATGATTATGTCAAATTTGTTGGGCTAAGTTGAAAATATTCTTTTTACATAAATTTGTTGAAAAGAGTTGTTAAAGATTTGCGGTTGGCATCTGTTGATGAATTGGACTTCATGTTTTCAAGGTAAAGATTTATTGTTACTCACTTTTGTGATTATATAAAGGTGAAATTAGTCGTTTTACTTTTTTGGAATTGGTTTTTTATTTAAAAGGGAATTTGCTTTATGTTGGTTGATGATGATTGATGCATTACTGTTTTGGTATTAGACGCTTCTATGTTTTAAACGCTGTAATGTTTAGTATATGACTCAATTTTTTTTGGCATATCATAAAACCTTATCAAAATATGTATCTTGTTGATGTTTACTTGTTAACAAGTCCTATCAAAGTAGTAAGTGGTGTTTTAATTTTATATTTTCATAAATATTCGCATTTACTATATCTTGTTAGAAAAGAACGTATTATATTTATTTAATCAGTCAATTTATTTACTCATATTTTCTTTTTAACTAGATGTTGATAAAATCATTTTTATAAATTTATAAATGTTTCTCATTTACCATATTTATAAAATTGTTTTTCAATAAAATTTTAATTAATCAAATAACTATAATTGAAACTTTATAATATCGTCCTGAAATTGAAACAATTTTAAAAACGTTTGATTAGATACAAACATAAATAGGTTCTCATATTTATTAAATCAAACCAAGACCATTTTTTTAAGATGTATCAGTATATGACATAATACAACAATTAATTTTCGTATATATGTAATATTTTATATTTATAAACTATAAAAGATTTTATTTATTTAGCCTTTAGAAGATTTTTATTGTTAACCCGTGTATCACACAAGTCTTTAACCAAGTTTTACTTATCCTAGAGTCAAACGCAAAACATCTTCACATGTAAAAATTGTAAATGAAAGTTGAAAGTTTTAATGAGTCAATAATGTTTCTTAAGATGAAAATTCTTCTATCTAATCGTAATATATATAATATACAAGGTTACAACCTTGTATATACGGGCTAGTCTATTTATTTATATAGATCAAAGTGTATAAATAAAATAATTACAAAGAAAGTACATATACTAAAGCATTTGTATATAATCGTTAACATATTAAGTATGTCTCGAAATTACATATAAACATATTACATAAACAAAAAACTAAAAGAGTACATATTACTAAAGGTATATGTATATAATCTTAGCATATTAAATACTTGTCAAATTACATGTATAGCATTTACAAATAAAAATATAGTGGGCCGGGTCAATGGGTGGAACTAGACCCACAAGGAAGTCGGTGGAGAATTAAAAGGCAATTGTTATACAGGGTTCGGTTTTTCTTTTTTTTTTTTTTTTTTATTACGGCTGAGACGCACGGAACAAGAGGCATTGGCTGCTGTGTATGAAAATCAAGACATGAACGTGATTAGTATGAGATGCTAATTTTCTTGTAACCATCCATGGTGTAAGGTTTATAAAGGTTTTGTATTTTCTTAGTTATTTATATATTGTATCTATTTATGTGATGACAAACATTGAATCAGATTAATGTATTAGTTAACTTAAACAGTTTATTTGTGTTTTGAGTTCTTTCTTTACAATTTTATTCGGTTGATTACAAAACCTAGAAGCGGGTTGGGTGACTAAAAGGGGTTGACTTGACACTAATAAATTGGGTATTGAGCTGTATGGTTTGATGACAAAAACCATTTTTGATTGCCATGTTAACTGATTTTCCAGCACTATGTCTATGTGTGTCCAATTAAATAACTAGCTTTGTGTAAACCGAGAACCTGAAACTTGAGATTGGTCATTTTTCTCATATATTGCTTTCAATCAATATAAGTTTTGTTTAGTTATTTATAAATCAATATAAAAACAAATTCAATTTTAAATAATTTATTTATTTTTAGTATAAATAGTCGAACGAAACGTGTAATACTGACCACATGCTCCTCGTGGATTCAATACCTGACTTACCCTATCTACTAGGTTATTTAGGTTTTTGCATGACTCCGACGACAGGTTATCAACAACCAACAAATATGATTAGGAGAACGGATACACACCTCTTATAGACTTCGCTAAAGGTGCAACCCAAAAGCATCTTTCAAAACAAACCCTTTGCAGATTCATGACCACCCACTCAACTCTAGTGTATATATATATGTGGTTATTGCTAGTCGTGGGCTTTGTTGTGACAAAAAACCAATCGACAACCCTAGCGACACCCTATGTAAATACCGAATAAAAATGTATAAAAAAGATTACCTTTAGAAGAAGTAAACATGTGTAATCTTAAATATTTTTTTAATCTCAAACGGGTCAAACCATAAGAATTAAAATATACAAAGCTATCATTCTTAATTACTGACAATTTGACAAGACTATAACCAACCAAACAAACCACTTGATACACCAACAAAAAAAACACAGGAAAATTCCTTACTCGTTATAATATCAAGCTTTTTTCTCCGCTTCCTACAAACTACTAACAACATTCATTATTAGAAAAAAAAAAATTCAAACTGTGACAGCCCTAGGATGAACAAGTTTAATCATCTTAGATGTTATCCCCCCCCCCCCCCCCCCCCCCCCCCTTAATTACTATAAAAACATAAGAAAAACAAAAGAATAGGGGAATACCAACCATTGCCAGGCACCAAAACCGACAGCCTTCTTGACAGCACATTAAAGACCCCACCAAAACCATTGTGTTTGATTGTTTTGTTTGCTTGTGTCAAAATCCGTACCCGTTCAATCAAGATAAAAGGAACAATACTTGAAAGCACGTTGTTTTAAAAGAAATCAATAGCTAGAAACTACAATAGAAACTTGCAAAAAAACTCACCTTGATTCGGACTAAGGTGTTCATCGATTCGTTTTTCAAAATTTTCAGGTTATTTGTTTCGCTTTATTCGGTTTTGGATTTTATTTGTTCTTGACCGAAAACCAAACCGAATAGGATAATTGCGTAACATAACCGAATAACCAAAATTTAGTATGGCTTTTAGTTTAATCAATTTTCTAATCATTAATAAGCCAAAATAAAAACCAAAATGTTAGTTTAGGACTTACATTGAACACCTGAGTGCAACTTCACGCCTATGAAAACACCCATCTCCAAACCCTCTAAATCACAAACCGCAAAAAAAATTGTTCCTTTCAATAACCCCAACGTCCTTTAATGATTTATCTTCTGTCAAATCCCTCTTCACCTTAATCCAATTAAAATTGATCTAATTGTTCGACTTAATAGACTCAATTTCGAAAAACATAATCGATCCCCACCATCGGCGTCGGAACTTGTGGTGTGTTCCGGCAAGCTTAAAGCAACAACATAATGGTGACTTGAAATTTGTTTGATGAAAATGGTGGCCATGGCAAGATTGTACGACTTAACTTCATTATCCTCAGCACCATTGGTATCTTAATCAGCTCAAATTCTAAAATCAAAGCAAGATTATGCAATAACTAGAATCGATGTCACACCCCCAAATTATCACTTGCAGAGTTTTACGGCGAGACGTATGACGTACCAGGATCTAGCCACTAATCATGTCGAGTTAATAATAATTAATATTAAACAAAGTCATCATATCCAACTTGAATAGTGAACCTAAAAGTTAAAGATTTCAAACATAGTATGTGTTTAACGGAAGCATAGATAATTGTTCTATCAAACAAAACATAAACAAACATTAAGTGTTTCCATTGAGTAATACGACCCATGACAGCTCTCACTCCTCAGACTGCAAGTTCCAATTCAACCATGTATCTAACGACCTGCAAGCATGCAGAAAAAGTGTATCAGCGATTAAAACCGGCGAGTTCACAGTTTTGTTTTATGTAAATCATGTAAGTGTTTAGTTTAAAGACATGCCAATAATAAACTCGATACCGAAATGACTGTTATGTTTGTTGTGCCCTCATCAATGCCTATCAACATTGGCCATGTGTTTAAGGTCCTTAGTTCACGCACGTCCTCCCAGGTACGGTGTGAGGTTTGTCAAGCCTAATAGCGCTATCAACTAATAATCCGTTGCCTCCAAGGCAACTAATTTGGTAGTAAGTATGGACTTTCATGATAGAGTTGAGCTTATTAACTAACATCGAGATTAAACTACAACATTTATGAAAAGTATTCCTCCAAGGAATAGTAGTTTGTCCCCCGGGACGCATGCTTATTAAAGTGTAGTGAACACACCTTAGTTTGCTCGATAAATGTTAACGTGCGTCTACACGTTAATAAAGTATTTGGTACGTTACACGCGACCTATCGTACGATAACGTATAAGTACGTATTCAAGTAGGGTTTGCAATACCCTTAGTGTCCAAACATCCCAGTGTTCAAGTGATCAGTTCAACATGTTTATCATACAGTACAGTAACACATAATAAAAATATACTCTAGTTGATGACATTAGTTAGTGACATGTAAAGTGACTTTGGGAGAATAGCACAACACATCTACATTACATATACATAATTCGGACTATAAACAAACCCACCAAACTCGGATTCCATCATAACAATTAAACTTGGACAAGCATACCCAACTTAAACTCTAAAAAGCATACCCAACTTAAACTCTGAAAATATACCCAACTTAAACTCTGAAAATAATACCCAAGTTAACTCTGAAAAACATATCCAAGTTAAACTCTGAAAAACATACCCAATTTAAACTCTGAAAACATACCCAAGTTAAACTCGGATATCACCACCTTATACATACAAATTCGGACTAGTGTGGATACATATACAAATTCGGACTTATGTGGGTACTCATACAAATTCGGACTAGTATACTTCTAGCAAACTCGGACCCATGTAACACACATATTCGGAATGAAAGGACTCACGTATTCGAACTCCAAGAATTCATACACTCGGACAACTATCATATCTTAAACTCAGAACATAAATTGCATTTATAAAATAAACTTAGACACCCTTAATTAAGATAAACCCGGTCAAGTAGGTTTATATATTAAACTCGGACCCACTGAGTGTTGTTAAACTCGGACTCACCAAGTGTTATTAAATTCGGATCCATACGAGTTTCAGAAACTCGGACTTTGTGACTTCAAAAAGTCGGATCATTTGCAAACGCACAGTAACATGAAACCAACCGAAATCACAACAGTTTCTCAATGTAACAGTTATAGTTCTACGATCAAAAACCCTATGTCATGAATTAACAATGTCAGAATCATCACAACCAACTAGCAGTTTTTATCATATCAATAGCAACCCTAATATCAACAACCATTTACACAATCATTCAACAAAAGCACGTTCATTCAGGCATGATTCACTAATCACAGATTCAATTGTTTGGATATCTAGGGTTTGCATGAAATCAAGAGAACAAGTTATCAACATATAAATAAACACATACCTTTGACTCAATCTAGTGTTTGTTCCAGGAGAGTTGGGAAGATCGAGATTGTTGATTGTGTGTGAAAGTTGTGTAGCCAAAAGATCAGAGAAAAAGTTTGAAAGAAACTGCCGCACAATGAGATTGTGAGGGATGTTTAGAGTTTTGTGTTTTATTATAACTTCCCTAATATCCACAACACACCCTTAATTATATAATTTTCACATAAATCACACAACATCTTGTACTTTACAATTAAAACACACAATTCACATATTTGTCATGCACGTATAAATTTCACATAAATCGTCCATCTATAATTATTATCCGAGTTAGTCACCAACGTTCGAGAATCAACATGTACGTGTGTTTCGGTAATTCCCCGAATTACCAAAGTAAACTCATTTAACTAACCCTAGTTAAATGCAATGTTATGAATGTATGTTTAAGTTAACTGTAGTTATGTTAAAGTATTAACCTAAAATTGCGGGTTGCCACAATCGAGAACAATGAATCATGAGAAATAAACAAAAGGTAATCGGATTCAGGTTATGGGGCAGCGACGATAACTACAATTAGCTATCAGTATTGGAGATTTAGGGTTTGAAAAGGTTATCACAGGCAATCAAAGAGGAAACAAATTATGAAATCAGATGGATGGAATAAAAAATCCGCGTATGTATACTTTAGGCGGGAAAATAGAGATGATAGCCTCTCATATCAACATGTGTCCATGGGTTTTTTTTATTATATGCATAGATAGATTAATTTTTGTTTAAACTATGATAAAGTATATAAGCTATTAATCTATCTTACCATTATATTTCTGTTCAACAATAAAATAAATCATTATATTTACTAAGATCGTGTTTTGAAATTAGTTTTTAGCGAGCAATATTATAGCAAATATTAGGAAAAATATTTTTTTTTATTTAGAAGACTATAACTGAATTATATAAACATTAAACCAAACACAAATCTTGTATCTCATATTTTAAAGGAGTTAACCCAAGGATGATATTATTGGGCTAACAACCTTCTAAGATATATGTGGGATATGGGTTGGTGGCAATAGGACAAAAACCCAAAAGAAAAGAAAAACTTTTTAGGCGTGTAAAGGAGGCTTTCCACGCCCATCATTGGTACATCAAAAACCCATAATTAACTCATTTGAGACTCACCAATTATTGTTCAAAACCCCTTTTATTTTATGACAAATGATAACTAATTTATGCATAGAATATTATACTAATATTTTTATGATTCAATAACCATTTTTAATGCAATTTTGGTCATAATTAATATATTTATTAAAAAACAACACTTAATAATCTAAACTTTTAGTTTGATCATTTAAGGTTTTTTATTTCATTTATAGACCATTTTAGGCTTCATTTTAGGTTTTGTAGATGTGAATATTTTAGGGAATGCTTTTGTATAGTGATCATCAATCCAATGTCCAAAGCTCCTAGTTTTGACTATGAAACCGGTAAATAATAATGCTAAGCAATCATTCTATCTTTTGATCGAGCGTGGTATTGAGAAGTGCAATAATAATGAACAAAAAGAAATGATAACGTGTGCAGGTCTGTCTAAATTGCTCAACGCTTGAAACTCATTCGATGACCGATTGAAAAATATTTGGAAAGATGCTCGTTCGATTTGGTCTTGGTTGAAAACGAGCCAACTGGCTCGGTTCGATTTTGTAACAAGCCAAACATGAGTAAAGGTATGTTTGCTCAGCTGGCTCGAATTACTTTTTAGTTTATATATAATATAAAGAGTGTTTGTGTGTGTGAGAGAGAGAGAGAGAAAATTATACATTTATACGTACCAATCTAATGTGTCATTATCTTATTATTTGCACTGTTAAACTAGCCCAATATACAATCGAAATACCTCACCCGATAAACAACTAAATACTAAAAGTGAAAATGCCTAAAACCATAATAAAAAATTTAAAACAGGCTCTCGAGTTATGACATCTCTTGACACTTAGCAGCTGCTCTCATCGCCTATCATAAGGAATTTTCACAATTTAGCCAAGTTTATCACACTAGGACTTCACAATCGAAGATTCGAAGGTCATCATCAGGAAAACATCTCGATTCACAAGTAATCATTGATTCCTATCTTGTAATCCTCCGATTCATATATCAATTCCTGTTACGATTATCCAAATTACTTGAAGCTCGAAACTCTCCCGACGCTTGATCGAAAAATGTTCATATCAAATATACGCTTATTTGAATTGGGCTCAGTTTAGTTTGTAAACGAGACAAGCACGAGCAAAGAGACGCGGAACAACCCAAAATGTGTGCATTTGTATTTGGCCTTAGTGTAAAAATATCAGCCATGTGGAGACCCTTTTTAGCATGGGCTTCTTTGAAAAGCAATAGAAGCTGGACTAAATAGATAGAGAAGCAGCCAGCCTTTCACTGGGCTTAGAACTGGACTTAACAAAAACAAATGGGCCTACCGGTTAGTATATAAAATTTGATTGCTAAAGAACTTCTAGGCCCATTAAAGACACGGGCCTGTACGATTGATCATTACGTACCGACCCATCATGGCATCACCTGTCCTAAGTCAAAATGGTTACGGGCCGACCCATCGTTACGTACCGACCCATCGTTACGGGCCTATACTATAAATAGCACATTCAACCCATATCAAAATGGTGTTGCACTTGTAAAGTTTTACAAAAGTTAGATGAACTAAATGATGCTTATTGAATTCATGAGCAATAAAGTCACAAAAGTAAAATATGTACTAAATTTATAAAACATGGAATAATAGCTAGAAGTACACTGAAACAAAGAGAATCACTAAAGGAGTCATTTTAGAACAATTTCACACATGATATAATTATGCGAATTTGCTACATTCGTGGAGTAGAAGAAAAGGGCCTTAGTCTATGCGTTGCGGACAAGTGAGCGAGTGACGCCAACCAGGTGGAGTGCCATGTTGGTCGCGCGCTAGGGCCGTCCTAAAAGCTCACGGCTCGGAGCTCGCTCGGATTTAGCTCGGGAAAAAGCTCGCTCGATGTGGCTCGGTTTGAAAGTGAGTTGAGCCTGCTCTGCTCTGCTCGGCTCGGTTAGAAAGTGAGTCTAGCTCGGCTCAGTTTGGCTCGCATACTAGCTCGGCTCGGCTTAGCTCGGATTATTTTACTTTTAATGTATTTTATTTTTATATACATTATAACATATCACAAAAACTTATTATTATTTGCATATGATTAGGAGCGTAATTTGATATCTATATATCACATTTAAAGATTGATTACCATGCTAATAAACTTATATTATATTTCGTTAAAATTAAGAACGTATTTTGTGTTGTTAAACTTGATTTTGGCTTGTAATGTATTAGGCTGAGCTTATATTGGATATGTTCTTTTAAATTATTGAATATTATTTTAGATTACTGAATTTTGAGAGCCATATATTAATTTTTCTTTTCAAAATCGAGCCAAACCAAGCCGAGCCCGAGCTTTGATCTCCAGCTCGGTTTCAAATATGAGCCGAGCAGAGCCAACTCGGTTTATAATCGAGCCGAGCCCGAGTTTTGCCCTGGCTCGGCTCAGTTTGGCTCGTGAACAGCCCTGTCGTGCACACCACAACGGCCAAGCACGAGCGCCCTAGGGGGGGGCTATAAGGGGGCGTGAGTGTAGTAGGTGGCGTGAGTTGGCTTGTTTAGGGGTGTTTTGGGGCTCATCATCGATTGCAAGAACTAACTATCCTTGGATGAACCACGGGGTTTAGAAAGCTCAAATGCATGTGTCAACTGAAACACTTCTCCTATGATAATTAGATAAAATAGAAAACAGTTTTCATGATACATGAGATCTTCAAAAGGGTTAAACATTGTAACTATATATGTTTAGACCGAGTGTTGTTGTTTCACGCTCAGAAACTGACCACCACCCAAGCTAAAACTAGCAAAAATGATACTATATACAGGGGTTGGTTAACGTATAATATTCTTTAACGTATGATGTGTACAAGATGAAATTACGCACGTTATAAAACTCAAAAACCCTAATCACGCATGTTGAAAATCATAATCACGCATGTACATAATCATGCATGGGTTAAAAACCCTAATCACGCATGTTATAATTTTATCAGCGTACGTTAAGCAAAATTGTACAATACACTTTCACTACATGTTTATACTACCTTTTTTTGAATGGGGAATTTTATTCGATAAGTCAAAACTAGTAAGATGATAGAAATAGCAAAAAAATGGTTAGATACATACTTCCTAATATGTGGTTTTTGTCAAACTTTGCAATGGCTTTTAGATGCTCCAAGTCTTGACAACTAATACGCAAGAGTAGGGCTGCAAATGAACTGAACATTCAACGAACTTGTTCGGCTGGAGTTCCTTTGTTTAATAAATGAACGAACATGAACAAGAAATTTCGTTCGTTTAGTTAAACGAGCGAACATGAACAGAGGCCGCATTCGTTCATTTATGTTTGTGAAAGTTCGGTAACGTGTCCATTTATGTTCGTTTGTGTTCGATAGTTTATTAGTGTTTTAGTTATTATCTTTTATTAAAACACTTCAAAATTCCATTGAGTAAAATGTTTAATAATTATTAGTGTATTTTATATTCTCTTCATGAACGCCTGTTTGTGTTCGTTTGTTTTGATTTGTGTTCATGAACGTTCTTTTGCGTCCGTTGCCGAAAATTAACAAACGTTCTAAACGAACGAACACGAACATAAAATCTCCTTCGGTAAGTGTTCATGAACACTTCATGAACACGTATATTTTCATAACAAACAAACACAAACAAGGTCTTGAATTTTTTTCGTGAACACATATATTATATTTTCGTGGTTCAAGAGGTGATGAATCGATCTCCGGATAACTTGCAAATTCAGTTGTACCTCAACCTTCACCTGAGAAGTTACCAATGCCAAATCTTGAGGTGTTTATTTTGCTAGTTTATGATGGTTATTGTGTAACTTGAGTTAAATGATTATTTCACTAGGCCATACACACTTATTCACGTAATGTGGTGGCCAATATCATGTCAAACCTCAATGCCACAATATTAATATTTTTTTTTATTGGTGGTTTACAGAAATAAGTGAAACTATAGGAGTGAAAAGGAAAGGAAAGTAAGTGTAAAAGCATGATTTTATATTGTTTTAGTCTTTAATGAGTTAATACTCAACATGTTTCATACGTTTTCACTAATCTGGTAAGTGTCTTGCTTTATAAATTGCTTAGGGTGTCAAAAGAATCTTTGTTGAGTGCTAAAAGACATAATTAATTATGGATACGCAAGCATGTTTTTTTATTGTCGTTTCAAGTCGAGATAAATGATAAGCGTTAACTATAAAATTTGAAAAAGGAGCCCAAGTTTTACTTTGATTTATGCTACTAAAATTGTTGAGCCGTCTCTCTGCATATCCTCGTGTGAACCAACAAGTTGTCATGAATATTACTTGCACCAAGTGAGTTATAACGAAGTAAGGGTTAGGGATACAAAGTATATTTGTGACCCGTGAACACGGAGGGGTTAGCCGATAAGAACTAGGTGTGATAGTTCTTGATATAGCCCAAAATAAGACACGAATACAACATGAAAAAAATGATTTTGGGTTAGCCAACACAAACCGTTTTATTAAATAGGTCAACCCAAATACAAGCTATTTAATAAATGGATTGGATAAAAATTCTTTAAAAAGTTCATATTTAAGGTTAAATAGTTGTTTCTTCTAACTATGAACCTTTAAATATGAAATTATTTTTTCCTTTTGAGTTTTTCGTCAAACATTCACATCAACATATATCCCAGATATACATCTTATTAGTTAACAACTATTCACCAATAATTTTCATTCAAATTTTATACCATCCACCTAAAAATAGTTGCGAATAAGGGATAAAGAAACAAAAATAATTATGGTTATTGGATTTTAATAATTCAAACTATGACTAATTGATCAGCAATAATACCAATTTAAAAAATTCTCCCTGCCAGTCCCAATTTTCAAGCTATTTTCCTCCACCAAGCCTTTACTAACTGGACCCAGTTAGTATTTTGCTGAAGTTGCAGCTTATGTGGCACCAAACCTGGTTATTTACTGACGTAGAAGCTTATGTGGCACCATCACCATCACCACCTTCATCACCACTACCCTCAACCACCGTTTGCCACCACCACCGTCCACCACCATTCACTATATCCACCGAACACCCCGCTCTTCCAACCTCTGGCACCACCATTAAACTACCATCCACAACTTCAACTGCCGCACCGGAAAAATGTGAGACCCAGAGATGGTGGAAATTTTGAAGTTTAGAGCGACGGAGAAGGTCACTAAGGTTGGAGATGACTAATGGTGGTCTCCTTTGGTAGTTTCAGGGGTAACGAAGGACGTTAGAATAAGTTGTAGGTCACTAGAGTTACATAGATGGTGAAAATTTTGAACTTTTGAGCAGCGGAGAAGATTACAGGAGGTTGGAGATGACTGGTGGTGGTCTCGTTTGGTGGTTTCAGGGGTAAAAAAGGTCGTCGGAATAAGTTGCAGGTCACCGGACTTGCGTAGATGGTGGAACTTTTGAGCAACGGAGAAGATTACAGGAGGTCGGAGATGACTGGTGGTGGTCTCGTTTGGTGGTTTAAGGGATAAAAAGGGTCGTCGGAATAAGTTGCAGGTCACCGGAGTTGTGGGCGAGAGGTGGTGTTGTTGGTGGTGTCACACCACGACCCGCAGCGGAATAAAAGTCGGGCATAATTGGGTTATCACCAAAGCTTATGATATTTACTAAGATGTTTCATATTTATCAAATTCAAATTACAAACTTAAATATCCAAAAACAAAATTCATACAATTACAAAGGAAAATGAAACTATAGATTTATTCCAAAGCATAAACTTGTTTATTCTTCTAGGCCATCCTAAGTGTTTCCTGTCTCGGCTGGATCACCTGTATCATGTGTAAAACGGGGGAGATTTTGGGTCAACAAAAGTTGGCGAGTGAACCTTGATAAAACATTTTAACTAATTTCTTGTTTTATTTTTTAAAGAAAATTTGTGCATTAATCACATGTGAGCAAACATATATATGTAAACAATCACAAACCACTTTGGATGAGTATATGACATGAATGATGATGTATTTGAGATCAAGCCTCAATCAAACGGAGCCGATCTAATGAGGCTCCTGATGCTCAACCCGTATCCTATGGGGAACTGATGGGCCTAATGAAATGTGTGCACTGAAATGATAAATTCAATCTACATATAATTCACACAACAATCAATACACATTTGATCACGGATATGATGTATGTACAAGTGTTTAAATAAAATAAAAGAATAGTACGACACATGATACACCCCAAAACATGATTAAAACGGGGAATTGGTAGAGATTCACTCACAGTGGATGCGTTTCTTGATGACGATGAATGTGCACGAATTTATGATTCAACCGACGAGGGAAAACTAATCTAAATAATAGCGAAATAATTCGATAAATAAATAAATTTTATTTGAGATTAATATTTTTAATTAGTGCTCTTAATGAGATTTTTAGATTTATTTTTTTGAGTTTAATGCAAATTTCTAACTTTAAAAACCTTATTTTTAAGTATTTTTAAATAATTTTTCAATTTAATAAATAAATAAAAAGAAACAAAAATAAATAAAAAAATGAAAATGGGTTGACCTTGTCAGGTCTGACCAAGTCTGATCGGTCGGACAGTATGTCATTCAGGTAGTGTGTGAGGTTCGAACTCGGGTCCTCTCGTATACGTGCACGCAGCTCTACCAACTGAGCTACGTGTCTAACCCGAAATATTCTCTGTTTTAATTATATATATATACCAACTAGCTTTAACCTTATTTAGTTTTTATTAAAAATGATTTAATATGGCCGAAACCGGTTACAGAACCCGGAATCAAACTCGGGACCTTCGGTTCGAGTGCACACAGCCCAACCAGTTGGGCTATGTGTCTAATCTGTATAAACACTGGATTATATTAATTTTATATATATGCTGTGAATTGATCTGAATAAGTTTAAAAAAATGCTGGTTTTATTTCAGAAAGTCGGAAACATGTGTGATTCGAACCCGGGACGTGTGTTTTGTATTTGCACACAGTCCACCGCTAGACTGTGTGTCTAACCCGGTTAAATACCCGTTTTTATTTATATTAAAACACTAACTCGACTTCATCTTTTTCATCATTCGAAAATCCCGACAGTGATCCCGGCTGAATGAACTGATTTAACAGTTTTGATTATTGTTTTGAGCAAATAAATTACCAATCAAGAGATAGCAAGGAGGTTTAGATAATTATACCGTCTGGAGAACAACTGCGGTTTTCTGGTTTAGAAATTCCGGCGATATTCCGGCGAGTATGAAAATCTCCAGCGACGTGCTTTGAAAGGAATGAAGCTTCAGGAAGAGAGTGCGGTTCTGAGCGAAATGTTTACAAGGAGTTTGAGTGGGTATTTATTTATAAGGGGGAC
Organism: Scalesia atractyloides; assembly: GCA_947069175.1. Taxonomy (NCBI): domain Eukaryota; kingdom Viridiplantae; phylum Streptophyta; class Magnoliopsida; order Asterales; family Asteraceae; genus Scalesia; species Scalesia atractyloides. The sequence goes on from CAMTDV010000029.1 coordinate 2,313,186, forward strand.
AGGCCGATTGGTTTCGAATTAGGGGCCAAGATTCGCGGTCAATGATTTCAAACGGTTTTGACTAAAACTGAGTGTTAAGCAACGGTTATAACTGATGTCGAAATCAGTTTACGCGTTTCAGTCAAGGGAAAGTAGCAACGGTTGCGGAATCTTCGTTCTTGCCGGCGATTTCGAGTTCTGGGCGCGCTGATTTACAGGTTTTGACTTTCTTTGATTTACCTTAAGTGATATTTGTTTAAGTATTAAACACAAAAGATATGTGTGGCAGAGTGGTGTGATGTGTGTGTGTTTACGCGGTAGACCCGGGTTCGAGACCCAGCTACCCTGTTTTGTTCTTTGATTTAATTTTATTGTTATTATTTATTAATTATGATTTTTAAACTCTAAAATATTTATTAATTATGTATTATTTAATATAACCGGCACAATAAATACGCAACGAACATTTAACCGAATATTTGATTATTAAACGAAGCGGGTTTTGAGACCCGTTTTTCGACGAATGTTACAGGTGGTAGACGGTGGTTGTAGGTGGTGGTGATTGTGATGGTGCCACATAAGCTGCCACGTCAGCAAAACACTAACTGAGTGATTTCAAAGATAACGAAGGTCGCTAGAATAAGTTGCAGGTCACTGGAGGTTGGAGATGACTAATGGTGGTCTCCTTTGGTGGTTTAAGGGGTAACGAAGGTCGCTAGAATAAGTTGCAGGCCACCAGAGTTGCAGGTCACGAGAGTTGCGTAGATGATGGATTTTTGAACTTTTGAGCAGCAGAGAAGATTACAGGAGGTCGGAGATGACTGTTGGTGGTCTTGTTTGGTGATTTCAGGGGTAAAAAGGGTCGTCGGAATAAGTCATCGGAGTTGCGTAGATGGTGAAACTTTCGAATTTTTGAGCAGCGGAGAAGATTACAAGAGGTCGGAGATTACTGGTGGTGGTCTCGTTTGGTGGTTTGGGGGGTAAAATGGGTCGCCGGAATAAGTTGAAGGTTGCCAGAGTTGCTGACGGGGGAGGTGATAATAGTGGTAGATGGTGGTTGTAGGTGGTGGTGATGGTGCCATATAAGCTGCCATGTCAGCAAAATACTAACTGAGTTAGACCCAAGTTAGTAAAAGCTTGGCGGATGAAAATAGCTTGAAAGTTGGGACTATTACCAGCTAATTGGTCAAAGTTTAGATTATTAAAATTTAATAACCCCTAATTAAACCATACCAATTACAAAAGGTTTCATTTAAGTCATAAACAACTAATTGTTTAAATTGTTACAACATCATTAATAAGTGAGAGTGAGCAGAAAACAAAATAACTAAATCAAAACAAAAAACCGATGGTTCGGTTTTCGTATTTTTAATAACCGTTAGTTTCGGTTTGGTTTTCAGATTTTTAATAACCAAAAAAACCAAACCGATAAGTTATAATAGTAGGCTTAGTCTATATATTTTTATGTTTAAGTTTAAGTGTTTAACCAATGCCAGTAGAAATCATTAATTTTATTCTTGAATGTTAAGTGTGTATAATAAAAATATTAACATGTTTACTTATAATTGAAATGATTTATTTATTGCCTACAACAAATAACAAAATTTTATAGAAAAATTAATTAATCTTTAAGGTATTAGAAAAAAAGTCTTAGAGGTTGTTCATTTAGCTCTTAATGACGCTATTATTGGTTCAGGTCTTTTATTGGTTCAACACTTAATGGTTCAGAATATGTTTGTTTCGTGAGCAGATGTCTAAATGATTAAGACCTCTTATCTGAATTGGTCAGATATTTGTCTCTGAATGGTTAAACGTTATACTGACTCTTAATAGTTCATATCTCTTACTGGTTCAGCACTTACCTGTTCAACAAATAACAAAATTAAAATGCTATAAATAAGTAATAACTTTTAGCTTTGGTTGGTTGTACCATAGGCTTTGGGTGTTTTAAAAAAAACTTGCTTTTTTACTCATAACCCAAAGGTTTTACCTTTTGCAATTTTCATCCCACATATATATATATATGTAACATCCGTCGAAAAATGGGTTTTCAAAACCCGCTTCGTTTATTAATCGAATAATCAGTTTCAAATTTTCGTTGCTCATTTAATGCTTATTTTAATTTTAAACAATACATAACTAATAAACATTTTAGAATATGGAAATTAAAATTGTTAGAAAATAAAAATAAAGCAGTTAAAAATAAAAATGGGCTGCCGGATTTCGAACCCGGGTCAGCCGGAAGACTTAATCACCAAACATTTAACCACTCCGCCACTTGCTGTCTTTGTGTAATCTAGGAAACAAATAATACTTAACTATACCTGTGACATCATCTGTTTGCGCCAAAACTGAAACCGTTCATCAGCTTTCAACATTCCAGACGATTGAGTGATCGTTATTACTGATAATAACCGATGAAACCATTACGACGCACGTTCTTAATCAAATTCAGTCTTTATTGTTTCGATTCATATGAGTTGGGGAGTTAAAAACCGAAATCCTTTACTTCCTGAATTACTCTATCAATATCATCATCTCGCGACTCAAAAACACTCACAGAACCTCTAATTTCACTTTTACTCTAATTTCTGATCGTCGGAATCGCTATCTGATATCACCGGACTTTCGCCGGAAAACCGTGTCATTCATCAAAATGGTAAATTTATCAATTCTTTCATCTTCTATCTATTGTTAGACTTTTACTAACTCAAACCCTTCAACCAGAATCAGTCCCAGGCGACGATATCGGATAATCAGCACTCGCCGGAAGATTTCTGAAAATTCCTAAATCGCGCTGTGAATCGGTATAATCATCTAAACTCTCTGATAACTCTTGTTTAGTCATTCAATTTCACAATTGGTTAATCAAAACTATTAATTGGCCCGTTCAGACGGAGTTCATAAAACAGAGCCGACGACTTTGCCGGAGTTCTGAGAAAAATCATCTTTCCGGTACATTCACTTCCAAAACCTTCTCTATCCATTTCATTTTAATCATTTATATGTCCCTCAATCGAATTAGACAAGAACAGTAGAATAATCGTTGTCTGTATTGTTTTAGCGAAGAAGATGAAGTTAGGTTGTATATAAATTTAATATAAATCGGATTATATCTCGGGTTAGACACACAGTCCAGCGGTGGACTGTGTGCATTTGAAACATAGAGATACCGGGTTCGAGTCTGTCCTTGTTCCGATTCGTCACAATATTCAGACTTTTTACAAAACCCAAATACGGAAAATTCCAGTTAGTATATAAGAGAAATAAAAACAAGTGTTTTAACCAGGTTAGATACACAGTCCAGCGGTGGACTGTGTGCAACGTTAAACAACAGGTCCCGGGTTCGAGACCTGTTATGCACACCGATTCGATATGATTAAAATCCTTTTTAAAATAAATGAATTTTGAATAAATTAAATAGTATATAAATATAATTAAAAACAGAAATATTTCGGGTTAGACACGTAGCTCAGTTGGTAGAGATGCGTGCACGCGTACGGGAGGTCACAAGTTCGAACCTCACTCAGTGCAAACAAATACAAGACCGAACCGGTCAACAGTCAAAGTCAATGGTCAACGGTCAACCCAAAAAGTCAACATTTTTTTATATTTTATTTATTTATTTAATTTAAAAATCAATTAAAAATACTTAAAAATAATATTTTTAAAGTTAGAAAATGACCTTAAACTCACAAAAATACATCTAAAAATCCTATTAAAATTATTAATAAATCCACTTATTTACCGTACCTTTTCGTTATTATTTAGGTTAGTTAATCCTCGTCGATCAACCCTCTAAACTCGTGCGCAATCAATATCATCAAACAAACGTACCCAATGTGAGTGAATCTCTACAAATTCCCCATTTTAATCACGTTTTGGGGTGTATCATCTGTCATATTATTTATTACATTTAAACACTTGTGCATCCATCATATCAATGATCAAATGTGTATTCTATATGTATCAATTGTTTGTGTGGTTAATGTTTAGATTAAATTTATCATTTTCAGTACATACATCATCATAAGTCGCCGTTCCCCATTACCTATGAGCGTGAACCGTTCCCCATTACCTATGAGCGTGAACGAGGCGTTGCCAACATACGATCGGCTCCGTTTGATTGAGCCTTGATCGCACATACATCATCATAGGCCGTCCGTTCCCCATTACCTATGAGCGGAACGTGACGTTGCCAACATATACATTATCATTCATGTCATATACTCATGCAAGGTGGTTTGTTATTGTTATTGTTATTGTATGTTTATTTACGTTTACTCACATATGATATATTGTACAATTTTTCCATATTAAATATAACAAGAAATCAATAATAAATGTTTTCTAACAAGGTTCACTCGCCAACTTTGGTTGACCCAAAACCCCCCATTTTTACACATGATACAGGTGATCCAGTTGCAGCAAGAAAAATATAGGGCGGCTTAGAAGAATAAATCGGTTTAGGCTTTGGATTGTTTATTTAGTTACTTTTTCCTTGTAATTGTATGAACTTGTTTGGAATATTGAAGTTGTAATTTTGAATTTAATAAATATGAAACATATTAGTAAACATCATGAGCTTTGGTGATAACCCAATTATGCCCCGACTCTTATTCCGCTGCGGGTCGGGGTGTGACAGATTGGTATCAGAGCCATGACTATAGGGATATAGGATAGGTTATTAGACCCTTAGAGCCTATACTATAGTTGATTAAAATTTTTAAATTGTTTGTGTGTTACATGCAAAATTCATGATGTTTATATGCTTTATGTTTATTGTTACATTTAATGTTATGCAAGCATGTTCATAAGTACATATTATTATACAATGCCTATCATGAATCATATCCTCATAACATATCATATTCATGAGAGCACACACCACACCATTTCCATGATCTTTGCAACGATTTTTGTATTTTCAAATCACATCAAAGTGATTTCTCATGACGGGCATGTAGTAACTGGAAGGGTACAAGTACCGGTAGTCGGAACGTCCTGTCTAGGCTTGGCATTCGTATAAATCCAAAATAAAGGACCAGTTTGCCTACCTGGGGACTAACGATGAGAGTACGAAGGACCTATTAGGCCAAAGCATGCTATACCAAACGTCGTGTGAGCTAACCCCACTTTGAGTTTGTCATTGTGTCTACACCTGGACACCCTCCGACCATACATCTCGCAAACATATTTCATGGTTTTCATTCGGGTAATGCAAGTGTTAAACCGCCAACACCAATGTGAGTCCTACTAAGCCAATAGTCGTGGGGGCCCACATGACTATACAGGTGATGGTATGGGGGACATTAGAGGCCCAAACATGAGCAAACCCAAGACATCCTATGGATGTAGTTGCATTATTGATGTTTATGTTATTTTATTTTTTTTACGACACATGACACCTAAAAAGACTCCTTAAACTCACAATCTTCTTATGAATGTTCCTGTAGATGTCGGCTAGGCAGCAACGTTGGGGTAGAAGGTCAGGAAGGTCAAACGAACGCTTGGCCACCCAAATCGCAAAACAAATGGCCGCGGTGCTTCCTGACATCGTAATTCAAGTCCAACAAGCTCTCGCCGCAAATCCCATCAATCCTCCCCATCAAGAAGACCAGAACGTCGACAACCCTCCCTCCAAAAAGTGCTCTTACAAACACTTCAAGTCTTGCGATCCCCCAAAATTTGAAGGGACCGAAGGTGTCACTGCTCTCCTCCACTGGTTTGAGGAAATGGAAAACACCTTCCTTAATTGCGATTGTCCCGAGGATAGCAAGGTACGTTACGCAACCGGGAGACTATTTGGAGTAGCTCTTACCTGGTGGAATACAGAGAAAGGTAAGAGAGGAATCGAAGATGCAATGGCCTTAACATGGGAGGAGTTGAGGGAAATCATGACGAGACACTTCTGTCCAAGAAGCGAGATCAAAAAGTTAGAGGATGAATTTCACTCGTCGAAGTAAAAGGAGGGAGATCATACTTCCTACAACAAAAGGTTTCTAGAGTTGAATCAAATGATCCCCAACCTGTTCACCCCAGTATACCGCTTAGTTGAACACTATATTCGAGGCCTTCCCTCGAAAATTCAAGACTCAGTTCTAAGCACTTCGCCTGCAACACTTGAAGCTGCTATGGAACTAGCTACCGAGCTTACCGAGAATCGTATTCGTAACGGCAAGTTTAAGGACGAGAAAAAGAAAGCTCCCATTGAGGGCGAAACTTCAAACCATTCCACCTCTTCCTCAAAGTTTGCTAATAAGAGGAAACAAAACACCAGAAACTTTGCTGTCACACAAACAAATTTCCCCATCCCTGCTGCACCCATCACTCAAGTTGCCCCCTCACCGGCACCATATAAAAAGCCATACTCCGGCCCATACCCAAAATGCAACCGTTTCCAATACCATCACTTTCCTGATCATCCCTGCCAACATTGCACCGGCTGTGGTCGCGCAGGTCACACCATTCAAACCTGTCGCGTACTTCAGCGAACGAACCGCCATCAGCCCTCAACCCAAACCCACCATCAGATAGTGGGTCAAGCCCAACAACCTTACTCCTACCACCTGCCCAACATGTAGCCCAATCCTACTACCAACCCAACTATCCCATGGTGCAACCTATGCGGGCTTGTTACAACTGTGGAGACCCGAACCATTTCAGGAACACCTGTCCACGCTTGGTGAACATCATCCATGCCCAAGCTCAAGCTAATCCAGTAAACCAGGCCAACCAAGCTCCTCCACCTGCAAGAGGAAGAGCTTTCAACATCAACGCCAATCAAGCTAGGGCTGACAACAATGTGGTTAACGGTACGTTTCTCATCAATGGTATTTATGCATCCATGTTATTTGATACTGGCGCGGATAAAAGTTTTGTGTCCTTAGAATTTGAACCTATCCTCAACCAAACTCGTGATAAACTCATGGAATCCATAACGGTAGAAGTTGCTGACGGAAAACCGGTCTCATTAAACTTTATTATACGCAATTGTACTCTCACCCTAAACGATCACGATTTTCCAGTTGACCTCATTCCTATGAAGTTGGGAAGTTTCGACATTATAATTGGTATGGACTGGCTCAGCCAACATCATGCTGAAGTTGTATGCCGCGAAAAGTTTATTCGCATCCCTCTTACAAACCGTCAGACTCTACGAATCTTTGGAGAAACCCCTTCGAAAGGACTCAAAATAATGTCCTGTCTTCAAGCCCGAAAATATCTCCGCAAGAATTATGTCGCATTCCTAACTCTTGTCGTCAAAAAGGGAACCAAGGAGAAGAAACTTGAAGACATCCCAGTAGTAAAAGATTTTCCGCAAGTTTTTCCTGACGACATTTCAGGACTTCCTCCCGTGAGAGAAGTCGAATTCCACATTGATCTTATACCTGGAGCTACACCAGTTGCAAAATCTCCTTATAGGTTAGCCCCATCCGAAATGCAAGAGCTAGCCAGTCAATTGCAAGAGCTGACTGACAAAGGATTCATACGTCCTAGCTCATCGCCTTGGGGTGCACCTGTCCTTTTTGTGAAAAAGAAAGATGGAACGTTTCGCATGTGTATCGACTACAGAGAACTCAACAAGTTAACGGTTAAGAACCGCTACCCATTACCTCGCATCGATGATCTTCTTGACCAACTTCAAGGCGCCAGCTGTTTTTCAAAAATCGACCTTCGTTCTGGTTATCATCAACTCAGAGTACATGAAGAAGACGTCCCAAAGACCACCTTCCGAACTCGTTATGGTCATTATGAATTCATGGTCATGCCATTTGGTCTAACCAACGCTCCAGCTGTCTTCATGGATCTAATGAACAGAGTCTGCAAACCCTATCTCGATCGCTTTGTTATAGTCTTCATCGACGACATCCTCATTTACTCAAAGTCTAAGTCTGATCATGAACGACACCTTCGACTCATCCTTACACTCTTAGGGAATGAAAAACTCTACGCCAAATTCTCCAAATGCGAATTCTGGTTAAAAGAGGTACAATTCCTTGGACATGTCGTCAATGACAAGGGAATACCTGTCGACCCCTCAAAGATCAAAGCAGTACAAGAATGGCAAGCGCCACGTACACCAACCGAAGTAAGATCATTCCTTGGTTTGGCTGGTTATTATCGCCGTTTCATTGCGAATTTCTCCCGCATCGATGTACCACTCACGGCTTTAACACATAAAGGAAAACCCTTCATATGGGGACCCAAACAAGAAGAAGCCTTTCAAACCCTTAAACAAAAACTCTGTGACGCACCTATCCTCACACTTCCCGAAGGTTGTGATGACTTCGTAGTTTATTGCGTTGCGTCAGGGCAAGGACTAGGTTGTGTTCTAATGCAAAGAGGAAAGGTGATAGCTTATGCTTCTAGACAACTCAAAACTCATGAGAAGAACTACACCACCCACGACCTAGAACTTGGAGCCGTTGTGTTCGCTCTTAAGATATGGAGACATTACCTCTACGGTACTAAGTGTGAAATATACACTGACCATAAGAGCCTTCAACATATCTTCAACCAAAAGGAGTTAAACATGAGACAACGAAGATGGGTCGAACTTCTTAATGACTACGACTGTGAAATTCGGTATCATCCTGGCAAGGCAAATGTGGTGGCCGATGCACTCAGTCGAAAGGGTTATGCGAACTCCATTCGTCTTCTATGTTCACAAATCATAACAGACATCAAAGATCAAATCCGAGAAGCCCAACATGTTTCAGTAACGGAAAACGACGTACGCAAGGAGCTATCTTGTGGAGCTGAACTTAAAATCGAAACTAAATCCGACGGTATTCTGTACTATCTAGATCGCATATGGATTCCCGATCACAATAACCTTCGTGATTTCCTTATGAATGAGGCGCACAAAACACGGTACTCTGTACACCCAGGAGCCGACAAGATGTATCAAGACCTTCGATACACCTACTGGTGGCCTGGCATGAAGAAGGATATCGCTGTTTTCGTTTCCAAGTGCCTTACATGTTCCAAAGTAAAAGCTGAATATCAAAGACCCTCAGGACTTCTGGTCCAACCTGAAATACCTGTATGGAAGTAGGAAAACATAACCATTGACTTTATTACCGGGTTACCTCGCACCTCCAATGGGTATGACACTATATGGGTAATCATTGATCGTCTTACAAAATCAGCTCATTTCATCCCGATTCGCGAGGGCTTCAAGAACGAGAAGTTAGCTCGTATCTACATCAGCGAGATCGTAAGCCGTCATGGTGTACCGTTAAGCATTATTTCAGATCGTGATGGTCGTTTCACTTCACGAACATGGCAAGCCGTACAAGCCGCTTTGGGTACACGATTAGACCTCAGTACCGCCTATCATCCTCAAACTGATGGACAATCTGAACGCACCATCCAAACTCTTGAAGATATGCTTCGAGCGTGTGTCATAGACTTCAAGGGAAATTGGGACGTTTATCTACCATTAGTTGAATTTTCGTACAACAACAGCTATCATTCAAGTATCGGCATGGCACCTTTCGAAGCTTTATATGGTCGTAAGTGCCGATCTCCAGTATGTTGGCACGAAATTGGAGAAGCTCAAATCACCGGTCCAGAATTGATTCAAGAAACCACAGACAAGATCCATCAAATTCGAAACAATCTTCTAGCGGCACAAAGTCGTCAAAAGAGTTATGCAGACAAACGACGAAAGCCTTTGGAGTTTAACATTGGTGATCATGTACTTTTAAAAGTATCACCGTGGAAGGGAGTAGTTCGTTTTGGCCAGAAGGGCAAGCTAGCACCACGCTACGTAGGACCTTTCAAGATACTCGAAAGAGTAGGACCTGTAGCATACAAGCTTGATCTACCAGAAGAACTCAACAGAATTCACCCCACATTCCACGTATCAAACTTAAAGAAGTGTCTCGCCGATGAAAACCTCCATATTCCTCTAGAAGATATTCATATCGATGAATCTATGCACTTCATTGAAAGACCAGTAGAGATCATGGACTTCGGGGAAAAACGTTTAAGACGGAGTCGTATTCCAATTGTAAGGGTACGCTGGGAGTCGAAACGAGGACCTGAGTTTACTTGGGAACGTGAAGACTCAATGCGCGAAAAATACCCGTATCTTTTTCCTGTTACCACTACTACTTAAATTTCGGGACGAAATTTCTAAAAGTAGGGGATACTGTAACATCTGTTGAAAAACGGGTTTTCAAAACCCGCTTCGTTTATTAATCGAATAATCAGTTTCAAATTTTCGTTGCTCATTTAATGCTTATTTTAATTTTAAACAATACATAACTAATAAACATTTTAGATTATGGAAATTAAAATTGTTAAAAAATAAAATTAAAACAATTAAAAATGAAAAGGGGCTGCTGGGTTTCGAACCTGGGTCAGCCGGAAACCTTAACATCAAACACTTAACCACTCCGTCACTTGGTGTCTTTGTGAAATTTAGGAAACAAATAAAACATATGTTCACCTGAGAAACCATCTGTTTGCGTCAAACTGAAACCGCTCATCGGCTTTCAACGGTTCAGGCTGTTGAAGTGCTCGCCACTACTGAATATAACCGATAAACCGACGTTCTTAATCAATTCAGCCTTTAATGAACTTGAATTCATATGATGTTCGGGTTTAGAAACCGAAATCTTTTACTTCCTGAATTACTCTATCAATATCATCATCTCGCGACTCAAAATCATCCACAGAACCTCCAATTTCTCTTTCGCTCTATTTTCAGTTCGTCGGAAACGTTTTCTAAAATCGCCGGACTTTCGCCGGAAAACCGTGACACTCATCAAAACGGTAAATTTCTCAATTCTTTCATCTTCTATCTGTTGTTAGACTTTTGCTAACTCAAACCTTTCAATCAGAATTAATCCCAGACGACGATATCGGATAATCAACACTCGTCGGAAGTTTTCTGAAAATTCCTAAATTTGCGCTGTGAAACGGTATTATCATTCAAACATTCTGATAACTCTTGTTTAGTCATTCAATTTCACAATTTGGTTAATCAAAACTATTAATTGGCCCGTTCAGACAGAGTTCATAAAACAGAGCCGACGACTTCGCCGGAGTTCTGAGAAAGATCATCTTCCGGTATGTTCAATCCCAAAACCTTCCCTGTACATTTCATTTTAATCAATTATATGTTCGTCAATCGAATTAAACAAGATCAGTAGAATAATCATTGTCTGTGTTGTTTAACGGAGAAGATGAAGTATAGTTTGTATATAAATTTAATATAAATCGGGTTATATCTCGGGTTAGACACACAGTCCAGCGGTGGACTGTGTGCAATTGAAACATAGCGATACCGGGTTCGAGACCTGTTACGCACGCCGGTTCGATAGAATTAAAATCCTTTTTAAAATAAATGAATTTTGGAATAAATTAAATAGTATATAAATATAATTAAAAACAGAAATATTTCGGGTTAGACACGTAGCTCAGTTGGTAGAGCTGCCTGCACGCGTACGGGAGGTCACAAGTTCGAACCTCACTCAGTGCAAACAATATACACGACCGAACCGGTCAACAAGTCAAAGTCAATAGTCAACGGTCAACCCAAAAAAAAGTCAACTTTTTTTATATATTTTAATTTATTTATTTAATTTAAAAATCAATTAAAAATACTTAAAAATAATGTTTTTTAAAGTTAGAAAATAGCCTTAAACTCACAAAAATATATCCAAAAATCCTATTAAAATTGTTAATAAAATCCACTTATTTACCGTACCTTTTCGTTATTATTTAGGTTAGTTATTTCTCGTCAATCAATCCTCTAAACTCGTGCGCATTCAGCATCATCAAACGAACGCACCAAATGTGAGTGAATCTCTACAAATTCCCCGTTTTAATCACGTTTTTGGTGTATCATGTGTCTTATTATTTATTACATTTAAACAATTGTGCATCCATCATATCCATGATCAAATGTGTATTCAATATGCATCAACTGTTTGTGTGGTTAATGTTTAGATTAAATTTATCATTTTCGGTACATACATTATCATAGGCCGCCGCTCCCCATTACCTATGAGCGTGAGCCGTTCCCCATTACCTATGAGCGTGAACGAGGCGTTGCCAACATATGTAACATTTGTAAAAATCGGGTCTTCAAAACCCGCTCCGTTTTGTAATCATGTACCAAATTATAAAAGTTACATTAAATATTTATGATTATTTCGAGTTAAAACGATACATAATTAATAAATAAACTAAACTATAAAAATTATATTTGATAAAAAGTTAAAATAAAATAAATAAAAAAATTATGAAGCTGCCGGGACTCGAACCCGGGTCAGCCATGAAACACTTCAACAACTTAACACTTACTCCCAAGACCACTCCGCCACTTGTTTGTTTTCTGTCATGTTTAGGAAACAAATAATTTTTATAGACTAAGGTAAATCAATCGAGTTTACACATTGTAACTGAAACCGGTTATCAATCATCCAAATCGTTTTGGATACTCTCGATCCAGCAAGTATAACCGATAAACGGACACTTTCAATCAATGTTGCCATGAATGGAACTTGAATTCGGAAGAAGATCGGTTTAATAACCGAAAGTCTTCAATTCCCGGACTACTTCAATCATAGACTTCTCCTGCAACTCAGAACACTCTGCAAGACTCCCAATTTCATTTCCGCAACCTTACAATCCATCGGAGAAGCTTGAATCAGACCGCGGGAAAAACTCTGCAAGTCACCGGAAAACCGGGACTCACATCCACACGGTATTTCCTCCGACTCATTCTGTTTAAATCATGTGATTAATCAGTCTCTAACACAACTCCACCATCAGAATCGATCCTAGTCAACGTTTATCGAAAATCTTACCTTCGCCGGAAAACTTCTGAAACTGCCGGAATCACACTGTGAACGGGTATGATCTCCCAAACTTCTGTTAAACCTTGTTTAACTGACTCAACTTCTTAAATAATCGAACAACGCTGTTAATTGGTTTCAACAGCCGGAGTTCACTTTCACTACCGACGAACCTCCGCCGGAATTCTGTGAACAACATCAATCGGTATATCCTTTTTCCTTTAACTCTCTCCATTCTCTACTTTTAAATTACTGATAATGTCTGAAAAGCGTATAAGTCATAAATCAGTCATAACAAGTCGGAATATGTTTGTCTGTGTAAATCGACGAAGAAGATGAAGACACAACATAACAAAGATTAATTAAAATCGGTATTTTAAACGGGTTAGACACACAGTCCAGCGGTGGACTGTGTGCAAATTACACATACACGTCCCGAGTTCGATCCCTGCTACACGCACACCTTATATTATAACGCGCCTTTTTGTTTAAAAACTAAACCGGGATAACCTAGTTAGTTGTTAAGTATAATAAAAACCGAGATATTAACCAGGTTAGACACACAGTCCAGCGGTGGACTGTGTGCAACATGAACTACACGTCGCGCGTTCGAAACCCGTCACGAGCACCGGTCCGATTGAATTAAAATGTTTTTGCAAATAAAGGAAATTCGGTTAAATCGAATAAGTGTATAAATATAATTAAAAACAACATTATTTCGGGTTAGACACGTAGCTCAGTTGGTAGAGCTGCGTGCACGCAAACGGGAGGTCTCGGGTTCGAGCCTCACCCGGTGCAGATTAATTCGCTGACCGAACCGGTCAACGGTCAACGCTAAAAAAAATAATATTTTTTTTATATTTTTATTTATTTAATTTAATTTAAAAATCAATTAAAAATACTTAAAAATTACATTTTTAAAGATAGAAAATAGCCATAAACTCACAAAAATATATCTAAAAATTTCATTAAAATCCTTAATAAAGTTCATCCATTTAATATATTTTTCCATTATTATTTAGGTTAGTATTCCTCGTTGATCCGCTCATCTAATTCGTGCGCATCTCACCATATCCAATCCAACGCACCCAATGTGAGTGAATCTTACAAATTCCCCGTTTAATCACGTTTTGGGGTGTATCATGTGTCTTTGTATATATATATATTATTACTAAACCATTGTGCATACATCATATCATGAACTTGTGTATTCGGTTTGTTGCTGTTAAGTAGTTATCATTGGATGCAATTTATTATTCAGTACATGCAATTTCATAGGCCGCCGCTCCCCATTACATTATGAGCGTTGAGCATGTTCCCCACTTTATTATGCGGTTGAACCTGGCGTGCCCACATACGATCGGCTCCGTTTGATTGAGCCTTGATCGCACAGACATTTTCATTTTCAGTACATGCAATACGATCGGCTCCGTTTGATTGAGCCTTGATCGCACAGTTTCATTTATGTTATTTACAGTATGATGTTGGTATGTTCATGTATGCTGCCATGTGTTATTGTATGATATAGTTGTGACTGCTATTTGCCATTACTTGATTATTTACATTTGCTCATCTATGATTATGCACAATTTTTCATTGATAAACTAACCATAAAATCATTAACAAATGTTTATCTAATAAGGTTCACTCGCCAACTTATGTTGACCCAAAAACCCCCATTTTACACATGATACAGGTGAAGCAGCTGCAGCTAGGAACACATAGGACTTGGACTAGAAGAATAAAACGATTTAGTGTTGGGAGTGTTATGCTTGGTTTATTTCCTTTGTATTGAATGAACATGTTTGGATATTTGAAAATGTAATTTTGACTTTATTAAATATGAAACATAATAGTAAATGTCATGAGCTTTGGTGATAACCCAATTATGCCCCGACTCTTATTCCGCTGCGGGTCGGGGTGTGACAGATTGGTATCAGAGCCATGACTATAGGGATATAGGATAGGTTATTAGACCCTTAGAGCCTATACTATAGTCGATTAGAAACTTATAAGAATTTTGTGTGTTATATGCCAAATTTCATGATGTTTATATGTTTTATGTTAAATGTTACATTTGATATTGTGCAAGCATGTTCATAAGTATGTATTATCATATAATGCCTATCATGAAATCGTATGCTCATAACATATCACATCCATGAAAGCACACACCACATCATGATTGTTTTTACAATGATTTTCGTGTTTTCAAATCTCATCAAAGTGAGTTCTCATGACGGGCATGTAGTAACTGGAAGGGTACCAGTACCGGTAGTCGGAACGTCCTGTCTAGGCTGGCATTCGTATAAATCCAAAATAAAGGACCAGATTTGCCTACCTGGGGACTAACGATGAGAGTACGAAGTACCTATTAGGCCAAAGCATGCTATACCAAACGTCGTGTGAGCTAATCCCACTTTGAGTTGTCATTGTGTCTACACCTGGACACGTTCTGACCAAACATCTCATGAACATATTTTGTGGTTTGCATACGGGGGATGCGAGTGTTAAATTGCCAATACTAATGTGAATCCTCAAGCCAATAGCCATGGGGGCCCACATGACTATGTAGGTGAAGGTATGGGGGACATTTGAGGCCCAACATGAGCGAACCCAAGACATCCTATGGATGTAGTTGCATTATTGATATTTATGTTATTTTCATTTTCTTAAGACACATGACACCTAAAAAGACACCATAAACTCACAATCTTCTCATTTTATGATCCTGTAGATGTCGTCTAGACAGCAACGAAGGGGTAAAAGATCGGGAAGGTCTCAGGAACGTTTGGCCACTCAGATCGCGAAACAAATGGCCACGATATTGCCTGACATTGTGGTACAAGTACAACAAGCCCTTGCTACAAATCCTACTAACCCTCCTCAACAACAGGACCAGAACATCGACAACCCTCCTACCAACAAGTGCTCTTACAAACATTTTAAGTCCTGTGATCCTCCAAAATTTGAAGGGACCGAGGGTGTCACTGCTTCCTACATTGGTTCGAGGAGATGGAAAACACCTTCCTAAATGCGATTGCCTGAGGATCGCAAGGTTCGATACGCCACCGGGAGACTACTTGGAGTAGCTCTCACTTGGTGGAACACTGAGAAAGGGAAGAGGGGAACTGAAGATGCGATGGCCTTAACTTGGGAGGAGTTAAGGGAAATCATGACTAGGCGTTTCTGTCCAGAAGTGAAATTAAGAAGTTGGAGGATGAATTTCATGCTCTAAAGCAAAAGGAGGGTGATCACTCTACTTACAACAAGAGGTTCTTGGAGTTGAACCAAATGGTTTCAAATTTATTCACTCCAACCTACCGTCTGATCGAGCATTATATTCGAGGACTTCCCTCGAAAATCCAAGATTCAGTTCTCAGCGTTTCACCAGTAACACTTGAAGCTGCATGGAGTTGGCAACTGAACTGACCGAAAACCGAATTCGCAACGGGAAGTTCAAAGAAGAGAAGAAGAAAGCCCCTGTTGAGGGACAAACTTCAAACCACCCCATTCCTTCCTCTAAGTTTGCTAACAAGAGGAAGCGTAACACCAGGAATTTTGCAGTTACCCAAACCAACACCCCTATTCCTACTGCACCCATTACTCAAGTCACTCCTCACCCGCACCATACAGAAGACCCTACACAGGCCCATTACCAAAATGTAACCGTTGTCAGTATCACCATTCCCCTGATCATCCTTGCCAATACTGCATCGGCTGCAGTCGCGCAGGACATACTGTTCAAAACTGCCGCATGCCTCAACGAACAAACCGCCACCAACCTTTAACCCAAACCCACCAACAGTAATGGGTCAAGCACAACAACCCCTACCATTTCCACCCACCCAACATTTAGCCCAAACATACTACCAACCCAATTATCCTATGGGCCAACCTATGCGGGCTTGCTTCAATTGCGGCGACCCAAGTCATTTCAGAAACACATGTCCAAGGCTGGTTAATATAATTCATGCTCAGGCCCAAGCCAACCCAGTGAACCAAGCGAACCAAGCTCCTCCACCTGCAAGAGGAAGAGCTTTCAATATTAAAGCGAACCAGGCCAGAGCTGACGGCAATGTGGTCAACGGTACGTTCCTTATAAATGGTAGATAAGCCTCTATGTTATTTGATACTGGTGCGGATAGAAGTTTTGTGTCATTAGAATTTGAACCTATCCTAAGCAAAAATCCGGATAGGCTCACAGAACCCATAACGGTAGAAGTTGCGGACGGGAAACCAGTTTCATTAGACTCTATATTACGCAACTGTACACTCACCTTAAACGACCACGATTTCTCAGTCGACCTTATTCCTATGAAGCTGGGAAGTTTCGACATCATAATCGGTATGGATTGGCTCAGTCAACATCAGGCGGAAGTTGTATGTCGTGAAAAATTTATTCGTATTCCTCTTTCAAACGGTCAGACTCTTCAAATCATTGGAGAAACCTCGTCGAAAGGGCTCAGCTTAATGTCTTGTCTTCAAGCTCGAAAATATCTTCGCAAGAATTATGTCGCGTTTTTAGCCCATATCATCAAGAAGGGGACCACAGAGAAGAAACTTGAAGACATTCCTGTAGTAAAAGACTTTCCACAAGTTTTTCCTGACGACATTTCAGGACTTCCTCCAGTTAGAGACGTCGAATTCCGTATTGATCTTATACCTGGTGCTACACCAGTTGCAAAGTCTCCATATAGATTAGCCCCCTCTGAAATGCAAGAGCTAGCCAGTCAATTACAAGAGTTGACTGATAAGGGATTCATACTCCTAGCTCATCGCCTTGGGGTGCACCTGTCCTTTTTGTAAAGAAGAAAGATGGATCTTTTCGTATGTGCATCGACTACAGAGAGCTCAACAAATTAACCATCAAAAATCACTATCCTTTACCTCGCATTGATGATCTTCTTGACCAACTACAAGGTGCCAGCTGCTTTTTCGAAAATCGATCTTCGATCTGGCTATCATCAACTTAGGGTGCATGAAGAAGACGTCCCTAAGACTGCTTTTCGAACTCGTTATGGCCACTATGAATTCATGGTTATGCCGTTTGGTTTAACCAACGCACCAGCTGTCTTCATGGACCTAATGAACAGAGTCTGCAAACCTTATCTTGATCGATTTGTTATAGTCTTCATCGACGATATTCTTATTTATTCAAAATCTAAAGCTGATCATGAGCGTCATCTTCGACTCGTTCTTGCACTTCTAGAAAAGGAAAAGCTTTATGCCAAGTTCTCTAAATGTGAATTCTGGTTAAAAGAGGTGCAATTCCTCGGGCATGTAGTCAATGACAAAGGAATAGATGTTGACCCTTCAAAGATCAAAGCAGTTCAAGAATGGCAATCTCCACATACACCAACTGAAGTAAGATCTTTTCTTGGACTAGCTGGCTATTATCGTCGTTCATTTCAAACTTCTCTCGCATTGCTGTGCCACTCACGGCTTTAACCCATAAGGGAAAACCTTTCGTATGGGGACCCAAGCAAGAAGAAGCTTTTCAAACTCTTAAACAAAAACTTTGTGATGCACCAATCCTCACTCTTCCTGAAGGTTGTGATGATTTTGTCGTCTATTGCGACGCGTCAGGGCAAGGATTAGGCTGCGTTCTCATGCAAAGAGGAAAAGTCATAGCTTATGCCTCGAGACAACTCAAGACACATGAAAAGAACTACACCACTCATGACCTAGAACTTGGAGCCGTTGTATTCGCTCTTAAGATATGGAGACATTATCTCTATGGTCCTAAGTGTGAAATATACACTGACCACAAGAGTCTTCAACATATCTTCGATCAAAAAGAGTTAAACATGAGGCAACGAAGATGGGTCGAACTTCTGAATGATTACGACTGTGAAATTAGATACCACCCTGGTAAAGCAAATGTGGTGGCTGATGCACTTAGTCGAAAGGGTTATGCGAACTCCATTCATCTTCTATGTTCGCAAATTATAACCGACATTAAAGATCAAATTCGAGAAGCCCAACACGTTTCAATAACAGAAGAAGATGTACGAAAGGAGATGTCCTGTGGAGCCGAGCTAAAACTTGAAACTAAATCAGACGGTATCCTGTATTACCTAGATCGTATCTGGATTCCTAACCACAACAATCTTCGTGAAACTCTTATGAATGAAGCTCACAAAACGCGATATTCTATACACCCAGGAGCCGATAAGATGTATCAAGACCTACGGTACACCTATTGGTGGCCTGGAATGAAGAAGGATATTGCCGTTTTTGTTTCCAAGTGTCTCACATGTTCCAAGGTGAAGGCTGAACACCAAAGACCCTCAGGACTTCTAGTCCAACCGGAAATACCTGTATGGAAGTGGGAAAATATAACCATGGATTTCATTACCGGGTTACCTCGCACTTCTGGTGGGTATGACACTATGTGGGTGATTATAGATCGACTTACAAAATCAGCTCACTTTATTCCTATCCGCGAAGATTTCAAGAACGAAAAGCTTGCACGTATTTATATCAATGAAATCGTGAGCCGGCATGGGGTACCATTAAGTATTATTTCTGATCGTGATGGTCGTTTCACCTCACGAACATGGCAAGCAGTACAATCCGCTATGGGCACACGATTAGATCTCAGTACCGCCTATCATCCTCAAACTGATGGACAGTCTGAGCGCACCATTCAAACTCTTGAGGATATGCTTAGAGCATGTGTCATAGACTTCAAGGGAAATTGGGACGCCCACCTACCATTAGTTGAATTTTCGTACAACAACAGCTATCATTCGAGCATCGGCATGGCACCTTTTGAAGCCTTATTTGGTCGTAAGTGCCGATCTCCTGTATGTTGGCACGAAATTGGGAAGCACAAATTACTGGTCCAGAATTGATCCAAGAAACCACAGATAAGATCCATCAAATTCGAAACAATCTTCTAGCGGCTCAAAGTCGTCAAAAGAGTTATGCAGATAAACGACGGAAGCCCTTAGAGTTTAACATTGGTGATCATGTGCTTTTAAAAGTATCACCGTGGAAGGGAGTAGTTCGTTTTGGTCAAAAGGGGAAGCTAGCACCACGTTACGTAGGACCTTTCAAGATACTCGAAAGAGTAGGTCTGTAGCATACAAGCTTGACCTACCAGAAGAACTCAACAGGATTCATCCCACATTCCACGTGTCGAACTTGAAGAAGTGCCTCGCTGATGAGAATCTCCATATTCCGCTGGAAGATATTCAGATTGATGAATCTATGCATTTTATTGAAAGACCAGTGGAGATCATGGACTACGGGGAGAAGCGTCTTCGACGAAGTCGCATTCCAATTGTTAGGATACGCTGGGAGTCGAAACGGGGACCTGAGTTTACTTGGAACGTGAAGACTCAATGCGTGAAAAATACCCGCATCTTTTTCCTACTACTTCAACTACTTAAATTTCGGGACGAAATTCCTAAAAGTAGGGGATACTGTAACATTTGTAAAAATCGGGTCTTCAAAACCCGCTCCGTTTTGTAATCATGTACCAAATTATAAAAGTTACATTAAATATTTATGATTATTTCGAGTTAAAACGATACATAATTAATAAATAAACTAAACTATAAAAATTATATTTGATAAAAAGTTAAAATAAAATAAATAAAAAAATTATGAAGCTGCCGGGACTCGAACCCGGGTCAGCCATGAAACACTTCAACAACTTAACACTTACTCCCAAGACCACTCCGCCACTTGTTTGTTTTCTGTCATGTTTAGGAAACAAATAATTTTTATAGACTAAGGTAAATCAATCGAGTTTACACATTGTAACTGAAACCGGTTATCAATCATCCAAATCGTTTTGGATACTCTCGATCCAGCAAGTATAACCGATAAACGGACAATTTCAATCAATGTTGCCATGAATGGAACTTGAATTCGGAAGAAGATCGGTTTAATAACCGAAAGTCTTCAATTCCCGGACTACTTCAATCATAGACTTCTCCTGCGACTCAGAACACTCTGCAAGACTCCCAATTTCATTTCCGCAACCTTACAATCCATCGGAGAAGCTTGAATCAGACCGCCGGAAAAACTCTGCAAGTCACCGGAAAACCGGGACTCACATCCACACGGTATTTCCTCCGACTCTTTCTATTTAAATCATGTGATTAATCAGTCTCTAACACAACTCCACCATCAGAATCGATCCTAGTCAACGTTTATCGAAAATCTTACCTTCGCCGGAAAACTTCTGAAACTGCCGGAATCACACTGTGAACGGGTATGATCTCCCAAACTTCTGTTAAACCTTGTTTAAGTGACTCAACTTCTTAAATAATCGAACAACGCTGTTAATTGGTTTCAACAGCCGGAGTTCACTTTCAGTACCGACGAACCTCCGCCGGAATTCTGTGAACAACATCAATCGGTATATCCTTTTTCCTTTAACTCTCTCCATTCTCTACTTTTAAATTACTGATAATGTCTGAAAAGCGTATAAGTCATAAATCAGTCATAACAAGTCGGAATATGTTTGTCTGTGTAAATCGACGAAGAAGATGAAGACACAACATAACATAAGATTAATTAAAATCGGTATTTTAAACGGGTTAAACACACAGTCCAGCGGTGGACTGTGTGCAAATTACACATACACGTCCCGAGTTCGATCCCTGCTACACGCACACCTTATATTATAACGCGCCTTTTTGTTTAAAAACTAAACCGGGATAACCCAGTTAGTTGTTAAGTATAATAAAAACCGAGATATTAACCAGGTTAGACACACAGTCCAGCGGTGGACTGTGTGCAACATGAACTACACGTTGCGCGTTCGAAACCCGTCACGAGCACCGGTCCGATTGAATTAAAATGTTTTTGCAAATAAAGGAAATTCGGTTAAATCGAATAAGTGTATAAATATAATTAAAAACAAGATTATTTCGGGTTAGACACGTAGCTCAGTTGGTAGAGCTGCGTGCACGCGAACGGGAGGTCTCGGGTTCGAGCCTCACCCGGTGCAGATTAATTCGCTGACCGAACCGGTCAACGGTCAACGGTCAACGCTAAAAAAAATAATATTTTTTTTATATTTTTATTTATTTAATTTAATTTAAAAATCAATTAAAAATACTTAAAAATAACATTTTTAAAGATAGAAAATAGCCATAAACTCACAAAAATATATCTAAAAATTTCATTAAAATCCTTAATAAAATTCATCCATTTAATATATTTTTCCATTATTATTTAGGTTAGTATTCCTCGTTGATCCGCTCATCTAATTCGTGCGCATCTCACCATCTCCAATCCAACGCACCCAATGTGAGTGAATCTTACAAATTCCCCGTTTAATCACGTTTTGGGGTGTATCATGTGTCTTTGTATATATATATTATTACTAAACCATTGTGCATACATCATATCATGAACTTGTGTATTCAGTTTGTTGTTGTTAAGTAGTTATCATTGGATGCAATTTATTATTCGGTACATGCAATTTCATAGGCCGCCGCTCCCCATTACATTATGAGCGTTGAGCATGTTCCCCATTTTATTATGCGGTTGAACCTGGCGTGCCCACATACGATCGGCTCCGTTTGATTGAGCCTTGATCGCACAGACATTTTCATTTTCAGTACATGCAATACGATCGGCTCCGTTTGATTGAGCCTTGATCGCACAGTTTCATTTATGTTATTTACAGTATGATGTTGGTATGTTCATGTATGCTGCCATGTGTTATTGTATGATATAGTTGTGACTGCTATTTGCCATTACTTGATTATTTACATTTGCTCATCTATGATTATGCACAATTTTTCATTGATAAACTAACCATAAAATCATTATCAAATGTTTATCTAATAAGGTTCACTCGCCAACTTATGTTGACCCAAAAACCCCCATTTTACACATGATACAGGTGAAGCAGCTGCAGCTAGGAACACATAGGATTTGGACTAGAAGAATAAAACGATTTAGTGTTGGGATTGTTATGCTTGGTTTATTTCCTTTGTATTGAATGAACATGTTTGGATATTTGAAAATGTAATTTTGACTTTATTAAATATGAAACATAATAGTAAATGTCATGAGCTTTGGTGATAACCCAATTATGCCCAGACTCTTATTCCGCTGCGGGTCGGGGTGTGACAACATACGATCGGCTCCGTTTGATTGAGCCTTGATCGCACATACATTCATCATATGCCGTCTGTTCCCCATTACCTATGAGCGGAACCGTTCCCCATTACCTATGAGCGTGAATGTGACGTTGCCAACATTTACATTATCATTCATGTCATATATTCATGCAAGGTGGTTTGTTATTGTATGTTATTGTTATTGTTATTGTATGTTATTGTTTGTTATTGTTATTGTTGTTGTATGTTTATTTACGTTTGCTCACATATGATCATTGCACAATTTTCCATATTAAATATAACAAGAAATCACTAATAAATGTTTTCTAACAAGGTTCACTCGCCAACTTTTGTTGACCCAAAAACCCCCATTTTTACACATGATACAGGTGATCCAGTTGCAGCAAGAAACATAGAGGATGGCTTAGAAGAATAAACCGGTTTAGACTTTGGATTGTTTAGTTAGTTATTTTTTTTCTTTGTAATTGTATGAACTTGTTTGGAATATTGAGGATGTAATTTTGAATTTAATAAATATGAAACATATTAGTAAACATCATGAGCTTTGGTGATAACCCAATTATGCCCCGACTCTTATTCCGCTGCGGGTTGGGGTGTGACAGATTGGTATCAGAGCCATGACTATAGGGTTATAGGATAGGTTATTAGACCCTTAGAGCCTATACTATAGTTGATTAAAAAAAATTTTAAATTATTTGTGTGTTACATGCAAAATTCATGATGTTTATATGCTTTATGTTTATTGTTACATTCAATGTTATGCAAGCATGTTCATAAGTACATATTATTATACAATGCCTATCATGAATCATATTCTCATAACTTATCATATCCATGAGAGCACACACCACACAATTTCCATGACTTTTGCAACGATTTTTGTATTTTCAAATCACATCAAAGTGATTTCTCATGACGGGCATGTAGTAACTGGAAGGGTACAAGTACCGGTAGTCGGAACGTCCTGTCTAGGCTTGGCATTCGTATAAATCCAAAATAAAGGACCAGTTTGCCTACCTGGGGACTAACGATGAGAGTACGAAGGACCTATTAGGCAAAAGCATGCTATACCAAACGTCGTGTGAGCTAACCCCACTTTGAGTTGTCATTGTGTCTACACCTGAACACCCTCCGACCATACATCTCGCAAACATATTTCATGGTTTTCATTCGGGTGATGCGAGTGTTAAACCGCCAATA
Source organism: Scalesia atractyloides (assembly GCA_947069175.1). Classification (NCBI taxonomy): domain Eukaryota; kingdom Viridiplantae; phylum Streptophyta; class Magnoliopsida; order Asterales; family Asteraceae; genus Scalesia; species Scalesia atractyloides. Next base: position 2,337,298 of record CAMTDV010000029.1, read on the forward strand.
CCAATGTGAATCCTACTAAGCCAATAGTCATGGGGGCCCACATGACTATACAGGTGAAGGTATGGGGGACATTTGAGGCCCAAACATGAGCAAACCCAAGACATCCTATGGATGTAGTTGCATTATTGATGTTTATGTTATTTTTATTTTTTTTAGACACATGACACCTTAAAAGACTCCTTAAACTCACAATCTTCCTATGTACGTTCCTGTAGATGTCGACTAGGCAACTATGTGGAGGTAGAAGGTCAGGAAGGTCAAACGAACGCTTGGCCACTCAAATCACAAAACAAATGGCCACGGTGCTTCCTGACATCGTAATTCAAGTCCAACAAGCTCTCGCCGCAAATCCCAACAATCCTCCCCATCAAGAGGACCAGAACGTCGACAACCCTCCCTCCAAAAAGTGCTCTTACAAACACTTCAAGTCTTGCGATCCCCCGAAATTTGAAGGGACCGAAGGTGTCACTGCTCTCCTCCACTGGTTTGAGGAAATGGAAAACACCTTCCTCAATTGCGATTGTCCCGAGGATCGCAAGGTACGTTACGCAACCGGGAGACTATTGGAGTAGCCCTGACCTGGTAGAATACAGAGAAGGGTAAGAGAGGAGTCGAAGATGCTATGGCCTTAACATGGGAAGAGTTAAGGGAAATAATGACAAGACGCTTCTGTCCAAGAAGCGAAAGCAAGAAGTTGGAAGATGAATTCCACTCGTTCAAACAAAAGGAAGGAGATCATACTTCCTACAACAAAAGGTTTCTAGAGTTGAATCAAATGATCCCCAACTTGTTCACCCCAGTGTACCGCTTGGTTGAATACTACATTCGAGGCCTCCCCTCAAAAATTCAAGACTCAGTTCTAAGCACTTCGCCTGCGACACCTGAAGCCGCAATGGAACTAGCTACCGAACTTACCGAAAATCGCATTCGAAATGGTAAATTCAAAGAGGAGAAAAAGAAAGCCCCCATTGAGGCTCAAACTTCAAACCATTCTGGCTCCTCTTCGAAGTTTACTGGTAAAAGGAACCGAACACCAGAAACTTTGCTGTCACACAAACAAATTTCCCTATCCCTGCTGCACCCATCACCCAAGTTGCCCCCTCACCTGCACCATATAAAAAGCCATACTCCGGCCCATACCCAAAATGCAACCGTTGCCAATACCATCACTTTCCTGATCATCCCTGCCAACATTGCACCGGCTGTGGTCGCGCAGGTCACACCATTCAAACCTGTCGCGTACTTCAGCGAACGAACCGCCATCAGCCCTCAACCCAAACCCACCATCAGATAGTGGGTCAAGCCCAACAACCTTTACTACTACCACCTACCCAACATGTAGCCCAATCCTACTACCAACCCAACTATCCCATGATACAACCTATGCGGGCTTGTTACAACTGTGGAGACCCAAACCACTTTAGAAACACTTGTCCACGCTTGGTGAACATCATTCATGCCCAAGCTCAAGCAAATCCGGTGAATCAAGCTAACCAAGCTCCACCACCTGCAAGAGGAAGAGCTTACAACATCAAGGCCAATCCTGTTGAAAATAATAACGGCTCAAACGAATCACCCAACTAGTTTCCCTCACCAAGAATCAAGACTCAACTCCGATCGTCTAGTTTTAATGTTTTCTTTATGTTATCTCAATCTTTCCGTATCCTAGTTGTAAAATTGGGAATTTATGTATCCAAGAATTTTAATGCGAATTGATATTACACTTTTGTTTTATACTCATTGATTTAACATTCATATCATCATACATCTCGACGTATCTCAATCTCATCATTTAAAGAAGTTGGGTTGTGTCTCACTTTTACATAAACTGACCCCTTCATCATAACAAATGAGAGAGGTACTGTCATCATTCAGTCATGTATCCTTTCAGAATTGAGACTCAAGCTTTGGTTGTTGTGTTTGTTTATGTTTTAGAGTCACATAGAACTGATCATGATTTACTGATAAAGACAACGAAAATTTGACAAGAATATGGTGGATACGCCGCTGGTACTTCCTATATATAAGTATTCTTCGCAAAGGATCAAAAGCATTACCAGGAAGTTATGAGAAGTTCCATGTAGGTTTAAATATCGTCATGGTTGAAGTTTTTGTTTTATGATACATATCTTATCATGTCAAACGTATCAATTCCCTCAAAACTATTATGCATAAAATCATAACCGACATCAAAGATCAAATTCGAGAAGCCCAACATGTTTTAGTAACGGAAAACGACGTACGCAAGGAGCTGTCGTGTGGAGCTGAACTTAAAATCGAAACTAAATCCGACGATATTCTGTACTGTCTAGATCGCATATGGATTCCTGACCACAATAACCTTCGTGATTTCCTTATGAATGAGGCGCACAAAACACGATATTCTATACACCCAGGAGCCGACAAGATGTATCAAGACCTTCGATACACCTACTGGTGGCCTGGATTGAAAAAGGATATTGCTGTTTTTGTTTCCAAGTGCCTTACATGTTCCAAAGTAAAAGCTGAACATCAAAGACCCTCAGGACTTCTGGTCCAACCTGAAATACCTGTATGGAAGTGGGAAAACATAACCATGGACTTCATTACCGGGTTACCTCGCACTTCTGGTGGGTATGACACTATATGGGTAATCATTGATCGTCTTACAAAATCAGCACACTTCATTCCGATTCGCGAGAACTTCAAGAACGAGAAGTTAGCTCGCATCTACATCAGCGAAATCGTAAGCCGACATGGTGTACCGTTAAGAATGATTTCAGATCGTGATGGTCGTTTCACTTCACGAACATGGCAAGTCGTACAAGCCGCTTTGGGTACACGATTAGACCTCAGTACCGCTTATCATCCTCAAACTGATGGACAATCTGAACGCACCATCCAAACTCTTGAAGATATGCTTCGAGCATGTGTCATAGACTTCAAGGGAAATTGGGACGTTTATCTACCATTAGTTGAATTTTCGTACAACAGCTATCATTCAAGTATCGGCATGGCACCTTTCGAAGCTTTATATGGTCGTAAGTGCCGATCTCCAGTTTGTTGGCACGAAATTGGAGAAGCTCAAATCACCGGTCCAGAATTGATTCAAGAAACCACAGACAAGATCCATCAAATTCGAAACAATCTTCTAGCGGCACAAAGTCGTCAAAAGAGTTATGCAGACAAACGACGAAAGCCTTTGGAGTTTAACATTGGTGATCATGTACTTTTAAAGTATCACCGTGGAAGGGAGTAGTTCGTTTTGGCCAGAAGGGCAAGCTAGCACCACGCTACGTAGGACCTTTCAAGATACTCGAAAGAGTAGGACCTGTAGCATACAAGCTTGATCTACCAGAAGAACTCAACAGAATTCACCCCACATTCCACGTATCAAACTTAAAGAAGTGTCTCGCCGATGAAAACCTCCATATTCCTCTAGAAGATATTCATATCGATGAATCTATGCACTTCATTGAAAGACCAGTAGAGATCATGGACTTCGGAGTAAAACGTTTAAGACGGAGTCGTATTCCAATTGTAAGGGTACGCTGGGAGTCGAAACGAGGACCTGAGTTTACTTGGGAACGTGAAGACTCAATGCGCGAAAAATACCCGTATCTTTTTCCTGTTACCACTACTACTTAATCATCTTCCAGTTGCAGCAAGAAACATATAGGATGGCTTAGAAGAATAAACCGGTTTAGACTTTGGATTGTTTAGTTAGTTATTTTTTTTTCTTTGTAATTGTATGAACTTGTTTGGAATATTGAGGATGTAATTTTGAATTTAATAAATATGAAACATATTAGTAAACATCATGAGCTTTGGTGATAACCCAATTATGCCCCGACTCTTATTCCGCTGCGGGTTGGGGTGTGACACAGAAGAACTCAACATAATTCACCCCACATTCCACGTATCAAACTTAAAGAAGTGTCTCGCCGATAAAAACCTCCATATTCCCCTAGAAGATATTCAGATTGATGAATCTATGCACTTCATTGAAAGACCAGTAGAGATCATGGACTTCGGAGAAAAACGTTTAAGACGGAGTCGTATTCCAATTGTTAGGGTACGCTGGGGTCGAAACGAGGACCTGAGTTTACTTGGGAACGTGAAGACTCAATGCGCGAAAAATACCCGTATCTTTTTCCTGTTACCACTACTACTTAAATTTCGGGACGAAATTTCTAAAAGTAGGGGATACTGTAACATCCGTCGAAAAACGGGTTTTCAAAACCCGCTTCGTTATTAATCGAATAATCAGTTTCAAATTTTCGTTGCTCATTTAATGCTTATTTTAATTTTAAACAATACATAACTAATAAACATTTTAGAATATGGAAATTAAAATTGTTAGAAAATAAAAATAAAGCAATTAAAAATAAAAATGGGCTGCCGGGTTTCGAACCCGGGTCAGCCGGAAGACTTAATCACCAAACATTTAACCACTCCGCCACTTGCTGTCTTTGTGTAATATAGGAAACAAATAATACTTAACTCTACCTGTGAAATCATCTGTTTGCGCCAAAACTGAAACCGTTCATCGGCTTTCAACATTCCAGACGATTGAGTGATCGTTATTCCTGATAATAACCGATGAAACCATTACGACGCACGTTCTTAATCAAATTCAGTCTTTATTGTTTCGATTCATATGAGTTGGGGAGTTAAAAACCGAAATCCTTTACTTCCTGAATTACTCTATCAATATCATCATCTCGCGACTCAAAAACACTCACAGAACCTCTAATTTCACTTTTACTCTAATTTCTGATCATCGGAATCGCTATCTAATATCACCGGACTTTCGCCGGAAAACCGTATCATTCATCAAAACGGTAAATTTCCCAATTCTTTCATCTTCTATCTATTGTTAGACTTTTACTAACTCAAACCCTTCAACCAGAATCATATAGGGCGGCTTAGAAGAATAAATCGGTTTAGGCTTTGGATTGTTTATTTAGTTACTTTTTCCTTGTAATTGTATGAACTTGTTTGGAATATTGAAGTTGTAATTTTGAATTTAATAATATGAAACATATTAGTAAACATCATGAGCTTTGGTGGTAACCCAATTATGCCCCGACTCTTACTCCGCTACGGGTCAGGGTGTGACAATATATATGTATTTAATTTTCACTCAAAACTTTTCATTATTTGCAAGTTAATCTCACAACTTTTTACTTTCAACTTTTGTCCCCTATACTTTTTATCTTTCGGAAATATTTCTTTTACGTTTCGTTCCAGATTTTTCGAGTTAGTACGACACAACGTACGTGTGTTGTTTAATGTTTTTATGTTTAGTTCAAAAATTCGCGAGTTAACATGGCACAACGTACATGTGTGGTTCAACGTTTATACGTCTATTTTTCCTGTTTGACAGGTTCGTTGCAACCCCAGGTCCTTGGTCGATTCAATGTTGATGGTCACTGACAGTGGTGTAACATTGGTACTATTTGGCATTGTTTTGCGCCCCACCGCAACACGAAGGGTGCTTAATTCTAGTTTAATATAAAAAATTAAATAATTTTCAAAGTATTTTCAAGGTTGTTTGTTTAGCTCTTAATAGTTCAGACCTCTTATGGGTTCAGTATTTAATGGTTCAGAGTGTTCGTTACGCGAGTAGATGTATGCATGATTCAAACATTTACCTCTAAATGATTAAGCATTATACTGAGTCTTAATGGTTCAAACTTTTTACTGGTTTAACACTTACCCGTTCAGAAGTTGCCAAACAACCACTTGATAAAAACTTTAAATAAACATAAAAGTAGATTCGAAGGTTACGTCTATGTGAACAATATTAATCAAGGTTATATATAATAACTTAAGAAAGATTCTTAAATTTTGAAATATAATTTTTATTTTAGAATCTTACATATTTTTTTCCTCCAAAAATCGAAATAACTAAATAACCGAACCAAACCGGTGTAAAAACCAAAAAAATCAAAACCGGACGATTTTCAAAAACCAACATTTCGGTTTTGGTTTTCTCAAAACCGAACCGAACCGTGCACACACACTATCAATCATTACCTATATTCACTAAGAAACTTTAAACATGTCGACAAAAAACACGATCCGAACACACACACAACTTTATACGTATTCATCATAACACAAATAAATATACAATGTATGCTAGGGTTGAAAATTTTCAACCGATCACCTTGCTAACCCGACACAATTCACATCTCTACCAAAATCAATTTAAAAATATATATAATAAGTAGGGTCCATAAATTTCTCTCTTTATAATTGGAGTAGAGAATAAGTAGCAATAAATATCAAACTCAACGTTACCCAATTACAATAACCCCCTCTCACCCCTTCCAAAAAAGTCAACGGTCAAATCCAACTCACTCTCTCCGGTCAACAAACTCACTCTCATTCATGGAACCGTCACCGGAAAACATCTCCGACGACTTCGACTGCTTACCGGACCCTATCATCTTAACAATCTTCAACTACATATCCGACATCAAAACCCTAATCCGCTGCCGATCCGTATCTCGCCGCTTCAACTCACTCGTTCCTCACTCCGACTCGCTCCTCCTCCGAGTCGACCGAGTCATCTCCGCCGCTGACTCCGACGACGACGGCGACACGTCCTCCGTCATCGGTTTCTTCAAATCCATCGTCAAATCGATCCAAAACCTAATTTCTTCTCCTCCAAGTCATCAATTTCAATCGCAATCGGAACTATCGCAACCGCAATCTCAATATTCTCCAGCGATGATTCTTCGAACATTCGAGAGGATTAAACAGCTGGAGATCGAGTTACCGAACGGAGATCTGAGATTAGAGAAACGAGCGGCGATCAAGTGGAGAGCGGAGTACGGTAAGACGTTGAAGCGGTGTGTGATCCTAGGGTTCCGGTGCGGCGGCGTAGAGGCGGATCTCGGCGGTGGTGGCGGTTTGAAGACGAGAGTTGTGTGGACGATTTCCGCGTTGATTGCAGCTTCCGCTAGACATTATATGGTGAAAGAGATTGTAACTGAACATCAAAGTTTGTTGAAATTGATTGTTAGAGATAGAGAAGACGAAGGAACTGTGATTATGAATGAATTAGGTATCAATGAGTTTAGAGAAGATGTTGGTGATGAGGAAGGGCAAAATGGTAATTTGGACTCAAATTCGGGTGGCGTGTGGTGGCGGAGTAATCGGACTCGAGTTCCGGCTGTGTGGATGCGGATGAGGCATGAGGCGAAGTTGGAGTTGTCGAATGGTGTGACGATGGAAGGCGCGACGCTTGTGGTGGTTAGACCGACTGCGAGTGCGGGTGGTATGGTGGAGGAAGCGGAAGACGAATGTCATTGGGATGGGTTCGGATTCGATGGTGTTTATGGTGAGGCGGTTGAGAAATTGATTAACCGACGGAGTTATTTGCTTGAGATGAATTCGTTTTGAGTCCAATCTGGAATGGTTAGTTTTTTTGGTGATTTTGTTGTTACTGGTTGTTGTATGATGCATATAATGTGAATCTGTTTTGGTTTTGTTATGTTGGTAATGAAAATCACTAAATCTATAGTTTTTATGAGTATGTTACAGATTGGTTGTTATGATTTCGTACATAGGTGTATGCTTGGTCTTTGAGATTGCTTATCTAGCAGTTAATGCGTAAAATATCGAATATCAGTCAAGGACCCATATTAGAGATATAGGTTATCTCAGTGAGATATCGGTAATTATCATGCAGAATTTATATATATAGCAATGTAGCACTGACAATTCAGTGATATATCGGCTATATCGTTCAATATCGCTGATAATATCGCTACCGATTCTGACCGATATTTTACTAAGGAACCGATATAACTGATATATCACCGATATTAACTGCATCGTTGCTTATTAGAACTGTGTTTTAACTCGAAACCAACGGTTTATTTCATTAAGATGTTATGGAAATACATAAGCAGATGAACAGTTTCAATAAGCCATGGTAGACAGGATGGGCAGATGATGTGTTCAGGTCTTTAAAAGCCAAACATCATCACATGTTTGTGTGTTATACTCGGTTTTCAAAACTCATTGTTACTGTATAACAAAGACCAAGTCACCAAACCTTTGTTAAATCTAATGAATGTAGGATAAGGTACATCGTTTGGTGACGAAGTAACGGTCGATTGGCGCAATGAGTTGGCCAATAAATATGTGTTTATATCAGTGTCACATGTTTGATGTCAATGAATGGAGTTTATGGACATTGTAGGTATCAAATGTGTAACAATCACCATCAATGTCAATGCAAGCTTGCAAATGAGCTTGTTGTGAATGGACATACCCATAAAGTTAGAGATTCTTGATGGGTTGGGTTGGGTTGGGTTTGGGTGGGGTGTGGGGTCAGATGAATATCAGTGTAGGATTGGAAGAATCCAAAGGAAATGCCAGTTTTGCAACTATTGACTAGATACAATTGGGTAACCTTTTTCTGCATTGTTTGTATAGCTGGCTATGGCCCATGGGCCTTGTGTAGCCCACCATTGTTTATTTGTGTAGTGGATGAAGAGTATAATATATATCCTTGGGTTTTGGATTTATTTGCATATGTTGTGCTGCCTGCCATTTCACTTGTTTTCATCATTGCTTTTTATTGGATGTACTATGACTATATCAGTGTTTGGAATACATTTGTTTTTTTAATAGAAAATAATTCTTCAAATGAGCTACTAGTGAAATTTATCATATCGGGATACACTCGTCGTCGAAGCCTGTGAACACTCGCTTGAAGCCCGAAGGCAACGGTAGTGCGATGAGGTAAAACCCTTTCAGTTCAAGGATCGAACTAGCGATCTCCGCCTAGTCTCCTATCATCGCCAAGTGCTACAGAAACTAATGGGGATGGCAGAAATCAAACCTGAGTCACTTAGAACGTCAGGTGTCTTCCTTACGACTCCATCGCCATCTTATTGGCGTTTAGGATACATTCTTAAAACTCTTTTTTCTATGCTTCTTAAACAAACAATTTAAAAAATGTAACTAAGTTTATTCATTTGTGAATATCGGTGATAGCTCAAATGAAAACACCCAAAAAGTTAAAATGTGATTTGATTCATTCACATGTGAATAATCTGGATGCATGTGATGATGTTTACCATGTAAGTCAAAAAAATAATTTGATGGTTTTTAAAATTTTCATGGATTTTATTACGCTATACTCCAATACTTTTATTACAACACTATACTCCAATACTCATGTATCAATGAACTTGACACATGCCAAATAACATATAATTTACTAATTTGTGCTTATACGATTATTTGCCTTTCAATCACCTGTTGACCTACATATCTTTGTTTTAGTATGGTATATGATATTTAATTATTGTTTTTATGTGTTGGTTATATATACGACACTCAAGTGACATTGAGTAATTAAAATATTTAAAGAATCTCAAGTGACATTGAGTAACTAAAAATATTTAAAGAATGGGACCAATAATTGATTTATTCTTTTTCTTCTTTTATCACTAATGTATAATTTAATAACAGATGTTCTTAATATAAGGTAAACGGGTGTGGGGTTATAGTTGAGACATGATTCGTCACGCAGGAACATTAATGGAAGGTTACACCACCCTCTTGCATGATCCACCATGGTTTGTAAGGATTAAACCATGGCAACTATGGACCTCATTTCTATTTTTCAAGAAATCCTTTCCTTTTTCTTTAGACAAAAATAAATTAAAATAACAAAAAAGGATAGTGGCTTAGTTCATGACTACACCCTTAGGGTAGTGGTTTTGGATGGTTAATCAGAGGTGGGTGACATGCCATTGACTGGAAGGGTCATGGTGGTCATGAGGGTCATGACCACAGCCTATAACCAATAGTTTCCTATATATTTGTGAGTGTATACTATATTATGTTATAAGGAGGTTGTGAGTAGATAAGAGAAGAAATGTCACTATGCATCTGTATATTTACGGGAACAATGTTCATCCCTATCAATATTTTAATCCTTTTTGAAAGTGATTATAAGTAGGGCTGCCAGCGAACTGAACAAACACGAACAACACCTTATCAGTGTTCGTTTGTTAAGAAATATACGTGTTCACGAACTATTCATGAACGCTTACCGAAGGATATTTTATGTCCGTGTTCGTTTGTTAAGGAAATGAACGTGTTTGTGTTCGTTTGTTAATTTTAGGCAACGAACGTTGATGAACAGAAATGACCACAAATGGAAACAAACGAACACAAACGAGCTTTCATAAACTAAATATATAATACACATTTTATATGTTGGAATTTTGGAGTCTTGAGATAAGATATAAAAACCAAATACACTAATGAACTATCTAACATAAACAAACACGTTACCAAACGTAGGGGTGCTAAACGGGTCATGTTCGTGGGTTGGTGGGTTCAACCTGCCCGAACCAGAAAATTCTAGACGAACTCGAACCCGAAAATCGTGTTATACATATGAACCCGAACCTGACCGAATATTTGTAGGCTGACCTGACCCTGACCCGTTCATCCCGATTTTTTTAATTTTTTAAGCATATTTTTATATTATAATTATAATTTACTAAAAAAACACACAAAATTTATATAATAAAATAACATTAAGATCAAAATCTTATGTCAGTTTTCTTTTTTAAGTTATAAATACAGTATAATACACAACCAATTTAATTTATTACATTAGACATATCGTAAAAAAGTATAATATAATACAAATAGGTTAAACGGGTTAACCCGCCAATCCGACCGAGTTGACCCAAACCTGACTCGTTTAGCTAAACTGGTTTACGGGTTCAACCTGAAACTGACCCGAGCCCGTTTAGACTAAACCCAAAACCGCAATTTTCGTGTTAGGTTCATGTCGCGTTTTCGAAACGTGTCAGAAATTCACACTCATAACCAAACATTCATGAACATAAATGAACCAATGCGACCTCGTTCGTTTACTTCCTTAATTTCCTTAATTTTATGCAAGGTCAGTCTTTTACATCCTTAATTTTATGCAAGGATATATGTAAAGCAGCCGCTAACATTGAATTAAAAATAAGGTATTATTTTCAACAGAAACATGGATCAAAGTCACTATCTGCATCACAATTATGATAGTGGCATTTGAAAATGAACTTGATGCAGAAATTGATGCTTCCATTTTTCATTCAAACTGTATAAAGCAAGTTCAAGCATATTATGCAACGGGCCCAGATCTACTGAGGGCCCAAAATTTAAACCCGCTAAAAATTGTTATTCGCTACTTTACTATTGTTTTGTTTATCTTATAACAATTAATTAATTATCGTCGTATTGTGATTTTTTGATATATATTGATAAGTTTATGTTATAGGTAGGGGGCCCGATCTTTTCTTTTGTCTCACATGAGGCCTAAAAGTCTTTTATCATTATTTATCCGGGACGGCCTACCTGTCGGGTATGGCCTAAAGACACAAAAACGACGCGTTTCATCTCTCCAGTAACCACCCGAAATAGCAGGAGCCAGGAGGTGGTGGGTCCTTGTGGTGGTTAGCCGAAGATGACAAGAAGGAATTTAGGGCTTGATGCATAATGGAGAAAATAAATGGTTGAATTAGAAGTATTAACTAAAATAAATGCATTCATATATTTATAGATTTCATGATACGAATTGAAATTGTTATAGGAGTGTCGGTTTGTGAATCAAATGCTTAAACATTTGTATGTATTGGTTTATTTATGGTATTTAAGTAGATTAGAAAAAGTGGTATTATGGAGTTTCAAAAGTTATATAGATTCATTACTCTAGTTTATGTGTCTCATTCAAAAAACTCCCGTCACTTTCTACCTTTCTATAGTCGTCACTCGCCAACTGTTAGAGACCCGCCACCTGCCATAACGTGTTGCTTGCATAGCAGAACCCTATAGACAATTGAGCAACGAACCGTAGGATGTCAAGGTGGACCCACCTCCATGTCGCGTCACTCTCTATCCCTGTCACACTTCATGACTATATTTATGAGCAAATTTACTTGGAAGGCTCCTAGCAAATTTGAAAGCGTTCCATCCACTTTGATTTCTCTTATAACTCGATTTGGCATAGCGATAACTCAAATTTTTCCTCGTTTATGAACAAAAAACGATCAAAGGGTTGCTTTCCTTCCTTAGAGAGATCCTTTGTTGGATCGAATCGACTAGTTCTAAAGTACTTTAGCTAATAACCTAATTGATTATAAAAATCATAAAAACATAGTTTGAATCACAATTCACAACAGAAGTTAGCTAATCGAATCAGGGTTGTAAATGTTTGTTTGAGGAACAAGTAATACGACACATATATAGAAAATTTAAAATCGTCTTTTCAATTGATAATACGACTAAGAGTTACAATATATATCGGTTACAATTCCTAAAGTTGTACTCAACTTTGATTCACTAAGATTACAATAAGAGAGATTATACAATGTTCAAAAGTCTAACAAGATTGTGCAAGGATCGTTACAAATGTTCTACAAAATAAGGCTTATAAAGTCATGTTGAATATATGATTTTTTTCCTCTTGATAAATGACCTATAACAGGGGCGGACATATCTTAGGCTCAAGGATAGCCTCCGCTACCCCTTAGCGCTCCGACGGTAGTGAATTTTGGAAAATTTTGACTTTTTTGACGTTTTTTCGATTTCGTTACCATTTTTTATAAAACGTTACCCATACGAATATTTTCTAGATTCTCCACTGACCTATAACTCCCTCTCAACAGAACTCCTTCATTGGCACCATGTTGCATCAACAACAACTTAAGTCTTAATTAGCAGAATGTTTCATTATTTTTATCAAACGTTACCCATATGAATATTTTCTAGATCCGCCACTGACCTATAACTTCCTCTCAACATAACTCCTTCATTGGCACCAAATTGCATGAACAACTTAACTCTTAGTTAGCAGAATTGTTCCACTAGCAACAACTTTCTTATTGGTATTATGTTTGCTAGAACTAATCTTATCAATACTAAAAGTTGAAGAATTTGAATGGTTTATTTTATTTTAATAGAAAGATTTAGAATTTATAGTTTTATGCTAGTTTAATTAATTTTGGTTTCCATATATGAGTATGTCGTTCTCCAAGAGATATAAATAAGGATTATATATTTATAGTTTATGTACCTACAATGTTAATCAAATAATATTTTTTGTTAAAACCACATTTGATTATATTAAAAAAGGTCTGGTTTAGAACAAACATCCGTATTTTGTTCGGTATAAATAAGGATTATGTGTTTAGAGTTATATAGACCTTCAGTTTTAATCAAATAGTTTTTTTTATTAAATACTTTGTTAGATCAATTAAAGAAGGTCTGGTTTTCAACAAACATTAGTATAATTATTTTGTCGATACTTCATCGAGTGGCCATTTGGAGTGTTTGTTTGGGCCTCTTGATAAATGACCTATATTATAACTTCCTTTCAACAGAACTCCTTCATTGGCACCAAATTGCATCAACAACAACTTAAGTCTTAATTAGCAGAATGTTCCATTAGCAACAACTTTCTTATTGGTATTATGTTTGCTAGAACTAATCTTGTCAATACTAAAAGTTGAAGAATTTAAATGGTTTATTTTATTTTAGTAGGAAGATTTAGGATTTATAATTTTATACTAGTTTTATTTTATTTGGTTTCCATATACAAGTATATTGTTCTCCAAGAGATATAAATAAGGATTATATGTTTAGAGTTTATGTACCTTCAATGTTAATCAAATAATTTTTTTTTGTTAAAAGCATTGTTTGATTATATTGAAGAAGGTTTGGTTTTCAACAAACATCTATATAATTATTTTGTTCGGTATAAATAAGGATTATATGTTTTAGAGTTATATGACCTTCAATTGTAATCAAATAACTTTATTTTGTTAAATGCGTAAACAAACATCACTATAACTATTTTGTCGACACTTCATCCAGTGGCCATTTGGAGTGTTTGTTTGGGCCCAAATGAAACTAAAAGGGTTAAGACTTAAGTGGGCTACCTACTAACTGGGCTAAAGTATTTGGGTTGTAAAATTAAAAGCCTAAAAATGTAGAATGGGTTATTTGGGTCAACCGAATAAGGAATTGTGGAGCCGAAAACCAAATTAGTTATTCGATTTTTATCGACTTCATCTTGCTCTTTTGTCCTCTTTGATTAATATGTTTTGCTAACGAAAATCATAAGATTAATATTTTAAAACCGTGATTAAGATCTCTTAACAAGTACGAAATAGAGTTCTATAATGTCATAGAGAAACTAATGTCTTGTTTGGTTACATGCCCATCCCATTGAGATAGACATGAAGTTGATTTGATAGCAACTAAACTTGTAATCAGTTTTTAAAACTAAAAATATAAAAAGTTAGATGCAACCATTATTTAGCAATAGCTAGGTGGAGAACGTGGACCAAAAAGCTTTAGGGCATCTACATGTGACTATCCTATGAAAAAGGATATTAAAAAGGTTGGGTGAAGTCTAATTCCTAAAGCAAAGGGGTAGTGGGCAATAGGACCCTTCATCAATGTTGTCAATCGCCTAACTGCCATCATTACTTGCCTACTTTAACTAAGCACACTCCTAATATTGTACAAAACTATTATGTTTCCATATAATAAACAAACTATGTTTACTAACACATCTACCTAGTATACGTGGCCTAATATTATCCGCACCCATATAAGCTACATTTTGTAACTGTTACGTAGGATGTGGGAATTTAACTTTTTTTTGAACGACCAATAAATTAATCTTCAGTAATCTAGGGGCACTTACCGGACAAACGGACTACTCCGAGGGTAACCTGAGTTGTCCACAACCACTTCCGGGGAAAACCCGGTAAACCCACTCGGCCGTAGGCGAGACGGTGGAATTACCGGTAAAACCGGTTTGGCTCAAGGATATCGAACTCAGGTTTCCCTGGGTCACCTATCATTGCCAACAGTGTCTCACTCTTTTTTGCACCAAATGAGAATAGAATTTGAGTCTTCCTACCACTTGAGCTGGATGCCATTGACATGTGGGACTTTAACTAACTAAACTCTCAAAAACGTGTAGTGGTTTGACTAGAAGTTAATTAATAAAAAAAAAGAAATTGGTTGATTAATTATGAACCCCTCCTCCAAGTACAATTCAAGTACGAATTTCTCTGAACCTTCGTCCTACTTTTCTCTCTCTAAAATAATTACTTATCCTCACGCTGGAGGGTGGTCTAAGACTGGGCAAAGTGCTCGTCGCTTGCTCGGAAATCGCTCGAAAAATGCTCGCTCGATTGTAAATGAGCCGATCGGCTCGGTTTGGTTTATAAACGAGCCAAGCACGAGCAAAGGTTCGCTCGGCTCGAATATTTATAATTATCACTATATTGAGTATTGTAATTGTAAGTGTATTAAGCCAAAATTATTTATACCCCAACACCAAATCTAAGTCACTAAACCTAAGTTGTTTTGCGATTGACTTCACACGTTCACTTACTCAAATCAAATTAAGCCGTTTCACTCTTCAGTCTTAAGTCTTTAGTCTTTAGTTTTGAATGAAATAATTTCATGTTTATATTTTTTGAACTCATATGTATGTTGAGTGAATGACAATTGAGCGAAAACAAGCAACATGAGATAATTTGGAATGAAGCAATGGTGACTTCTAAATTTAAAGTATTTGTATTAAAATTTAATTTAATATCAGAACTTAGCAAAAGCGAGCAAAACCAAGCTGCTCGGTTGTAAACCAAACGAGTTCGAGCAACATTTTTTGCTCGTTTCCTTAATTTCGAACAGAGCCGAGCCGCTCGCTTTCAATTCGAGCAGAGTACGAGCAGACACTCGCTCGGTTCGGCTCGGCTCATGAACAGCCCTAGAATGGTCGCATAGTGACCCTCTCACTTCTGCAACAAGCCTAACGGTTTACTGATTATACAGGACCAATTTCTTACAGGTTTCAAGGTGTTATTAAGCTTTGCCAATTTACAGCCCAGTTTTTGGATCTTCAAGAGCCATCCTTGATTTTATACTATGATATTTAATGGTGTACAAAATAATATGGCATTTTTAGTCTAAAAGATATGATGTTTTTAGAAGGTTAAACTTTTAGTCCATAACCATCTTATGTTGAACTGTCTCATGCTCATCATGTGAGAGACCAATCAATTAAGCAGAAGGCAGTATACATTTGAGTAGAGTTGTTGTACCTAAAAAAAACCGGAAACCAGAAATCATAAATTCGCACCAAACATGTAATTAGTTTGATCTATTTTCACTAAAAACATCATTAAAAATCGTTATGTAGCCGGTTTAAAAGATTTAATTAAAGCAGTACAACAAAGTAATGAAAAAGCAATGGTGACATTGAACTCTGACCAAGTTGATGGTATCATGAGATTATACAAACAAAGCTCGTGGTCATCATCAAACCTCTCACTTTTCCTTTTTCTCATCTTCTTATTTTAATATTTATCGTACTGTTTTTTATTTTTGAATTCAATAACTACAAGATTAGTTGTTACGTATTGCTAATATATATAGGGTTAGGTTCATTTGTGAACAACCCCTTTAATAGTGAACAGTGTGAACTAATCCTAGCCTTTGATTATTAATACACGTGTGTAAATCAATGGCAAGGATTTGATGATAAAATACACTAGTGTATATTACGATTTGATGATGAAATTTTAGCCATACACGTGTGTAAATCAATGATCAGGATTTGTTTATTCAGTTTGCAAATACACTAGTGTTCACTCTGGAACCCCACCCTATATATGTATATGTATATATGTATACTGAGATTGTTTTCCATCTACTTCAATTCATAATAAATGTGTTTTTTTCTTTAACCACATAGTGCACTCTTAAAAAAATATACTAATTGTTCTTATCCTTCTTCAAACCACAAAGTATACTCTGCAAAAATATAATAACTTTTTCCTTGTACAACTCCTAAAGCACTATGGAGAAGTTATAATAACATAATTACGGGCTATTTGTTTAATTCTTAATGAGTTATTAACGATCAGATTTTTTTACTGGTTCAGCAATTAATGGTTTAGACTGTTTGTTTCACAAATAAATATCTGAATCGTTTAGATAATTGCCTCTGAATGGTTAATGAATATACTGGGTCTGATTGGTTAAGAACTTGTATCTGAATTTGTCAGACATTTGCCTTTGAACGCTTAAGCATTATACTAGCTCTTAATGGTTCAAACCTTTGGTTCAGCATTTAATGGTTTATACCTCTTACTGGTTCAGCACTTAATGGTTTAGATTTCAGATTGTTTGTTTCGTGAGTATATGTCTGAACTGTTCAGACATTTGCCTCTAAATGGTTAAGCTATACGGAGTCTGAATGGTTAAAACTTTTTATCTGAAATGATCCTTGGATCAAACGCCCATTGCGGGTGCTATTGCTGATATACAAGATATTTCTTTTTTTGTCATTTATTTATTTTTAGTTATAGATAGTTTACATGTAGACAACAATAAAGAAAAAGTGTAAGGCTGTGGTAGAAAGAAGTTATCTTGTTAAGATCCCCATTTGAATATTGCAAAAGTATTCATATAAAAGTTCAAAAACAGATGGTTAAACAAAGTAGCCGCTAGGCTTCATATAAGGCCACTTGTTTATGCCATTTTCATTCAAAATTCAGCCATTGTATCACAACATCATCAAACAACAAGATCTCCAGCACAGAAACACACAATTCTAGTGAGAGAAAGTGTGCTAGAGAGAGATGAAAAGAAGAGAAATGAAAAAAGGACCTCCATCAACAGATCTCTTGGTGTGTTTTCCCACAAGAGCTCATCTTACAATGAGGCCAAAGATGATTTGCAGCCCATCGGGCGTAACTAACTCGCACCACCACCGTGGAAAATCGGTGGTGGTGGTGTGTGTGTGGTTTATGGTCTAAAAGGAACCCAATGGGTTCGGAATTATCTGAGCCAACATCTCCAAAAGTGACATGTGTGGGACAGATCAAGGCTCGACCGAAGTCTAGATCATGCAAGAATTGGCAATCAGTAATGGAAGAGATTGAAAGGATGCATAACAACAAGAAGCATAGAAAGAAACCGGCTTGGGGTGATGCAATAGGGTTTAAGAAAGAGTCCATGCAATTCTTGACAAGTTTAAGGAGTTTTAAGTTTGATTTGGGGTGTTTTGGTGCATTTCCTAATGTGAACGTCACTTCAGATGACGATGATAATGATAATGATAATGATACTGAAACGACTTCTGTAAAGAAAGGGTTTGGAGGGTGTAATTATCATGATCATAAAGATGGACATGGTCATGGTTATGGTTATGATCATGATGATTGTGAAGAGGGTTCATCAAGAAGTGCATTTTCAAAGTGGTTATGGTTATGGAGGAGAATCAAGATTGTTTACGTGGAAAAGAAGAAAGTGAAAACCCTAAAAATGATGATGAAGAAGCTCAAGCTCCATGTGTGCCACCATCAAATGCACTCTTGTTAATGCGATGTCGTTCTGCGCCTACAAAAAGCGTAGTAGAAGAGGAGGAAGAAGAAGCAGAACGATAACGATCATCATGATGATGATGATGTTGATGATGAATCAACATGATGTTGAAAAGAAAAGGGAAAACTTGATGGAGTTGATGAAGTATGAAGGTGATTTCTACAAATTATCATGTGATATTGCAAAGGAGACATGGGTTGTTGGTGGAATCAACAAAGATTCACCTTCAAAAACTCAAACTTCTAAAAGATGTTCGATTGATTGTCTTCAAGAAGTTAAAGCTTGTTTACAATGATCTTGAAGTTGTATTACTTCATTTTAATTTTAATTTTTACACTTTGTTAGATTCATCAACCGTGTATAGTTTTCATATGTCTTGGCTCTTCTTTTTAAAAAATTAATGTGACATTGATTTTATTTATTCACATACTCTTAATATAGTTGATGTATAACTAGTCTACTTGATTTTGGTTATCGGTTTCGGTATTATATGAAGTTCAATTTCTAACCATGAATAGTTAAAATAAAATAACTTGAAGGCATTTTGTGCACTTATTCATGTCTAAACAAACACCATGTGAAAGATCCTAAAAGGATTGAGTAATTAGCAATATTAGGAGGATAGATTTTGTAAATATGGCTATTATATAGGAAATCCGCCTGTAATAATCTCTAGTAGATGTCACTGGTCATTGACAGTCCCATTTTTTAATATTCCCTCTGTCGGTTCAACCTTTCACATATTTTTCCTCTATCAGTCATCCGTTAAAAAAAACTTAACGAAGTTAAGTTTTTTCCGAATTACAAACAGATATCCTAGGGCTTATGATCAGAACGACGATTTGAGTCGATTGATGTAAAACTTATCTTAAAACTATGCTCCAAACGACGAAAACGGTGCAATCATAAGGATAAAATCTTTGACAATATTCTTGAATATCAGAAATCTGTTTTCCTTCTTAATTACACCAAAAAAATTTAGAAATTTCATAAAAAGAAATAGACATGTTAACCAAAAAAGTTAACAATATAGAAATTGAATTTTTAGTGTCTTATTTTTATGGTTGGAAGTTTTGTAAGGTTATATCTTAGTCGTCCTTAATTTAGCTTACGCTTTATATGTGTGATATATTGTTCCTGAAAATCTCGATTGGATTGTGTATTCAGTCATATATCCATCCATTGGAATGGAAGTTGAATGCTTCTTTATCCTCTTCATCAAGGACTTTATTTGCATCACGAATAACGACGATAACCTAAACTTGGAATCGCATCAAGGGATCCAACATGCATGACAAGATCAACAATGACTTGGAAGCCAACAAGACAAGAACAACAATCATCCTTGAGTTAGTTTACTTACATGCATACGTTTTTTTTTTAATTTATTAATATGTTTCTGGTTGGTATGGAATTTTGTTAAAAGTGTTATATGGTTGTTTAGACTGCCATTTGTTGAGTTTGTTGGGTTGAGACTTAATAGTAAGCTGCTACTCAGTAAGAAGCATTTGTGTATGTTGGGCCGATGTGGCCAAGCCCAAAAGCAGATCAAAACGGACTTATAGCATATAGATCAAAAGAAACTCAAAACAAAGTCTCCCGACTTCTAAACTCTAAATAAGGTGACCTAAAAACGTTTCCGAACGGAAAACAGGTAGAGGTTCAAAAAACCGTATCTGAAATCGACCATAAAAACCCCAAACCGAACCAAACCGACCCTACCCGTAGGTATAGATAGGGTATGCATTTTGATCTCAATACCTGGAACTTGCACCGGAACTGATCATGCCCGATTAATACCCAAAGCCGGATAAAAATCGGAACCGGAACCGATTATAGCCGGCTATACCCGATACATGATTATAATATCTTTCTTTTAAATTTATGTTAGTGCCTTTATTTTAGTTTTCTTACATTATACAATGCATATTTAATAAGAGTAAAATGCCCGGATGCTCTATGTGGTTTTGTAAAATAACACCTTTAGTCCCTAAATTTTGGAAATTACACTAGTGGTCCCTGTGGTTTGACAGTTTGTTACTCGGATAGTCCCTGGAGTGGATGGGGGTTGTTTTCTCCGTTAAGTCCATTGAAATTACAAAATTACCCTTTGCTTTTTATTAAAATATAAGAAATAATTACATCAATAAATTATTATATATATATATATATATATATATATATAATAATAAACATTACTCTCTCTAAAATGCATACTCTCACTCTTTCTACTCTCTCTCTTTCTCATGCAAACCCCCACCACCAGCATCACCTCCTGCCACCAAACACCTACCACAACCCTTACACAATCACCTACCACCAGCCACCCACGCACACACCACTGCACCACCACCACCTACCACACCACCCAGCTTCAAATCCGGCAATCACCATCTCCGCCGTAGTCATCACCACTACCAATTGCAACCCCGCACCACCAGTTTGTCGAAATTGAAACTAGGTATAAATATGGGGTTTTCAGGGCTTCAATTTGGGTTTAAATTTGAGGTTTGATACTTTGATTTGTAATTACAATGATCAAGATTACATTGATACGAGTATGATCGGAATTACTTTGATATGGGTGTGAATTTGGGGGTTTGATACGGGGTTGTGGCGGTCGAGTGAAGGTGTTGGTTGTGGTGGTTGAATGAAGGCGGTGGTTGTGAGGTTGTTTACATGTGAAGATGAGGGAGATGACGGAGAAGAACAAGGAGGTGAATCTGGTGGTCAAGTGAAGGCGATGGTGGGTTTAGGTTGGAGGTGGTGCGGCAGTGGTGGATGGTTAGAGGTGGTTGCGTCAGTGGTGGGTTCCTGGTGGAGGTGGGTTGCTATGGTGGAGGTGGAGGTGGAGGTGGGTGGCTAGGGTGATGGTGGCCGAAGTGGTGGTGGCTATAGGGAAGGGTAAATAAGTAAATTCAGATGGACTTAACAGAGAAAACTAACGGACATCCACTTCAGGGACCATCGAGTAACAAAAAGTTAACCATAGGGACCACCGGTGTAATTTCCAAAAGTTGGGGACTATAGGTGTTACTTTACAAAACCACAGGGACCATCAGGACATTTTACTCTAATAATAATAAACAAAAAAGGAGAAAATAGGGTGATAAAAACGCAATATAGTATTAAAAAATCCGAAAATATAAAACTAAAAAACTCGGAAATAGGGTATAAAGAACCCGAAAATAGGATATATTAATACCCGGTTTCTTAAGAACCGGAACCCAATCCTACATGAACCGGGCACATAGGGTAGTAGTTTTTTGGTCAAATAACCGGAACCGAACCAGTTTAGCAACAACTAGTTTCAACCCTTAAAACGAGAATCCGAAACCGGTTATTAAAAATACCCGGTTTGTGCACCTCTATAAACAGGTTGACACCCAACCCAAACCCTTTTTTTTGAAACCGGGTTGTATGAAACCTGTTCGAGCCAACCCAACCCAACCCAACCGGTATAGTTGAAGCACGATTATAACCCACTACATTGAAACAGGTTTGAACTCGACCTGACGTGATCCTTTCCTCTGAAAAAATGGGTTCTAACTAGATCCTAGCCAAACAGTCACAAACCAGTTTAGGCCAAAAACCCAGCTTGTGCACCTCTTTCCCCAAACTTGTTCCTAGTTCATATTTAATCTAAGTGTTTTTCGTATCTTAATTACCTTATTATTACATAAAAATCTATAGACTTTTCCGTAGTGAGGTGTTTATTTTTAGCAACGGTTTGACTTGATTTTTTTTCGCGTGATGAATACTACTGTACAAGTCTCCAAACCGAGATTTTTTTCGTGTGGTTATGATTAATGAACAAATAGTCAATATCAAGCTTTACAAATTTAACAACCTATCGCAACCCAAGTTCCATTCTCTAGTTAATATTAGAAACCACTCTCATATATAATGACACAACCAATCTGGTTTTTTTTAATAATGTTCAATTTATCATTTAAATTGATTTTCTCTAACAATTTGTGTCTCTTTAAGTTTATAAAAAAGTATATATAGTAGAGTGCAATTTGAGTTTCTATCTTTAAAAAATTTGAGACTCTAGTTAAAAAAAATGTAGAGTAAGTGCAATTTGAGTCTATAACACTTATGTCTCTTAAGTTTATAACAATTTGGTTTTCGCTACACTTTGCATCATTCTGTTAGTTTCACCGTTTGAAAATGGGTGAAAAGTATATTTTTATCTATAATGCTTATGTGAAAAATCTATTTTACCCCTTATTGTTATCATTATTTATTTATTATTATAAATCTTTAAAACTACACCACCAATTAGTTGGTCACCACCGCATACCCTCAACCATCCGCTTTCCTCACCATTACCACCGGTTCCACCAACCACCTTCCATCACCGTATTTTCCACTGTGACAACCAGCAAAATTCAGGTCAATGTTCCTACGATCCTTAATCATGATTACATTGTGTTTATACATGTTAAATTAATTTTGCATGATTAGGTCGTTGCGTGTCTAGCAAAAGTCCATACATTCACAAGGTCAATTACATGCATTGAGTGTTTTTTTTAATTGTCGTAGAATGCGTGTACGACTAGACGAACACTAACGTTTACACTTTGTAGTACCTCTTTCAGAATATCATTCCTGTCTCCAGTTGGGATTTTGAGCCACCAATGAATCTATTGCAACCAAGGCCCAAATATATCTTACTCTGTTGTTGCTAAAATTATAATAGTTAACTTCTAATGATATAGAATTCTACCTTAAATTAAATTATATAATATTAAATATCAAATAACAAAAAAATCTGATTGAAACTTTATGGGTAGTGGTGTCGGGTTAAAAACCGGTTCGGGTATGAAACGGGTTCAGGTAGGATCGGTTTTTACAAAATCGGGTTTTTTGAAAAACCGGGTCGGGTCCGGATTTTATACGAAAAATGTATACCTTATATACCCGTTCGGGTAGGGTCCGGATCGGGTTTTCTAAACCCTGGGTATTATAATAACTAAATTCGGGTTCGGGTATGCATTGGGTTGGGAAAAAACCCGCACCGGGTGTTAAAAAACCCGACCGGCAATTCAGCATAATCATGGTAAATTTGTTAAACTTAGATTCAAAACTGTAATAAAACATACTACGTCAGACCCCATGTAATTGTTCCTCAAGAAAGAATTATTTTTCTCGCATATAATTAATTTATCTTTATAAAACCGAGCATTTAAAAACCCGGTTCTGGGTATTTATAAAAACTGGTTCCGGGTATATATAAAACCGGGTACTTAGAAAAACGGGTATAAACCAAGTATAAAAAAACCCGGTTTTGGTTCGGGTTTTAGATCAGCTAAGCATACCGGTCCCTGCCCGTAGGGTAGGGTCGGGTTCTGGTATAAAAAAACCATGGTTTTATAAAATCCAGTTTCAGGTATTTTTTTCGAGTCGAAGTCCAAGTTCGGGTTATTTGTGCACCACTACTTTACGAGGAAAAAATTATTTTAGATTATACCATAAATTTTGGGTCCTAAAAGATTAGAGGCCTTTTTAGCCCACCTTCATACCCTCCTTGTATTTGGGCCTTGGTTGCGTGTTACCAAAAAGAAGGGAGTGACTTGAAAAGGAAGAACGTTATAAAATTAAGCGATGTTAAACGAATCGTGTTTGCAAGTTCATCATATATGAACCTGGAAATACGGATCCTAAAATTGTATTAAACGCATGAAGTCTAACACGACATATGTTTTGGCAGATTGACAGTTGATACGAACACAATGCATTTAACTTGATATTTATATTTTGATATATTAATACTATAAAATTACAAATTACAGCCAAAAAATACAATTGTATATAAATTAATTACTTTTAACCTAATGCCCACTTTTTTCTTTTATATATCAAATTTTGACGTAATATTATGAGTTTTAACTTATAAAAAAGCGTATTTTAAGAAGCATAATAATAATAATAATAATAATAATAATAATAATAATAATAATAATAATAATAATAATAATAAATAATAATAATAATAAATGATAAGTCAACCTATGAAATCCTAAGTCAACCACATCTAGTTTTAACCAGAATTTTGTGTACATGTTTGACAGAAAAAAGACCCAAACTCGTTAAAACTAAACCCAAATCATGAATTTTGGATTAGATTCGTGTTGGGACATCCTAAATTATAGAAATTTTTGTTAGATATCACTAAAATATCTTATGGATTCAGTTATAACTAGTAATCAGACCCGCGCGTGTTACGGCGCGGGTACATCGTAAACGTCAAACATATTAACCAAACGTTATGTGAGGTGTTAACCATATAAAAACGCTCATTTTGATGTATCCAGTTGAACTCAATGTAAACCTATATAAACATTGCGATTGGATCAAAATGTAGAGTTAATTGAATTTATACCGTACAATCATAACGTATTATATGTGACCCCACTAACTCGAATTTATACCCTCAGTCAAAACGCATTATATGCGATCCGATTCATACGTAGAAAACGTACAAAATAAAGCACAAAAGTGCACACCAAATTTACTTAGAAACGTTGACAAACTCGAATCTATGCGAAAAAGTAAACCGAATTTATGTCGAAATGTAGACCAACTTGAATATTGTATTGCTTATACGGCATGATTATGTATATATTATTATCTACCCTTAAAGTAAAACATAGACCAATTCGAATTAATCGACGAATCAAAATGCATTATATTCGACCCGACTCGTTTCAAACAAAATTTTCGCAAAACATAGATAAAAAGGTAAGCTTGAAAATGTATTATAAATAAAAACAAAATTTACGTCAAACGTATATAAAAAGTAAGCATGAAAACCTATTATATTTTACCCCAATCGTTTCAAATAAAGTTTATGTTGAAACATAGACCAACTCGGACTTATACTGTCAAATCAAGACGTATTATATTTAACCTGAATCATTTCTGAACAAAATTGCAATCGAAATGTATATAAAATGTAAGCACGAAAACGTATTATTTTTTGCCTGACTTGTTTCAAACCATTTTTTTGTCGATACATAGACTATTTCGAATTTATACCAATAAATATATAAATATATAAGCACCGTATTAAGAAAAATCATTTATATATACTCTATTAAATATGACTTTTTATAAAGTTCCTAAAAGGTTAAGAGGTCGAAAATTACATTTCATAAACAAAGAAATTTGAAAATGTTTGGGACACTAGTGAAAAATGCACCGACTTAATATATATAGATATAAATACAATAGAATTGGATTCAAAGCTAATATAATATGTATACATGTCGGTTTTAAGTACAAAATGTTATTTTGTTAATATTATGAGAAAACTTAAGTAAAATCTAGGAAAAAGAAGGGCCATTCATGAAAAATTGACCGACATTTAACTTCAAAATTATGTATAATATATCACATATATTTTTTCATTTTTCTTCCTTTACAGTTAATGTATGTCTTAGTCTCGTTTAAAAAAATAAAGTCGAATTGTGAGGCTCGTTATTTAATCTCCTTTAATTCAAATTACATATATATTGTAAAAGCTAAATTAAGGTTGATTCGTGTTGGATTTATATAAAAATAAAAACACCTTCGTCCAGTATTAGAAATTTATAATAAGAAAAGAAATATAAAATCGACTGAATAAATTAAATAAAATAAAAGAAATATAAAATCAACTAAATAAACTAAAGTATAATATAATACTTCATAGTTTAGAGCTTCAACCAGAAAAAATAGATAGTGATTGGTGGCATGGTTACTTACAAATACCGTTTATTATTTCGTGGTGTTAGGTTGTCTGCCTCTCTATTACTAGAGCAACCCACTAATGTTCTAGAAATCGTTTTGGAAGGATAGCATTGTTATGACACATTTTTCAAGTAAAGCGAAAAATCCGCGGTTAAGAAATTTTAAGAGAAAATATTGTTGTTCAAATAAAAAAAAGTTGTTAGATTAGCGACCGATTTGAAACTCGCGTGGCCAAAAATAATTTGGTCGTAACCGATCACTAATCTTATGCCGTCTTTGATTTGGTTGCAAATTCTTAGAATTATTAAATTGTATATGTCTGTTCCTAGAAGATCAAGAACACAAATTAACCAATGTTAGTTAGCTCATTTGGTAGAGACATGTATCTCTTAAAATAGAAGATCTTAAGTTCAAACCTAAATAAAGGAAATACTTTAGAATATTTTGTGTAAATTAGAGGAGTTAATATTTTTCCATTAAAAAAACACAAATTACAAAATCAATCATTTTTACTGAAGAACTTGAACACCGATTGATGGATTACAAACTTTGATCCACTATTGGCATTTATATGCCTGCTATAAATGTCGGACCTATAGTATAAGTAACCTAGCCTTAGGTCTAGGGCCTTTAAAAAATAGGGCCTCCAATTAAAAAAAGGTTTATATGCTAACTATTAATATTAGTGCAAATTAATTGTCTTAGATTTGTTTGATTTCTTATACAAGTAAATCACTTGTGTTATAGTTGTGTTAATTTTTGCTTGGTCCGAAATATGGATAAAAAGTACTGTTTATAATAATCAAAAAAAGGAAAAAAGATCCCAAAATTTAAATTTTGGCTTCAGACTCAAAAAAAAGTTCGAATGACCCTGCCTGTCAGAATGAATCGAAGCAATGTTGCGACGTATCAATTGTTTTATAATACTAATTAAATACTTAACTCACTAACTATAAGCTAATTACAATTCACACCCTAAAGTTATAAAAACATATGATTTAAACTAATACTCTGTGCATTTAACTCTTGGGGTCAAGAATTACTAATGCCATTAGTATCACTCGTCTTCAAAACCGTTGCGTATGTAAAAATCAGTGCGACAAAGTTCTTGACCACTGGATTTTTTTTCATTATAATCGTGCTTTAACAACCAACTGTTTAATGGGAATATCCTTTCATGCGAGCTAGTCAGATTTAAATAACCCTAACTTCCACCATCTGGCCGATAACGCTCTCGACTTTTGATTTGTACCACACCACGCCCAACTTTCAACTTATTTTCCTCTGGCATTCCAAACTAACTGAACCCAACTCAGTTATTTTTTGCTGATGTGGCACTTTGTTTAGTGATGCAGCATCTGATGTAGCGTTTAGGAGTGACAGAGGGAAAAAAGTTTAAAATTGAGAGTGTTGTGGTACATATCAAAAGTTAAGAAGGTTATCAAACAATTGATAAAGTTTTAGTTATTGAAATCCAATATCTCTTTTATAAATTAAGCTTGGTCTTTTTAATAATAACGAGTTATAAAATAACATAAAAGTACTGGCTATAAAAATAAAAGAAATAGAGTAAAGTAATCGGGGTCCATGCAGCCGCCATCGCCAAATATGGCGGGTTCTTCACTCAATCCCTATGAATATCCTATTTCTTTATTCTATTTCTTTAAAATAAATGATTCACCTAAATTATTATATGCTTTTATAAAAAAATAATCATTTAAAATTTGTTATTGTGTCGTGATGTTACAAAAGGGCTTATCATAGATTCACATAGCTCGTATAGTTATAGCATTTGGTATGTGGATAATAAGTTCTAGCAAATGTACTTAGTTTGAAATGTACTTGTAAATCGAACATTCTTTGTATACAAAGTTGCCATAAAATACAAATAGATGTGACGTACTAAAAAAACAAATAACTAGAGTAATTATAATATAAGAATTGAACTACAATAATAATAAGGGAAATCTGGCCTGTAATGATCTCTGTTAAACGCTATTGGCCATTGCTAGTCCTACATCTGAATTTTTCCCCTGCCAGTCTAGTCTTTCACCTATTTTTTTTTCCACCGGTCCCTCGTTAAAAGAACTTAACAGAGTTTTTTACATCAATCGACTCGTATCGTCGTTCTGAATAAAAACCCTAAAATATCTTTTTGTAATTCGAAAAAAAACTTAACTCCATTAAGTTATTTTAACGAGGGACTGACGAGGAAAAAGTAGGTACTGACAGGAGGAATATTCAAATATAGGACTGATAATGGCCAATGTAGTAAGGATTATAACAAGCCAATTTCCCTAATAATAATTACTATAGTTAAAAAACGATAGAGTAATAATAATTATATGAAATGCTATAGTAAAGTACGTGGATTTCATGTATATGTCCATGAAAATGTATAGATTTATCTAGAACAAATCTTTTTAGACTAAAAAACATTAGTAAAAGTATGTGAATGGCTCGTTTGGCCAAACCACCACTAAAGTGCCACAAAAAAAATACATTCTAAAGTCGTTGTAAGATCTGCTTAAAGCAATTTGCGTTATGCTCCGACTCAGGTGACTCACTACAAGTAGCGGTGGAATGTTGAACATTTTGAGATTTATATGTTCGGCTCAATCGTTTTGAAAGTCTAAGCAAAATATTAGAGCCCTTTACAGATAAAACAATTGGTCAAGTTAGAACGGGTCACATCATGTCTAGTCACTTAAGAAAATCGAATTAAATCGTAGCAAAAATATAAGCATGCATTCGTGCAAGAAATGGGTAGAAAAGACACATGCTTACGAAGATACATGCCTTGGTTGATAAGAGTTTGGTGTTTAGAACATTTCTCTTTTCTATTAAGGATTGCTTACTATTTTAGTAAGCAAACACAAACCTACTTGTTTATATAACTTGTCTTTAAACAAAATTTCATCTGGATGTACAAAACAATATGGCTAACTTCACTAATACAAAAGTCTATTTGGCAAAATTCACATAGGACTTTTAACAACCATGTGGTGTGCATGTATATAAGATGTTTGCAATCAACACCACATCTCTTTTTAATATTTAAGTAAAAGTAATTATTCATTAAGTTTAGAACATGCCTCCACGAAACCTTAATCAAATCTAGAGCTCCTTCACTAAGATTTTGTCTTCCAAATCTAGAGCTCCTTCACTAAGATATTGTCTTCCGATTGCCATTCTCGACATTTGTTTCTTCTTTAGTAAAACCCTAAAATCAAATTTTGGGCCCCTTAGATACGGGGGCCCAAACATCTCCTTGTTTTACTTACCATTGAGTCTGCCTTAGAGATTAGATACAATTCTCTAAATTATAACTCTCTAGATTATGACGTAGTGTTATAAATATGTGAATACCACATTTGCTCCAACCACCACCCACGTACCAAAAAAACTACCTTCTAAAGGATTGCTTCATTTTGTTAGTAAGTTACACAAATCATCTATCAAATAGCCTTTAGTCTAGCGGTAATAGTATTATGGTATGTAAAAGGGTGTCCCTTCCTATAAAGTCGAAAATTCAAACCACACCATAGAAAATGATGTAGATTACAAGTAGAATAATATTATTCAAAAGAAATATTAAATTATATTTACAACTTACATCAAATAGTCCCTTGCATTACAAAGATTGGGGTATTCTTTCAAATAACTTCACATTGTTAGTCTTATAGATTAAAATGTCAAGTAATGAAAACTATAGATACATAAACCATAAAAAATGGACTAAAACCAAAATTTTCATCAAACCATATATAGAAACTCTAGTAAAGTCAAAGTTGAATAGTCAATATATTGCTATACTATCTTAATTAAAATTCAACAAATGCATTTTAGATTAATCAGTTTTGTCGTTGTTATACCTTGGGATGTAACACTATGTCCCTAGTAACTAGAATCAATTCGTTAAAGACCACGAGTTGATGATGTTTGTCATCCACAAAACCTATCCTTCTACTATGGTTGCAATAGGTGATAGAAAGGACCCCTTTCTTCTAGCCTTTGTTAAATTATATATACGTAACTCACCACCCTCCCCCCCCCCCCCCCCCCCCCTTAATCATATGTATGTCTCTTTTAATCTTACCTCTAGATCTACACCTTTATTCACCGACTAACTCACAACTTTCTAATCCTACTTCTAAATCCACATTTATATTCATTTAAAAAAAGGATATTGGATTTTAATAACTCCAATATTCACCAATTAGCCAATAACACTCCAAACTTTCAACTTATTTTCCTCTGGCATTCCCAAACTAACTGAACACTGACTCAAATAATTTTTTTTGCTGAGGTGACACTTTGTTTGCTGATGTGGCATATGATGTGGTTTTTTTGCTGACTAGGCACTTATTTAGTGACGTGGGGTATGGCGTGGCCTTTTATGATGTGTTAACTGATGTGGCACTTTGTTTACTGACGTGGCAAATGATGTGGCATTTTTTTTTGCTGACGTAGCACTTATTTAGTGACATGGAGTCTGGCGTGGCTTTTTACGATGTGTCAACTAATGTGGTATTTATTTGATTACGTGGTATCTGAGTCAACTAACTGGATTAGGGTCTAGTTAATTTAGAAGTGTCAAAGAAAAATAAAACGTTAAAAGTAATATGATACAAATAAAAAATTAGAAATATTATAAACAAATTGATAAAATTAAAAGAGTATTTAGATCTAATATCTCTTTAAAAAATAACACGTCTTCAAGTTACTTTAATACTGCTAAGCCTAATAGCTCTTTGATACCTTTTGAAATAATATTGTAAATTTTTGTTCCAAATTAACAAAAACATTTAAACTAAAAATATAGATTCTATGTTTGACTTCTTTGGTCAAATATAATTGCACATGGGCAATGAGACTAGCCAACCATATGTTTAAGTTTGACCCGTTTCTATCGACTGATTACCTATTTTCCTCCTCTCATTCTACTTTGGCGTTACAAAATACTATATAATTAGAAAAAAAAATCGTTCCTTACTTTAAATTATAATTTTCATGTTGGTACTAGTCTTCAAAAATGACCTAATTTGTCACGTGATTTCACTTGATGACATTCTAGTAATGTACCTTTTTCATCCACTCGGGTTAAAGCATCAAAAATTTTCAAAGTTGGGATTTTAAAAATAAATTTAAAAAACATCAGTTGAAGAATAAAACAGTATTGATTGTTTTCCAATATTATATGAATGCTCATTGTGGCGTTTGCCATGATCTCGGGGATGTTGAAGATTTCATTGTTGGGATCCGGAAACCATTCAAGTGGTGGTTGACAAAACCCACGTCACCCAGCAGGGCTCGGGGGTGATGTTAACCTACTCGAGCGTGTTTTCTCCCTCCCTATTCAGACTGTTAAAAGCATTTCCCCAGTTGCCGGCTGTTGTTTGCTCAGGTTCTAACATGTGCTTTGCGCAAAGTGGTAGCGTCGCCAGGATCGGTTGACATTTGGTCCAATTGTTTTTACTACCGCGTTGCACCTTTCGGGTGGTTAGACCATCCTCCAGACAAGAGCGAAGGTCAGGGAACAGGAAATCTCTACAGTGTAGTAACATCTTACACGCGCTTACAATTTGGAAAGATGGGTCTGGGTTTGATGATTTGGTCTCTTCCCTATTGGATAGCGTGGGGGAGACGGGGGATTCAAGGGGAGAATGCAGGAGAGATGAAACAAAGAAAGGAACCCTAATATTAAGCAATGTCTTCGGAAAGTCAGGGATGGACATTTCACAGCTGCGGTTAAGGTCCCATGCTCTAGTGGAGTTGCCCCTCTAGGTGATTCGACATTGAAAGCTCTTATTGATAAACACCCAGTGGTGCCGCCCCCGTCCTTGCCTTCCAACCCTTTGGCCCAACCCACTCTTGTTGTTGATGGGGAGTGTGTACTCAAATGTATTCGATCCTTTCCTAAAGGGACGTCATGTGGCAGAGACGGGATACGTGCCCAACACCTGCTAGATGCTATTGGTGGCGAGAGCTCGGTGACTTCCTCAGGTTTGCTTTCGAGCATTACTGAAGTTGTTAACTTATGGCTTGGGGGATCCTGCCCTAAGGTGCTTGCTGAGTTTGTTGCCTCGGCCCCCCTCACCCCCTTATTGAAGCCTGATAAAGGAATTCGACCTATTGCTGTGGGGGGTATTTGGCGAAGGTTGGTTTCAAAGGTGGCGATGAAGAAGGTCGGGAAAGAAATGACCCAGTACTTGGGTGACTATCAATTTGGGGTGGGGGTGCCAAATGGGGCAGAGGCGGTGCTTCACAATGCAAACAGGTTTCTCAACTCATTTCATGCAGATGGTTCCTTAGCCTTGCTTACTGTAGATTTCTCTAATGCTTTCAACTCGGTCGACCGCACAGCTTTTCTGCACGAGGTTCATTAGCGTTGCCCGTCAATCTATCGGTGGGTTCCATTTCTTTACGCCCACCTGCTAGGTTGTATGTTGGTAACGAGTGTATTGGGGCTACTACCAGAGTTCAACAAGGAGATCCCTTGGGGCCCCTTCTCTTTGCCCTTGCCTTACATCCCCTTATTCTCCGGGTTCAGGACCACTGTAAACTCCCGTTTCATGCTTGGTACTTGGATGATGGGACGATTATCGGCAACGCCTCTGAGGTTGCTAAGGCCTTAGACATCATCAACGAGGAGGGGCCATCTCTAGGGCTTTATCTCAACATTAAGAAAACAGAGGTTTTTTGGCCGACATGCGACGGGCGGAAAGTTCAAGATGGGCTTTTCTCGAGAGGGATCGGTAGACCAGAAAAGGGGATTAAGCTCCTTGGTGGAGCTGTTAGTCGGGAAACTAGCTTTATTGAGGAGTTGGCAGGGCGGCGAGCCTCGGGGGCGGTTGACTTCATGAAACTCTTACCCTGCCTGAGAGATCCCCAATGTGAACTCCTTCTGCTAAGGTCGTGCATGGGGGTCGCTAAGTTACTTTTTGGGTTGGGAACTTGTCAACCGCATTTTATGGAGGATGCGGTATCTCGGTTTGATGATGGCCTTAGAGAGGCTATTGAAGACATAGTAGTGGGTGGCGGCCCCTTCTTTAGTGACCTCTAGTGGCGTCTGGCATCTTTGCCAATGCGTCTATGTGGTTTGGGCCTCTTCTCAGCTCGAGATGTTGGGGCTTATGCCTTTGTGGCGTCTAGAGCTCAGTCTTGGGAACTACAGGATCATATCCTTCGAAACTGTGAGGTCGTCGGCTTGACCCGGACTATCAGCAGGCGCTTGAACGCTTAAATGTCTCTCTCCCAGACTTGGATATTGGCGGTTTTTCTACTAAGGACACCGCCCCCTCGAAGCCACAAAAAACTTTGGCGAATGCTCTGTTTAGCAAAATCGCTCAAAGCCTGGGAGAAGCTTTTAAATTGTCATCCCGCCAGAAGGCGGTGTTTGAGTGCCTGAAAGGTTCCCATGCTCAGGAATTTTTGACCGTTATACCAATTGAGGGGTTGGGACAATGTATGTCTGCAGTAGAATATAGAGTCATTCTCAAATACCGGTTGATGATCCCTATGTACCCGGAAGATGAAACTTGCCCGATATGTCATAAAACTTGTATGGATAAATACGGTGAGCATGCAGTTCACTGTAAAGAGCTCTCTGGGTTCAAATATCGGCACGACTGGGTGCGTGATGCTTTGTGGAACATCTTAAGAAGAGCTGGGATTTTCGGCTAAGAAAGAGGCCCCTGTGAATTTCCTCACGGACCCTATGGAAGGGAGATCTACTCTGCGACCAGCGGATCTGCTCGTCTTTGGCTGGGCTGAGGGGGAAACATGCTTGCGTAGACCTCACGGGGGTTTCCCCTTTGGTTGGTTTAAGGGAA
Organism: Scalesia atractyloides; assembly: GCA_947069175.1. NCBI lineage: Eukaryota > Viridiplantae > Streptophyta > Magnoliopsida > Asterales > Asteraceae > Scalesia > Scalesia atractyloides. The sequence goes on from CAMTDV010000029.1 coordinate 2,371,299, forward strand.
AACGGGTTTGTAGCTGGACAAGCGGCCAGTAAGGCAGAATCAAAGAAAGTGGATAAGCACGCTAAAGCTTGCGCAAAGAACCAGCATGTCTTTTTCCCTTTTGCCTTTGATACTTTTGGCTCCCTAGCGCCAGAAGCTATCCACTTCTTGACGAGGGTTCAACGGGTCGTCTACAACAATTGTTCAACCCCAAGGGGGCAAGGGTTTGTATTTGGAAGGTTAGGGTTTGCAATTCAGAAAGGATTGGCGGCGCAGCTTGTTGCCCGGCTACCTTCTGTTTTGATGTAACTTGGCAAGTTTTCTGAATTTAAAATAATATTATTTTAAAAAAAATTGGGTAATGCAAAGTGCAATATTTAATTTAAGAAAATGCAACATTTGATTTACTTTAAACATAACTTATATAGTTACTTGATTATTATTTAAATAGTTGCTTAAAGCAATTAAAATTGTAAAAACGTGAGAAATATGGATCCTAGACATGCATACAAAGATATTGGACATTGCTTTGGTTTAATCAATTTAAAATTGTTGAGAACATTATATCTTAACACATAAAGAATAACTAAATGAGGAACAACTACATTAAATACTCCAAAAACATTAAAGTTTTTATTTAAAGTATTATACCAATAATTCCATCAAAATATATGAAATTTAGTATTTATCGTAAATATAAGCAAATTCAAGCTCTGGGGTACCTAAACCTTCAGTAGAACCACTTGATTGTGTGCTCAAAAAATGATCTAACGTTTCATGTACCTTTAACAAAAGTAACTGTGGTTATTTTTCATTAAACTTGTATTTAAAAAACAAAATACTATTATTTAAAAATAATGGTTTTAACATACCTAAATGCAATTACAATATAGGCGTACAAGCTAACCAACATATATAATATTGTAAAATAGCATACATAACTAGCATGTTAAATGATTTTAAATGCATCTTTAATTTTGAATAATTAAAGAAGGCTTTTTGTGTAAATCTAAATTCACTACATTTAAAGTAATCATGAATTCATTATCATCAAACATTTATATATAAAAAAAGTTCAGTTTTGATATTTATGAAAGATTAAAAAAAAACAAAAAAAAAGTATAGAATCATCTTTTATCAAATGTTGTATGTGTTTTACACCTATCCATGGCTTAGGTTCTTCAATAGAGATTCAAGTTCAATCTTTATTTGTGTCACTTTGACGAATTAGGCAATGACAGATAGAGTCTAGTCTTCTTGCAGAGGTGTCAGGTTCTATTCAAAGTTTATCCGGATTTTTATTCCACCGCGTGTTACGCTAGAGTGTGTTCAGCTCTTGTGGTGGCATAACATCTGTCAAGTGACAGTCAGCATTATGATTTGTCAAGGGAACTATCAAACCAAACTCTAGAACCATCATGAGCCCAATTAAAACAACATAGACTAAATGAAATAAAGTGCGCTAACCCAAGACAACGTAGAAATTCGCCAGTTTAAAAAAATATGTTTTACACCTTTTCAATTTAGTTTCCTCTAGACCCCATAAACCGACCAAACATCACAAAACCACACCAAACCCTCCCAAACATCACAAAACCACACCAAACCCTCCCAAACTCACAAAACCCTCCTTCAACAACTTATACAAAACGCATCAAAACATGTACCTTAATCTGGCTCAACCAATTTCACACCTGGCAAAGCCACTATCCCTTAAAATTATTCATATAGAAATATAATAGAGACACAATATTGACTCTCACTTTCTTCTCTCTCTTTCCATTTTCATCCCACCCCTTTTCAGTTTTCACATCATGGATTCCGGCAACAGCGGCGGCGACGCCGCCGGAGGAGATATAAACCACCACTTCAACCACCCCATCCCAATCCTCCAACCACCCACTAATTTCTTCAATCCCTCGTCGTTTTCACACCCCCTAAACCCTAACCCGTACGACCTTGATTCGGATTCTGTCTGGTCCAGAAACCCGACTCCAAATCCGATGCACAATATTGATCCTCACAAATCTTATTATCCGGTAGATGATATGAATTAATAATATAATAATAATAATAATAACAGTAGCACCGAAAAGTTGGGTGTAATTACGAAAAACCCAAAAAAACGTACGCGTGCTTCTCGGCGTGCACCAACAACCGTTTTAACCACCGACACGACTAACTTCCGACAAATGGTTCAGGAATTTACTGGTATCCCAGCCGCGCCGTTTTCGACGTCAGCGTCGTCGTCATCGGCTAGTTTTTCACGCCGGCTTGATCTTTATGGCTTTGGAATGGCGCCGATGTTGAAGCCGTCGGCGCAGAAGGGTCACGTTCAAGTACAAGCACAGACAGCGTATTTGAATAATATAAGTGCACCGACGAGTATTTTACAGTTACCCACTTCAGAAAGTTTTGGGGTTACGAAACAGCCCTGAACTTGTCGAATTTGCAAAATCAGATGTTTCCGTTTCAGTCTTTTTCAGAAGCGACTCAAGTTAATGTAACGGAGCATCCGGATGCGCTTGTTGGTTCTTCTTCGATGTCTCTGAAAAGATGGAGGGGTCAAAATGAAAATTTGGTGAATTTTGAGGGGAGGAATGGAAGTGGAAATGACGGCGGTCAGTTACAAGGTAACGAGAATTCCTGGATTTGTCCTTCGGATTAATTAAGGTTAATTTTAATATGTTTTTGTGTAACAATTTTAGGTAATAATTTTGTTATACCAAATGACAATGTGGGATATAGTCATATAGGGTGATTTTTGTTAATTATTTTATATCAAAATCACCGGTATATTATTAATAAAAATGAAAGTATATTATTAACTTAATCGTATGGTAGATTTGTATAACTGATGTCAGTGGCGGATCTAAAAATTTTTATAGGGGTAACGTTTTAAAAGAAATGGGTAACAAAATCGAAAAAATGTCAAATTTTTCCAAAATTTACACTATCGCCGGAGCACCAAGGGCAGCGGAGACTACCCCTTGTAATAAGGTACATCCGCCCCCGACTGTTGTATACTGTAGAAATATGGTTGTACATTTGGTAATTTGTTAAATAAGTATCAAGTATTATTAAACAATTGAAACTTATGCATGAAAATATGAAATCCATGCACGCTCATCAATTCATCATATGTTTAATTCATTTCAGGTAATTAAAATATATTGTCTTTGTATTAAAGTAACTTGAATTTTGAGTGTCTAAATTTATAAGAAATTTATATATCTTTTGAGTTTTATAAAAGAAAATGCTGTTTTTGTAAATATTAATGATCTGGACGTCTGTTTGTGATAAATATTGATGCTCTATATGTATTATAGTATATCTGTGTAGCTGTGTATGTGTAACAAGAGTGTGTGCGAATGTGTGTTTTACGTGTGTATTGGAGCTAAAAACACTTGTGTTTTTATTAGTTAAAAGCCAACTGAAACTCAATCTACAATTTAGAAACCCTAATTATAATTCATATTAATTAACTTTAATTAGTAAACTAAAAACCGGTGTCAACGTGTGAAGCAATTATACTTGGTGATATATGGTCTAACATGATAATTATAATAAATAAGAAGTATTTTGTTAGCAACTTAATCATAATTACATCACTAGTGATCTTAAGAATATATAAAGATCAATGCATGATAAGAAAAAGTATAATTAGGAAAACAAATAAATAATACTAACTAAATATGTCTGATTTCTTTATGGTAAAGCTAACCTTCATTTGATCCAAGTGATAAAGAACTCTTCTGACTTGTGTATTTTTAATAAATATATATATATATATATATTATATATATATATATATCTACCTGTTACATATGAATATAAGGTTAAAGATCTCTCCTTAGTGTTATATTTATATTTAGAGTAAAAATGCATTGTTTAACTCTTTGATATGATATGTAGCCAAAATTAGAAGCGAACATGGGTTTGGGTCGGAGACGGGCTAAAACCAACTTATAGTTGATGTTTAAGCTTTTAGATTTTCAACACTGATCGTTTCATTCGTATAAAAATCGGTCATCAAAACAATCATATACATAACTAAACAGGTAGACAATCGCTTTCTTATAAAAACGTTTTGGTTATTCACATTTTCCACCACACGCCTAGACACATTGTTTTTCATCTTTCTTACAAGAAAGTCTCTGTAACCGTATCTTAGTATAAAGTACGTCGTTTTAGAGGCAAATGCGAGAGAATCTTATTGGTAAATTGTAAAAGTATGTTAATTTTATATCTGTTATGATTGTATTTATTGGCTTTTAAACTTAATTTTTTAAGATAATCAACTTGGCTTTTGGCTTAAAAGATGTAGAGAACATATTTTATACATGAGCTTTATTTAAGTTGATTAGAACATAATGCATGTTTTGGAACTTAGTAAAGTTATAATAATAAATGTTAGAGAAATCAATACATACAACAAAATAGTTGTAAAATTGGACGTGATTTGCAGTTTGCCTTAGTTTTATCAAAATTTTATTCTTCAAATCAAGTGTCTTTACTTCAATTGTTAGAATTTTTTTTATATAACTAGTTGCTTTAGTTTTGAGAATGTGGTAACAAAACATGTGTTTAAGAATTTTGGGGTTGTCTGCATAACTTTGTGAAATATATGAATGCCTTAATTGAGATGTAAAACAAAAACCAAAGGGGTATTAGTGTAAATAATATTCCTTATTTACAATTTAAAAAATTAGTTTGCATTAAGTTTCTAATGCAATGGCAAACCATAATGTTAACTAAAATAATAATAAAAAAAAGCAGTTTGTATTAACAGAAAAACGTTGTCTATTTACATTTTTCTAATGTTATTTTAGGTCACACAACAACACAATCCAAACTGATATTGTAAATATATCGGTAATGATTATAATTAAATATTTTTTTACAGCTAACATTTTCCTTGAAATACTTTTAAAATCAAGTTTTATGTTATGTGACTTAAATTTTTTAATTAAAATACCAATGTAAGGCAATTAAAACGATAGAACAAGCACCGTGTCATCACAAGATACTGATTTTGAATGTATATATCAAAGGCATATAATTTTAATGTTATTTAAAGTGTTATTAAGATGTATCTTGTTCATATCATCATATGGCAGTGATTCAGGTTAGGACTGAAACAATTAAACAAGGGATATTGGATTTAAATAATTTTAACTTTCATCAATTGTTTGATAGCATTCTTAACTTTCGATTTGTACCAAACTACTCTCAATTATCAACTTATTGGCTAATAGCGCTCCCAAACTAACTGAACCCTAACCCAGTTAGTTTTTCGCTGATGTGGCATTGTGTGTTGGCGTGGCATCTGACGCGGAGATTATTTGGTGTGACAATTGAGGTGGCTGCTGACGTAGCATATAACTTGGCTTTTTTAATGATGTGACACTAGTTTGGTGAAGTGGTAGCTGATGTTAGCAAACTTTGTTAGTTTTGGAATGCTATCGGCCAATAAGTTGAATATTGGGAGTGGTGTGGTAAAAATCGAAAATTGAAAGTGTTATCGATCAATTGGTGAAATTTTGTGTTATTTAAATCCAATAAAGACGTTGAACAAAATTGCGAGTATAGTATAGAAATTTACTTAAGTAACTGGATAATTATTGAGACAAGGGACACTAATGACATAGTGATAGGTTGTTAGATCCACCGAATCCCCCATAATTACCATCAATAATTTTAAAAGGAGTTGTCTTAGCCAGAGATATGACACGACTAAAGATTTTATATCCATTTTAGTGATTAAAGTTTCTTTTTTTTCTTTTTCATAATGAAGTTTTTTTAACAGAAAGAAGAGGATCAATATATTAAAAAAGACAACACTTACCAGCATTTAAGTCTCTCGCTCCCCTTCTTAAAATCTTGCCACCAACATGTGTTTGAATTGGAAAGTTAATGGGTTCAACACCCATGAAGTGAAACATTTAGCCATTCAAGAAAAAACAGACCATCAACATGCCAAATTTAAGATAATATTTGTTTCTTGTTATTCTAGTATAAGTGGTAGTAGATGATGACGGTTTGGTTAACAAATAAGGTTAATTTATATTATCAACTGATCAATATCTTATAACCGTGTTCATCATATTAGGGGCTGTTTGTTTACTTCTTAATGAGGCTCTTAATGGTTCACCCTCTTACTGGCTCAAGACTTAATGGTTTAGACTGTTTGTTTCGCGAATAGATGTCTGAATGGTTCAGACATTTGTCTCTGAATGGTTAAGCATTATGCTGAGTCTGAATGGTTAAAACGTCTAATCAGAATTGGTTAGATATTTGCCTCTAAACGGTTAAACATTATACTGATTCTTAATGGTTCAGACCTCTTACTGGTTCAGACTCTTTCTAGTTCAACACTTAACCATTCAGAAGTTGTCAAACGGACCCTTAATTTGTCCAAGATTAACGCACAAGTATCGGCATAATAATCTTTGTTACGCTCATAAACGTTAGAAAAAAAATCGACTTAGCTTCTTAGTTTTTAGTGTATTGTTTTGTGAACATTTTATCTTTTAACATACTCATAGTCTCCCCTTTAGATTGTATTAGTATAGTTCTATACAATATGGTGAGAATTAAGCTAACGTAATGTCAAGTTAACTACTGTGTTTTGGTAAACTTATCAAACACTTGAGGGACTTAAGTTGCCAAGTAGGCAAACTTACATAAAAATGTGAAGTGTGTAACGACCCACAAGTAGAGGTGTACAAATCGGTTTTTTTAATAACTGGTTTCGGTTTTTAACCGAAACGGTCTTTTACATCAAAAACAAAAACCTGTTTTTCTTATAACCGGTTTCGGTTACTAACCGGTTTTTTAAGTCAAACAATAACCAGTCTAACCGGTTAGGGTCGGTTTTAACGGTTAATTAAAAACCGGTTTTTTACGGTTTCGGTTTAAAACCGGTTTCGAAGCTCAAGATCCCTAACCGGTCTATAACCGCTGGTTAGGTTCGGTTCTAAAACCGGTTATAGAAAAACCGGTTACGATTTTTTTTCCTGGGTTCGGTTCTAAAACCGGTCTTTTTTACACCTCTACCCACAATAAGGAATCAAAGAAAATCTTGAAACTGGATGGGAAATTCATGAGTGAAACTTTGTTACATTAATGAGCTATCTTGAGTTTTAATGAGATTGTGAGTCCAAAACATCACAACTTCTTTGTTAAATTTAGTTTTCATAATGTAACATATCCAATAATTATGAATTCTTAATAGATTTTGACATAATATAACTTATAACTGGACTTGGTTTTAAGTTATGCTATGATCACTACTAATTGATGAAAAGTAATTATAATCACCATGGAAATGGATATAGATGATAAGTGAAAGTTGAGTCGTAAAAATGATGATTCATAGTAAATGACTCAAGATAATGATTTCTAGTAAATAACTCACTATGTTAATTTTATAAATATTATTTTAATTGATTGGTAAATAACTCAATAAGTTAATTTTATAAATAGTATTTTAATTGATAAAAGAAAATTTCAAATGATCAATTGTACTTCCTTAAGTTTGTTTGAAATTTAAGATATGTGAATTTCGCAACAAACGGGTCAATTCAGGTTGAAATTGATCTAATGGATTGTCAAATCCGCTCTTAAATATTTTCACACGACCAACGGATTTTGTAGCTGAAATAAAAACATTTAAAGTTAAATTAGTCACGAAATTGGTAAAATTGTTAATAGGTGAACTGGTTGTCACTTACTACGGTTTTTGTTTCGTTTTAGGTAGCTTAACCGTATTTGGGTAAGAACTTGTATTTTTTGGAGTTTAAAGGTCTACTTTTTTTTGAACGGCATTTAAAGGTCTACTTAATGCTTTCTAAATCAAAGTACACATAAAGTTGTTCACTTAAATAATAACCATGAGTAAACTTACCTAAGTGTATACTTGTTATGTAATTAATCAGTTTGGTATTTTGACTTGTGTATCTAGATATGAGTAACATTTTCATTTTCAATTTGATAGGCTAAGTATCATGTGTCAAAGTTATAAGTTACTTGGAAGTAACTATGCATCCATGAATGCATGTTAATGGACCTCAATTATGTACGCAAGAAAAATACCTTCACACATGAGATTAACAAACCTCAAACATATCTTTGAAGGTTCTAAGTTCTAACCTTTACACTTGATGTCGGTGAACCTCACAAGCGTGATTGAAGGTCATAACCTTCACTACGAGGTCTATGTACCTTGCATGTATTATTGGAGGCCTGACTTCACAAGTTTAATTAAGGGTTATGAATACTTTTTCAAAAAAAATAAGGGTTATGAATGTTATAAGTTTCTTAATTGAATCATCATAAGCGTGACTTAAGTGTAGAATCTTGATTTTCACAACTAATTAAGTCCGTGAAACTAACAAATTAGCTATATGAGCCAAAGTGTGTACTTAAAAAAGGATGTGATGCATAAATTTCAGGTTCCTGAATTTTAAATTGTATTGGAGTTAGCTAAAGGCACACATATATAAACCCTTTGGTTCTCTCTTTCCTCTTATTAGCTCAAGAACATGATAACATCTTAAATCTTTAAGTGTGCAATATATGACCAACTCGTGAATGTATCAAGCAATCATTTTATCAATGATAAATGTCAACCAAAATACATGCAAAGAAAGGTGTTGTGCAAATCTCCTCGCCTTTGAAACCTCAAACTAAGGGAAACTTTGTTAGTAGACTTAGAGTGCACAACTACCTTTATTTTTTACTTTCGATATAAGATATTTATCTTAGTAATGGGGCTCATGTGGTTATGGTTCTAATAGGTGATTTTTGGTTTATATGGGATCTTTTAAGGAAAGGATATTCAATGATCACAAGAATGACCCTATGAGTCATTTTGGAAGCTTTGTGTTGAGGTCTAATGGCTCTTAAAGAAACCTATATGTTGTCACAACAGTGGAGATACCAATTGCCCAATAACTCAATTGGAATTTATAGACTTAGACACGTAAGCTAGTTGAGGGCACCTCGCGCCCTTCAAGAACACTTCCTTTTACATGTTTCGCTTCTAGATATACTGCTACATCTATGTTTTCGTAAACATGTAAAAACAATAAAATAATAAGATATTCCTCTTGTTTGGTCGTGACCATTGCTCTTTATCATTGATCGAGTAAACATTACAAATATTCTTTGAGTGATAGGATGTTAGTTTAACTTTGGTTTACTCTAAAACTTGGACGAATAATGACTTAATGAGCCATTGTAGCTCATCTTAGTCCCGAAAGTTATACTTTCGGAACTAAAAATTAAAAAAATAAGTTATACTTTCGGAATTAAAAAATTAATAAAATAAATAACTTACACTAAATACCAATGGAGGAGAAGTGAAGGCATGTGAGATTCTCATTGGAAATGAATGGTCTTGAGTCGGCCTTTCTTTTAAACATGGAGAATAATCGTGTTTTTCTCAATCATGATAGTGAAATGATTATGCATTCATTGTTGCTTTTCATTGTCCATTACCATTGCTTCAAAAGGTAGCATCAATTCACGGAATCATATAAGCTTTACATATTGATATTATTGTCATTTGATTTGTCAATTATCAACAATATGTTTGGTTTTGATTTTTTTTCGGAATCACATGTTTTTTGGATTTGATAGAAGTTATGCATACATGAGTGACGTATGAAGGCTAGCGCATGACCTATGAGTTCCGATTAAAGATGTATGGGATAAATAGCATAGCACACTATATGCAAATACATTGATTCTTGAGTTTGTGATTTGTGGTTGCACATGCACTTTCATGAGGTAAAGGGAGTTAGGTTAACAAAGCATGATAATGGTGATGTACCCATAAGGACGACAATCCAATTTGCCCCTTGGGTTTGCAAGATATGTAATTGAGAGATTAACAAAACATGTGTTTCTCGGAAGCTAAAACTATTGCATCCCATAAATATAAGTTTGAACAAGGGGTTGTTTGTTTACCTCTTAATAAGACTCTTAATGGTTCAGACCTCTTACTGGTTCAGCACTTAATGGTTCAGACTATTTGTTTCGTGAGCAGATGTCTGAATGGTTCAGACATTTGCCTCTGAATGGTTAAGTATTATACTGAGTCTGAATGGTTAAGACCTCAATCTGAAATTGGTCAAACATTTGCATCTGAACGCTTAAGCATTATATTGGCTCTTAGTAGTTCATACCTCTTACTTATTCAACACTTAATAGTTCAGACATTTTACTAGCTTAGCACTTAACCATTCAGAAGTTACCAAACGGCCCCTAAGACATTCAATAACCTAGTCAGTGGCGGATCTAGAAAACTTTCATAGGAGTAACGTTTTAAAAGAAAGGGTAACGAAATCGAAAAAAGGTCAAATTTTTCCAAAATTTACACTACCGCCGGAGGGCCAAGGGGTAGCGGAGGCTACCCCTAATTATATGGTACATCCGCCCCTGACCTAGGTATGAAAATCGTTTAAGCTTAACTAAAATTAAGAACGTACCACGTTTATTGTCTATAGATACGTTCTATAAATTATTGCTATTAAATGTGTTTGGTCTTTGTTTTGCTTGGTATCTTGGTATTACACAATTATGCCATCGTGTTGAGACATTTATTGATCGCTAAACCTTCTTAAGTGATATCAAAGCTCTACTAATTAGTATGTGAAATTGTCGGTTTCTATTATTTTGATTCATGTAGATGACATCTCACTAAGTTTGGATTTGAGAACTTTGGTGGAACAAGTAATTTTATATTGTGAGATGTGGTTATGTATGCAGGGGTGCGCTCTGGCGGTAGTGTAAATTTTGAAAAAAAATTGACTTTTTTGTTGTTTTTTTTATTTCGTTACTTTTTTTTATAAAACGTTACTCCTACGAATATTTTCTAAATCCGCCACTGTATGTACGAAAACCCAACCGTTTCTCATTTTTTTAATTTAACTAATTATTCCAAAATAAAAAAGGAGAAATATTTGTCTACCTTAAAAGCACCAACATGATCTCAAAGACCCCACTTGTGCCCCGTTATCCCCTCAATCTTTACCCTCTTTTATCACTTAATATTTGATGGGAAAATGAAAATGAAAGAGGATCAAAGTGCAAGAAAATATCACCTCTTATCTTGTTTGTTGTTTCCCATTAATGGTAAAGATGGTAAATTACAAGTAATTCACTATAATGTCCGGTCAAATCAATATTATTGAGAACGGTGAAAGTTAAGAATAGTTTAGAAGAAAGTTCTTTTTTATATTTTTGCAAATGGGTTTTTATGTAATTACTACATTTATAATTATCTCCCTAAAATGAGAAAAAGTCTACATATTATTTTAAACGAATTCTTTTTGTAACCTTTAGTATGTTAAACTTTTGATAATCTAACTACAATTACCGTCTTTAGTCTAAATGCAAAAACTCCTATAAATTCTTTTGTGTTGGTATTTCATATGATGAGAGCTTTATATAGTGTTATATCACTTCTATAAACACAATTTTATTTTGTAATTAAATTTACTTGTATCTGATGTTGTTGCTATTTGTTCTTTATACATGCTAGCAATTGTCATCATCTGTTGTTTTTCATGTAAACATACACCGATTGTTTTAGAAGAAAACATTTAGTGGTATAAATTGATTTTTTTTTTTTTTTTTTTTTTTTTTGTTGGGGGGGGGGGGGGGTCAATAGTGGTGATGACAAAATCTTATAATCATGTGATGATTAATATGGAGATATATGTAGTTTATATATATAGAAACACACTAGGTTAAGGATCCGTGTGTTACACGAGTTAAATAATGTAAACTATACAATTGATAAATCTCTATATATTTTTTTATAAATGCAAACCAAAGACGGACATATTTAGATACCAAATCGACATAAATAAGTCATTACCTTATGTCGCCTCTACTTCGGCTTTTACGAATACAAGAGCTATTATAGGCGGACGCCGGGTTTCGAACCCGGGTCACCCACTAACTTATACACACATCGTCTTCACCACTCCGCCACACGCACATGTTGTGAAGAAACTTAAGCAAATAAAACTTAAAGTCTCACCCGCGAACAATCCGATTTCAACCAAAAACTGAAACCACCATTTTCAAGCATAACCGAAATCAAGTTTCCGTTCAGCGCACAATCTGGTTCCAGTCATTGAAATCTCTAACGGAAACCCAATGAATTCATGTGGTAACCGATTGAATTTAATGGTGCGATAAACAGAGATTGAAACCGCCAATCAATCTTCAAACTATCATTAAATTTTCCGATCATCCTGAGCATAACAGACAACTGGGCATCGGTTATAATCAACCCATTGACTCAATTCGAATCAAAGCTGATCAAATCGTATGATTTTAGAAATCGAAACCAAAATGTAATTAAATTCGAGTTATACTATATATATCGATGTATTCATCATTTGAGCTCGCGAGTCTATCAAACTTACACTCTCAACACTCTCGCTAACCTCTCTACAAGTCCCTATTCAGCAAGAACACCTCGCCGGAAATTTTCTGCAACTCGCCGAAATTCTCTGCAAGTCGCCGGAAAACCGAACCCATTTCATCTCTTGTGCCTTACTCTATAAATAGGACTTCTAGAGTTTCGACAGAAGTCACCCACACTCACCTCAAACTTCCTGAAGATCCTCTGTCGCAAGTTACACGTCGCCGGAAAAGTTTCAGTCACCGGAAATTCGTCGGAAATCACACCTGTTCGGTATAACATCCTTAAAACCTTTCTGTTTAAATTAATTTCGTTAATCAGTAATACTCAATCAACTAATTCATCAAGAATTATTGATTAAACAGTCGAGTTGATTCTCTGATTTCATAAACTGAAGAAGATGAAACACTGTTAATATATAAGTTTAATTTAAAACGGATTTTTAAACGGGTTAGACACACAGTCCAGTGGTGGACTGTGTGCAATTTTAAACCACACGTCCCGAGTTCGATTCGTGCACTTAACCGGTTTCCTGTGATAAATCCCAATTTTTTAAAAGGCCCCAGAACACCTTCCAGATAGTATATAAGGTTAATAAAAACAAGTATTTTAACCAGGATAGACACACAGTCCAGCGGTGGACTGTGTGCAAAGTTAAACCACAGGTCACGAGTTCGAATCCTGCTTCTGCAACCGGTTCGACATGATTAAAATCCTTTTTAAAATAAATGATTTCTGAATAATCTAAATAGTATATAAGTATAATTAAAAACAGAAATATTTCGGGTTAGACACGTAGCTCAGTTGGTAGAGCTGCGTGCACGCGTACGGGAGGTCACGAGTTCGAACCTCACTCAGCGCACATAATTAACACGGTCCGACCGGTCAAACGGTCAATGGTCAACTGGTCAAACGGTCAAACGGTCAACGGTCAACTGGTCAACTGGTCAACGGTCAAATGGTCAAAAAGTCAAAAGTTTTTATTTTCTGTTTATTTATTTATTTTATTAAAAAAATTAATTAAAAACATTTAAAAATAATATTTTTAAAGTTAGAAAATGACCTTAAACTTACAAAAATAAATCTAAAAATCCTATTAAAATTGTTAATAAAATCCATTTATTTACCGAACCATTATGTTATTATTTAGGTTAGTTTCTGTCGTGGTTAAATCCAAATTCGTGCGCATTCATCATCAATCCAAGAAAACGCAACCACGGTGAGTGAATTCTTACAAATTCCCCTTTTTATTCATGTTTTGGGGTGTATCATGTGTCGCTTAAATTAATTCGCTTATTCAAACTCGTGCTATACCATTATATGATCTAAACTTAGAATGTAAATATTGTTTGTTGTGATGTATTACATATTGTCCAGTTGTATGCAAATTATTTATTAGGCCCATCAGTTCCTCGCGGGAGACGAGTTGAACAACGCGTGCCTCAAAACTCATTCATTAGGCCCATCAGTTCGTTGAACAACGCGTGCCACTAAACTCATTCATTAGGCCCATCAGTTCCTCGTGGGAGACGAGTTGAACAACGCGTGCCTCAAAACAATCAATTGTTGTATGTGTGTGCAATATTTAATATTATGTGTTTTGTGAATAAATTTACATCTACATTTACTCATATGTGGTTATGCACTTTATTTTATAATCAATACAATAAACACGTTTAAATGTTTTCATAGGATTCACTCGCCAACTTTTTGTTGACCCAAAAACCATTTTTACACATGATACAGGTAGACAGGATGAAGCAAGGAACACATAGGAAATTGCCTTAGAAGAAAAATAATGAAGTCTAGAAAGATGTATTGAACATGTTGTACTTGTATGATTTGATTGTATGATCTCCTTTAAATTGTAATAATAATAAATATGAAACATTATAATAAATGTCATGAGCTTTGATGAAAACCCAATCATGCCCCGATCACCTTTTTCCGCTGCGGGTCGGGGTGTGACAATTTTGAGGCGCTTTCAACAAGGGGGAAGCTTAGATTCGAAGAGGATTAGCTAAAGTTACTTGCTTTCAGTTAGATAAGGTTTCTTTATTTTTGGTTTTGTCTAAACTTGAAATTGCGAACATGTTTACTGAATTCTACTACTTTGAACTTATTTATGTTTTTTATGTACAGGAGTAGCTAAGCTTTTCTTAGCTACCTGGGCTATGGGTGATTGTAAACTTTTGATAGCTTCTCGATTTTGGATAATTTGTGATTTCGCTTATGTTATGGTAAAGAGTGCTCTACTCAGGTTTTTAATGTATGTGTGTGGTTTATAACTGATAGTTTTGCATGTTCCACTTAATTCTAGTTAATTTATTGAGTATCGGTTGATCTAAGGGTTTTGTGATTTCGTAAGACCTCATGTTTTCGATATATCTCATAGTTGCTAGACGTAGTAAACCCTAGGAATAAGTTATAAACTTATTCGGTAATTTAGCATTCTACCATCTTTGAGTCCAAGAGGAGATTAGATGTCGGTGTATCTAGATTTAGAGATTTTCAGGACTGTGGTTTGCACAAGAGTGAGTTACCCCTAGCGTGTCCATCAATTTAGCATCCCGTGTTAGAAACCTAATAGAATCACTACCCCTTGCATCCCTTACACTTCCTGGATGTACAGTTTCTAATGGGACCGAGAGGTTATCCAGATATAGGGTATTATTGCACTCGTTTAGAGAGACCGAGAGGTGATCTGAACTCGAGACCAGTGAGTTTACACACTTTCCTAAATACTAGATTATGTCATGTTTGGAGAGTGATCTGGCATCCAGTTTAGGTCTAGATAGAGTATTTTAAGATCCCGGTAGCCAAATCATAATTATCCGATCTCGTGAGCTGTAACGAGTTAACATGTTTCTTGCCTAGGTAGCTACTTTCTCATTATCTAGTTTCACTAAATTTAGTTGTTTGATTGCATGGTTCCGTGATTTGCATTCTTAGTAAGTTTTAATAATTGCTAAAAACTGAACATCCACTAAACATCATTAGACTAGGACTCGATAGAGGTTTAGTATCGAGAGCCGCACTATTGTGTTTTTGGATTAATTCCGATCTTATCGACCTGACTACATAAAAACCGATACACTTGTCGATCGTGTGTGATTAAGTTAGCGAGACCTGATTTAAACATATAAACAATATTTCACACATTAACGACCGTGCATAGCCCTATTTGTGGCCCAAAATATTTTAATAAATTATTTTATATAATTGTTTCAAAACAAAATTCTATAAGGTTTAAAACCCAATAACATTAAAATAAAACATTCAGTTTTCTAAAAATACTAACCTAATTAAATAAACTTAGTAAACTTTTTAGTTTGGCCCATCTAAACTCATTTGTCATTTGTTAGTGTTCTCGAGTTCTTCGTTTAGGTGATCGGGCTTTAATGGACAATGGGAAGAGTTAAGGGGAAGCAATTGGCATTTGGCATTTAACAATTCAATCAAGTATTCAAGCTTTCTTCTCATCAAATCGATTGAATAACTGTTAATTGATAGATGGAGTGTGTTCCAGTAATTTGTATTAATTATTGAATATTAAACAATTAATTGAATAATTGATAAAGTGTGTTATGTGCTCATCTCATTCCATCAGTCAGGCGATGAAGCGGTCATCAGGGGTGGTAAGTGGACATTAAAAAATTACATTACAATATACTCAATACCGTGTTCGAGTAATCGGTAATTCAATATTCAACTATTTAAGTCAACATGTTTGCACTTTGCCCATTTCATTATTACTTGATTGCTATGATAATTGATTAACAACAATAGGTCAATAATGTGTTTGTGTTTGATTAACTGGATTGGATAGTTGATTAACAATAGGTAATAATATGTTTTAGGGGCCCAATTTTTTTGTTGCACAAGGCACCCAAATTTTCAAGGACAAACAAGTTCGACACACTGCATTTTCCTAGTACAATTACAAATGAAGATGTGTGGGTTGTCACATGGTTATATGTGTGACATCGAAGCACAACAATCAATGCATATAAGTTAATCTTTCAGGATGACATGCTAAGTAACTTGTATGATGTGCTTCACTTATCTTCGTTTTTCTTGCGGTTCTTTAATTTTTGGCTTATGTGTGCTTTGTACATCTAAGTTGAACATATAAAGTATTAGAGACAGTTATCAAACGAGTACTTTTAACAAGTACCTAGCACAATATTCACCAAGTACAAATATAATAGCATAGTTATCTTCTTTTTTGTTTATGCGTGCTTATCGTATCACTTTGTAGTTGATTTTGTGTATATATATATTGGCTCCATTAGTTTTCTTTTCACAGAGTTATGTTATTAGCAATGTTGGGATACCATGCGTACAAAGATGTTGCTCTTCATATGCATATGAGGCCAATATAATTAAACACCATCCTGATAGGTCAGTTAGCATATATGAAGCTGAATTTGTTGTCAAGGGCCTTCATAAAACATGTGGTGTAGATTGTATAGAGTTGTTTAATCCAATAGTCAAACTAACCACTATGAAGTTGGTTCTATCATTTGTATTTTCACGGGGTTGGGATATTAGGCAATTTGATGTTAACAATGTCTTTCATCACAGAGACTTACATGAGGCTGTGTTCATGGCACAATAACTTAGCTTTGTTTATCGACTAACTCTTATCATGTTTGCTTGCTGATGAAGGCCATTTTTGGTCTTAAGCGAGCTATGCGAGCTTGGTTTTCCAAGCTACCTACGACTCTTACCATATTTGGCTTTCTTAATGTGTATCTAATACCTCTTATTTGTGTATTCACAAGACATTACTACTTTGTATATTCTATTATAAATCAATAATGTTATTAATACGAGTAGTTCTTCGTCATTTGTGGCTGACTTGATTGAACGCTTACATTCGATGTTCTTCTTAAGAATATGGGTACCTTGAGGTATTTTGGGGGAGTTTAGACCTCCTTCTCCGGTGATGCTCTCCATTTGTATCATCATCGGTACTTCCTTGATATCTTACAACGCTATGGTCTCAGTTAGTGCAAATCTTTGTCTACTCCTATATTGTTTGGTCGAAAGTGGTACTCTTCGATTCCTTGTTTTGACTAAACCAAAGATTGTAATGCAATCAGTAACACTCCTCAATTTTTTTCACACACCTACTGATAGTCATTGGATCGCTATCAAGCATATTCTTTGATATCTTAAGAACACTATATCTCACTGCTTTACTATTTGCATGACGTCTACGATTACTGATCACGCTTATGGTTATGAAGATGCTAACTAGGTTGGTTGCCCATATGCCCATCACTCCACCACATGTTACTCGAGTTTCGTGGTTCTAACCTCATTAGTTAAGTTTTGTGAAATAACATATAACGGCTCACTCTAACACCGAGGTTAAGTAGACTATCGTGCTCTTGCTCTCATTGCTAATACTTGATTTATTACTTTTATGATTCATGAGTTACACATACCTCTTACCAGTCTCTCAACTCTTTGATGTGACGACATTGGCGTTGCTATACTTAGCCATCAATACAATGTTTAATCTTGAGATTGACTCACACTTCATACGGATATGGTTTTTGCTCAGAGTCTCATAGTTGACTACTGCTTACTTGCTTAGATTGCGGAGATTCTCACCAAGGGTTTATCGACCACTCAACTTACTATCCCTCATTACAAGCTACATGCTGATACGAATGTCCATTTCATGAGGTATGTTGGAGATAGTTATCAAACGTACACTTATCATGAGTACTTATCATATTATTTATTTCTTTGAGATATACTAGTATTCCATGACTATGTGCGCTTATTTTATTTTGCTAGACTTTGATATGTATGTTGTTTTAACTCTACATATAAAGTAACAAATGATAATTATTTAATATACAAAACATTCAACATCATATTGTTTTTGGTTATTTCCTTTGGAGTATTTCATATAGCAAATAAGAAGCATGTAAGTATTTGCTATAAAACCAAGTATAAAGGAGCATATATCACCATATAAACATGTGTAGTTCAAATGGAATTATGATAAAAACACCATTTACAACATGAGAGATGTATGTTGGAGTTTGTTGAGCTAACGAAACGATTTGTGGTTAAGTCGCTAACACTGAGTGCTATCTCATCAACAACTTTCCATTAATTAGAGTTGATATGAAGACTCCTCAGTAAAATTAGAATGTAAACATGTGATTAGTAGTCTAAACATTTTTTAGATGCATTTTTTATGTTCATTTGAATGATGATAAACTCAAGGTGAGGGTAATTAAATGCATACACTTAGGATATAGAAAGTATTAGCCAAGGTGCAGAATAAAAGATAGGACTCCAAAGTTTGTTACTAAGAGAGGTGTTACCTTTCATGAACCTACTATGTTAGATAAGAGAAGAGACACGACGGAGCAGGAAGGACAGAAGGATTGGGAAACAATCTGAAGGTCGAAAAACGACATAAAAACAAAGCGGAAATAATCAAGTCTTTGGTTTTAATATATGGGTTGGGTTTGAGTTGACCTGTCTAAACCTGATTAATTAAGTAGGTCGATATGTGAACTAGTTTACGGGTTTATTCCGTTTATTAAACCACCAACCCATTTCTAATCTTTGGACTCAATTAGATAAACGGGTTGTGTCCAGTTAAACAACTATAAATGTGTCTAGGTTAGGGTTGATATTCTTGACACAAATAAATATATGGATCATGTCAGACTTCAATGACTTAAACCGTCAACCCAACACAAGTAACCCTAGTAACTTTACGCCTTATATTAGTGTAATGTATGTACACATAGATTGAGCGAAACATCTAAGGATATCTGTGTTTAAACCAATCATGATTGACAGATGGAACCGCGTTAGATATGCTCGTTCATGTTTCTTGTTTCCTCGAGTTCTATTATTGCTTTAAATTTTTAGGAACTTAAAATCTTAAACCATTACAATATATTAGAAGGTACGGTTTTGTTTTCCAAACTCGTGCAGTTCTTTCATTAATAGCATTAGCTAAAATACGTGTTTATCTTGTTGTATTGATCACTTTGGTCATTATGATTTATTAATTTGATTGGTAACACTTATTCATTCATCTTAGAAAAGTGTTAATAGTCATTTTTATTATTATTATTACTATTTTTTTTCACGGTTCCACTCAATACCACGTCTCGAACTAATGACATTTTGATCTCAAAAGAACCTTGAATACCGATAAACCACAAAAAGTTTTTTTCTTCTGTTCGAGAGAAAAAAACAAGAATAAACCATGATAGTCCTTTATTATTGGTATTACTTTTTCTCAACTTGGAATAAGCCAATGAACACTGGTGATGAAGTGGTAACGGAGATACTAGTGTTTTAAGTAATTTAAGTTTGATCCTTATCATTTAGTTTCGGTGACACCTGGTGATGATGGGAGACTAGGCGAGTAGACGATGATTGCTAGTTTAATCCTTGAACTGAGCGGATTTTACCTCACTACACTGTTTTGTTTTCAGACGAGTGTTCACAGGCTTCGACCCTAAATAAGAGTTTTCCCAGATTCAAAGACGAGTAGATCCTATACACCAGCAGTCCAATTAAAGGATTCTTTGCCAAAAAAGAATTTTGTTTGCCGTTCGAGAGAAAAAACAAAGTGTTTGACGTAGTAAATGACGTCATCAGAAGATTTGATAGTGAATCCAATAGAAAAGGGACCACACAACAACATCCGTTAGTTAAGGATGAATTGCTAACGTTAGATGGACCCACCCCACTTGTAAACTTGCCTCCCACCCGTTTAGACGTTAGCATAATGAGGCAGTTTGCAATTTACTACAGGCAGACCCTAAGCTTCTAAACATCTTACAACTAGACCCCTCATCTATCAAAATCTCCATTTTAATTTCAATTTTTTCATAACATATCCTAACAAGGATATGTGATCATGATACACATGTGACATAGGACATTACATACCAGGTTCAAACTTTCTCCCCTCTCAACCATTACAACATTATTACCATGTCCTTTTGTATTAATAAATACAAAAAGATCATAACATTATAAAAAGGGATGAAACTAGACAGTGACGAATCTATAAAATCTTCAAATGGGTAACGTTTAATAAAAAACAGGGTGATGAAATCAAAAACATGTCAAAAAAACATCAAATTTTTCTAAAATTTTACACTACCGCCGAAGCGGTAAAGGTAGCGATGCTACCCTTCCCCAAAGGTAGGTCCGCCCCTAAAACTAGATATATTTTGTATTAATAAATACAAAAGGATCACAAGATTGTTCTTTTGTAGCCCATACCATTTATAGTCTAGTGACATTTTAAGAGTGATATAAGCTTAAAAACCATGAAAATGATAACATTGTTACAACTGGATTTTATTTTTCATTTGAGAGAAAAGTATAGTTTAGCATCCATAAACTTGCGTGATGTTTCTTAATGCCCTTATGAAATATGTAACATAAACAAGGCTTCATGTCACCTATCATTTAGTTGAGTAATATTGAGTTGTTTCCGACATAATATAACAAAAGGCATAGACTTAAGCAAGTCTAGAATACTTTATTTGTAAAGACTAAATTAGAACCATTCTCCAAACAGAAAATACTTATAGTATTATAACTAATCCTTTTTAAAAAAATCAATTTAATAAAAAAAAAGTTAATGTAAAAAAATTCAATTTAATAAAAAAAATTAAGTTAATGTACTAACAGCAGTTTTAAAAGTAAATTAACATTATTTTGATATATTATTTTCAAAAATAAATTAACATTCTGTCCGAAAAATTAACATATTGTCCGAAGATACTAAATTTACATTATAAAAACATCTCGGTGTGATCTCATGAAAAATCAAATGCAAATAAGTAAATGTGATCCGTAATTTATGTTGATTATAAATGAAATCTATAATTTTGAACAATAAATACGACGATTTGTGTAATTTACGCTTAAAATGGTTATTTTTATTTAATATTACTTCTTTAAAAGTTAAATGTCTTGGTCTTCATAATAAAATGTAATACATATAAAGTAGAAAAGGACTTAGAAAAAAAGAGAAAAAGAATTTTGGTCTTTGTATTGATTATAAAATATCTTACAAAAATGGAAAAAGACTTAGAGAAGAAAAAAAAAATAAACTCATCTCAGTTAGACATAGTGAGAGTATTATGTATAGGATTCTTAACCAGCAAGTCAAGCAGTTTGAGTCTAAATGAGTCGGCTTAACTTGAATACTATTTACCAAAGTTAAAATTTACCTTGAACTCGGTTGAGCCAAACAGCTTGACAAGCCAACTCATAAGCAAACAAATGTGACTAGTGAATGTGTGCATGTATAAAGACATATTTGTGGATGAAGAAGGACGAAAGGTGGTCGATCAACATATACACAATGATAAAAAAAAAAAAAAAAAAAATTGTTCGTATTTGATGTGTGTGCGTTATATATAATCTAACTAGGTTTATTCAAGGAAGCTCACTTTGCACAAACTTCGCCCAAAATTAATACAAGCCAATTCAGATTTGAAATAATAAATATAGGCGAGATGTTTTTAAATTCGGGACGGATTTCAAAAAAATAGCTATTATATACCCTAATATTTTTAAAGTGGATGTAAAGTAACGTTTATAAATATATTTTATTTAAATTTTATTATTTAGGTATCAAGTAAGCTTGATTAAAAATAAATTACTATTGTTATTGTTTTATTTTACTTTTACATTTTCTTTTGAACAACTTTACTTTTACATTTACTAATAGTTTTAATTATTTTCTTTTTTTTAACTTTAAATTTTTTTTATCGTATTACTATTATTATTATATTGTTATTATAATG
Organism: Scalesia atractyloides; assembly: GCA_947069175.1. Classification (NCBI taxonomy): domain Eukaryota; kingdom Viridiplantae; phylum Streptophyta; class Magnoliopsida; order Asterales; family Asteraceae; genus Scalesia; species Scalesia atractyloides. Next base: position 2,393,547 of record CAMTDV010000029.1, read on the forward strand.
TATTGTTATAACTACTATTAAGTATACTTTGTTTTTTGTTTATAACTTTATATATTTGAACCAGTCAAGTATAGCCGATTTTGTTTCTTTATGACAAGAAATTGGGCCGATACTTTTTGAACTACATCAGTACTGGTACTGTATTTATTTTTATAATTTTCTTGACGTGACGGTATAAAGTTTGTTGAAAATAGAGTTGTATTCGCAATAGAGTGTTTTTATACCATAGCTATAACGAGTGCCGATATGATAACTTTAGTGTGACAAAACCCACTGCAAAGTGCGGGTAATCTCACTAATTAAATAATATAATCATATATGTAAACATTTATATAACAAGTTAAATAACATAACCTATAATATAATGTAAACATTATATAACAAGTTAAATAACAAACCTATATGTGACAAAATGGTTGCATTGTCATATTGATTAATTCCTAATGTTATTTTATGTGACAAAATTGTTGCATTGTCATATTTATTAATCCCTAATGTTATTTTATAACAAATTTGACATATTTTTTACTCCTGGCCTAAGTTATTAAAGAACGGGCCCACCAACCGCCACTTGACCCACCTATTACCATTCCCAGTATTGATTCGGGCCGTATTTGTGGGTTAATGTGACCTGACATGTAATCATTTTCATCTTGAAAGATCATTTTTCACTAACAAAGTTATAATATGACAACATTTTATCATCAGATTTTTAATCTATATGATTGACACTTTGAGTGTGACTCATTATTGAGTTATACTAGTAAAACCCCTACGCGCGTTACGGCGGAAATTTGGTCGATATCGATTTGATTTGTTACCATAGCGGTACAATATCATAATTCAGCATATAACCGAAAGATAAAAAAAAAGTTGTTAAATAACCAAAAGAATATCAACACGCCTTTATATTCATCGAAAACCATAAAAACGAATACGATTACCGTTCCTATTATACCAAGAGATGGATAAAATAAACACATCGTAACGCTATACTCGAAATTTAACAAAAGATCATATAACAAAAACTATAAGAAAACAAATATGTTAAAGTTAACTATAATGGTACAACAATAAAATGTCAAAAAGCTACAAACACATGAATAAAGAAAATAAATAAAACAATTATTAAATTACTATTCATCATGCCACATATTTTAATATATATAGTGATTTTCTTTCGCACTTCGTGGCGGGAATTCGGTCGGTATCTGTTCGATTCGTTACGGTACCGACACTCATTGTAGTAATCGAAAGAGAAAACCTTACATGATTGAAAACAACAAAAACGAATATCGATACGGGTATGGATTTGTTCAGTTGATATTGATTCAGTTGGCTTGCGTTCTATGTTTATTTCAGGATCGCCATGTAAAGTTTATTGAAAACGGCCATTATGCCGTTGTCGTACCAAACCAAACCGAAATCGACTGAACAAAATTTGTGTCAGTACCAATATATTTTCTAATTGATTTTCTTTCGATAAACTAAGATCGTATCGCTACCATATCGTACCAAGCCGGACAACATCGGTACCGGTATGTAATAATTTTATGGTTTCTTGGTTGATAACAGGTATCATGAAGCCACCTTAGTGAACCGAATTGAAACCGAACAACTCGTTATCCTTATTTATTTTCATTGGTTTTTCTTTGGATAAACTAACATGGTATTCCTTGTGTATTGTACCAAACAACATTGGTATGGATACATATACTCATTTTTATGGTTTCCAATTTTAATAGTTTTTCATATATACACCTCTGTCTGTGACGTTAACTGAATATCGGTACCAGTATCGTGACAATTCGAATCAAGCTATACCGTTCAAACAACATCAATATCGATACCGGTGTCCATTTTTATTGTTTTCACTGATGTAAAACAAGTGTTGATTTCTATACTGAGTACATGAATCGTATCGGTACTTTAACGAACCGAATCGATACTAATCTAATGCCCGCGGTCATGATACACAGAGAAATACCTCGGAATGTTAAAAAATTAATAAACATAGATGCAGATTTAAAATTTTTTATAAAATTTAACGAACGTAAGTTATTATAAAAAATTAAATTGATTTCTAAATAAAATATTACTAATAAAAAATTAAAAAAAATAATGCTTAAAAAATATCATTTACTTTACTAAAAAATCAAACTATAAAAGATAAATCAAATTTAAAAAATAATCAGTTACTATCATACAATTACTGAATAAAAGATTACAAAAAAAATTTAATAAATAAATACCTAACAGTTACCAATTACTACTTATTACTAAAAAATCAAATGAATAAAATTAATAAAATATTGCTAAAAAACAAAAACAAATATTAAAAAAAATATAGTTTTTTACTATACATCATAAGTTTGTGTTAATATATATAAATATAATAATTAATATATATAATACAAATGATATATAATGGTGCAATCAGCCCATTTTGTTAATACCAATTTATTTGATACGCCAGATCCAGATTTAAAATGACTTAAATGGGCCTCAAGAAGTTCTGATGGACTCATAGACCATAGTCATGGTTGTTCAATCCATGTTTTTCCAACTTTTTTTTTCTAAATATAGGTAATAAACAAGATACAACAAGAATTATATATCATAGTTTGATCCCCATCTCTCTAACAGGTATTATGACGATATGAATATCCATTCAAGGACATATTACTACTTTCGTAAGAAGAGCACGATGCAGTTTGTCTTTTAAGAGATAAAATGTCTGCAGTCTGCGTACCACATCTGCAGACATTTGTATAAGAAAAGGTGGATCAAACCTCTGTAGTCTGCAAAAGGAAGACTGTTCGTTTTTTAACGTATGTAGACTTCTAAAATAAACTGGTGGTTGTGTACGGCCGGTGGTGGTGGTGGACGGTGGGTTGGTGGTGTTTTAACCCTCTGTAGGCCTTAGAAGATATTAAAAGTGATTGGGCCAAGTGTGTACTAAGAAGAGCTCACGTAGACGTTTTTTTTATGAAACGTCTTCGAAAAACTATAGAATCTTATAAAAAAATACTAAAGTTGCTAAAAGAATACGAAAACGCAAAATATAGTGTTGAAGGTGACAAACGACATCAATGTGTCATGTTGGAAGAACATATTATGAAAAGGGTGAGTGTATAATCAATGGCACGTCTAGAAAATAACTATAGTGGCAATGCTTTAAAAAAAGTTTCTACAGGGGCAGTGAAATCGAAAACACGTCAAATTTTTCCAAAAGTTTCACTACCGCCCGAGTGACAAGGGGCAGCGGGGCTACCCTCTGCCTAAGGTATATCCGCCCCTATGCATGATACTACATGATATCAATCATGAGCTGTTGGTGAAGAAGACTGATAGACCAAACGACCAACAAGGATAACGAGAAGCTAAAGTTAAAGTTTAGGATGAAAATTTTAATAAAACCAAAATTTCCTAAACACCATAACTCAATCAATCCACCTTCATAACTCAAAAGTCAGTTCTTTCCAAGTTAGTTAGAATGACGAGAAACGGATAAACAAGTTGACGTATTTAGATGTTTAACGTTAAGTAACGTGAGAAACAAATAGGAAAACATGTCGATATGAAATTCAAACGCGTAGAATTTCAATTTCAGAGTTAAAGAATTATTTATTTTATAAATGAAGTTTTTATCTTGCATTTGTAGTTTATTTCGTATAATAAGAATTTGGTTATGTTGATCAAGTTTTACTTCTTCTCATTTAGAAGCCAATCTTAATGTATCGATTGTATAAACTATTTTAATGTGTGATTACTTGAATCACAATAAAAAAAATACTTACATGTAGTGTTTAGCACTCCTTTCAAATAATTCAAAATACATATCCTTTAAAGTGTCTTATCATGCTTGATGTAATTTATCTTAAAGAAAAACGACTTGCAAGAAGCTAAACGACCAAAACAAGTAAAGTTACATGAATAATAGAGGGTTTGTAGCCACTCTATCCATGGAATCTTACATTTCCCGTTCCTAGTTGAAACCAAAGAAAAGAAAAGTGCACAATGTCATCAAATAACGTAGCTCTTCCTATTCGAATGTTTGAGAAGACCGCATCAATCTTGATCTTCCAAACGACCCAACATGTAACCACGATTATCGCCCCCAAAGCTTCTCTCTTCGTTGTGGAAGTATTCATCTATTTTTTTTCACTTCTATTTTGAGTTTCTATCTTATGTGATATGTAATAATTTGCAATACCGCGGTTCATCATATTGTTAAATAATCAAGAAGTCCATCATTTTCTTATAACTAGAAAACAACTAATTACAACCTTCTCGGGGCCAGACCTAGCCTGTGGGAAGAGGTAGCACCCGCTACCTCTTAACTTTTACCACGAAGTGTAATTTTTTTAACGGTTTTTATTTTTTTTTGTATTTCGCTACCCTTTAGAATAAATTACGTTACCTCTGAACTCGTCCGATCCATGGGTGGAACCAAAGCGTAAAAAAGTTGCTCACCGGAAGTTGTTTCCGATGTTTTCGATGGTTACCTGCAAAAAAAGTTGGACGTGGTCTCAAGAAAAATTGGAGAAGAAGATGGGCATTTGTGTCTCCAATATAAAGTTGTGTTAGTATAATCCTTTCCATTTTTAAAGTTGTGTTAGTATAATCCTTTAAAAAAATAGTATCATAGTTTTTCACATAAGAAATAGATATAGTTTAAAACTGTCAAGATATTTAAATTTATCTATCTTTTCTTTCACATTTTTACATGAGTAACATAACTATTAGTATGCATTGGTAATGTAATTACATAACTACGATTTCTAATTAATTAGACAATTCCAATCACTTAATGCCCTCCTATTTTTTTAAATTAGAATTGAATTGAGAAAAGATCTAAGTCGACATTTAGTATTTTTGATCAACTTATTTTGTATTGTGATACTTAACGTACAAAATTAATAAACAAACGTATTTTCACTGAATTCTTTTGTTTTTTTAATTTTAAATTATAATACTTCAATATAAAAGATATTATTTTTTCTGGTTTGTATTTATATTACTAAAAAGTATGTTATCTTAAACTAATTTATAAACTTGTTATATTTATAAGTTTTGTACATTTATTTTTATCATCAACTATTTTGGGTCTTAAAGACTAAGGGTGGAAGGGGTGCTCCCAAATGGGAAGTGAAATTTTTTTCCTACCAAATAATATTATGTCATGTCAACTTTCCTCTTCACTTACCATTTTACACTCAATCACTAGGTGTGCTCTCTACATGAGGAGTGGTAAACAATTTTCTTTTTTTTAATAAAAAATAAATATGTGATTGGTTGGAAGGGGTTGGCGCCCACCATTAACCCCCTCTCTCTCTTCCCTTCCCACATCGATGACTAGTCACCGAAGGCATTCACCACTCACCGATTTGGAGCTTGCGGCACCTTGCCGATCGGGAAACAAGGTCACCGAAGGGGTCACCGCATGATGCCCCTTCCACGCTAACAAGTAAAAATCTATGTAGAATCAATTTATAACCCATTTAACTATTAGTATTAAGCCAATTTAACTTAACTTGTTTAAAAGTTTTGAACTTTTATTTATTAGTATTTGAATTTAATTTATTCTTATCATGTGACCCGATCAGACTCAAATCGACTTTTTTAATCTTTAGCTTTAGACAACCGACCTAAAAATATTGTTTTTACATTGTATGATAGTACGACAAAATTTTTTTTAACATTACCCTTATAAATTTGATCTAGATCCGCCACTAAACCTTCGTCACCAAGACCAACTGTGGCATAAGGGTTTCCACTTCACCCATTAATTAATTAATTTGTATACAATTACGAAGGTACTTCATGGTATATAGTGTCACAACTGACCATCAAGCAACCTCCAATTGCTCAAGCAAAAAACAAAAATTATAAAGAAAGACGTACCCAACTTATCCAAATTGACGTACGAAAAGAATAGACAATCGTGTCGTTCACACTTTTTTGGCAAGACAACAAGGATTCCATTGTATCTTTTTAACACTAACACTTGTCATAACGCATGTGGACGTGGGACGTAAAGGGATGCAATTTTTGCTAATATACCAAGACGGTGTGAAAGGCACTCAACTAGGGATAATAACGAGTTGGATTTTGATAATTTCAATCTCATATTCAATTATAAAACAATGTCTTATAATTGCCGGGTACTCATTACTCAATACCCATCGGGTGCATATGCATACAAATAGGTAACGGGTATACCCTGTGTATGCTCGTGTGTATGGCGTATACCTAAACCCCAATCTAACACTTGTCTTAAAAAACTGATCTCAAATATTATATGTTTAATTATACTTATGATAACTTTATACTTTAATAAATTTAACTTTCTAACAACTTCAACACTAATTATTATATATTTTTATGATTATATAATATACTAATATATTTAGTATAGATAAACAGTTCTTACAATCAAACAGTATCACATAATACTATACCGCCCATAACCCATAAAAAGTTTACGAGTAATCTCATACCCGAATATCTTTCTCAAATGTATGGGCAATGTAATATTATTTAATGTCTTAACTTAATATGGATTTAATCGTGAATGGTGTTTTTCTTATTGTCTCCCAAACTTAGATTGGAGTGACAATATAATGTACCATATTTATAAATTTACAAAGGAGAATATACATTGTTCATTAGAATATTATTATGAAGAAGACTTAACACAACTCTAAATAGCTTTATGATTATATCAAACTTATATATAAAGCCTTAAATATTATAACTTGATAACTAAACTAAATTATTGAAACTTGAAAGTCACAGAACATATGATCAATATTTTAAAATCCGGTTGTTACCGTATCAGATTTGGCTCAGAAAACGGTTTAATCGGGTGTACCAGACAGTTCAACAGGTACAACCGGCCGATTTAAACATGTTTTTATAACATTGCATATGATAAAGATAAATATATAGAGGGAAAATAGACGGTAAGATTAGGTAATTACATTAAAATGAAAATATAATTGTTTTAAGTCATCTCTTGGTTTTATATGTCATTTATGATGATTATGATAAGATGTTTTTAATTAAATTTAAAAGCTACAATATCAAATATATCCGTTATATTTGGGCAAGCGTAACGGCAGGGGGATAATACAAACCTTTATCCCTACGTTAGGTACCTTATACGTTAACATTACAAACATGAAATTACACAATTACCCTCTTCCTCCTTTTCTTGACTTTAAGTTGCCGTCCAAACTTTCCTATTCTATTAGTTTGACACAAAACTTTCTCAAAATAACAACTAAACAAAAAAAACTTTAATAATGACACTTTTGCCTATTATTATTTATATTAAAAACCATTACGAATAATTAAACTTTTTACCCTTTAAGGGGCGGATCTACCTTAATAGAAGGGGTAGCCTCCGATGCCCCTTGGCGCTCCAACGATAGTGTAAATTTTGGAAAAATTTGACTTTTTTCGATTTCGTTACCCTTTTTCATAAAACATTTCCCCTACAAAAACTTTCTAAATCCGTCACTGCTTATGAGCTATCTCTTACTTTATTCGTTAGAAAATATGGGTTCGTGAGTCATAAATAAATAAAGTAGAGGAGAATGAGAGAAAAATGAAGTAGAACTGCCAAATCTCGAATTTGTGACACTCGCCTGTGCCATCAAGAGAATTTTACCAACTCTTGCATTACTAGTTTATTATATATATATATATATATATATATATATCTGAGAATATACAGAGTGGGAGGGAATGAAAAGAGAGCGTGAAGTGCCATGTGGCAGCTACTTCAGCACCCGTTAGAAAAGTGACGTGGTGCAAAAAAAGGCGGAGTGGGACGAGGATTGAAAGGGTGGCGTTATGTGACACATGCATACGCTATTTTATATTAATTTTAGGGGGGTTCGAGTAGTGGTCATGTTGGGGGCTTCGTCACTATTCAAGGCATCCTTATGAGCCAAATTGGGCTCATCAAGGAACAATGCAAGAGGTAATTGAAAGTAAACGTCCTCCTGTATTCGATAGTTGGAGCGCGTCCGAAAGGACATTTTTTGATCATCAAACATGGATAGGAGCGAGCATGGAACGTGCTTTAAGGCACAACTTTAATCGACAAGAATCATGGAATAACACTCATGCATATACTTTCGAACAGGACCCCAATCAAAACAACACACCTTATCACCATCTTCCTCACCATGTTGGTGGAGGATCCAACGCCCAAAAACCCATGCCATCAACCACTCCAAGCACGGCCTGGTGTGTAGGCGTGGTTGAGGCCTCGATGTGGAAACCACGTTCCACTCCGTGTGGTCTAATACAAAGAAGCAAATTTGGGTCTTGTGTGGTCGCTCACCTAGAACTCTCTTAGGGGCGACCATGGAAAATTTTTTTTAACTGTGATTTATATAATAAAATCAAACCCCTAAAAATTTGGAAATACCGATCTTAGATGTGTATCCAAGGATCACCTATTTTATATTTCGTCTAAAAGGGTTATGGGTCAGGCTGATTAATGTAGATCCTAGTTCCTTTGAAAGAGTCAAACTCCTCATACTAGTGGGTTAAGACCGCCATTTTATGCATTTGTTTTAGGTTGGTCCCGACTATTTATGTTATATTAAATAACTAAAACAAATTTCTCATAACACACATATTACGAACAACAAGTATGTTTAATAAACCTAATAATCAAGTTTAATTATATTGAGAGAGAAAAAGGACCAACCAATTTGTAAGAATGTAAATAGAACAAGGGCAGTTTAGGAAAAGAGAAAAAGTATGGGGACACAAATCTGGCAGCGGGCACGTGCCATTCCATCAAGATGCACATGCTCCCCAAACAGGCGGAACAAATTTTCAAAATTTAGTACTCCACTGCCAACTGTACCTTGAGTTATCAAGAATACATTATTTTTTTAATTACATTTTGCCCTCAAACAATACACTTTTATCAAGTGAGCCCACAAGAGTTTTCAATCGTACACATTTTATCCAAGTTTTTAAAAAACAATGGCTCAATACTATGCCTTGCAAAATAAGCCCATCCATTTCATTTTGAGTTAATATGAGCGTTTTAAATCTTAAGATAGGTTAAGATGGGTTAGTGATAGTCAATACACTATGGTTTTTTAGTGACAAAGTTTCTGCTAAATTACACCAAATAAATCTTATATATATCTTACTTGGGATTGAACAAAGACCTCTCACTAAGAGGTAAGAGACTCTACCAAGTGAGCTAACCTCACATTGGTCTCAATACAATATAGTTAGCTCGATGAATTGGTTTTTACACCCTTACTATCTTATCGAGTTAAATAACCCTAACTTTCATTAATTGACCGATGGACTCCCTGCTTTCGATTTGTACCACACCAGTCCTAACTTTTAAATTATTGCCCGATATAACTTCCAAACTAACTGATCCCTAACCCAGTTAGTTTTTTGTTGATGTGACACTTGTGTGGTGATGCTGCATCTGACGTGGAATTTTTTGATGATGTGACAGCTGATTTGGTGTCTGACTTAGCTTTTTTGATGATGTGGCAGCTGACGTGGCATTTGACTTGACTTTTTTTATGATGTGGCGGCTGATGTCATCAAATTGGGTTAATGTTGGTTAGTTTGGTAGTGCTATTGGCCAATAAGTTGAAAGTTGGGAGTGGTACCAACAAATCGAAAGTTGGAAGTGCTATCGGGCAATTGATGAAAGTTAAGGTCATTTAAATCCAATATCCATATTTCGAGTTAATAACTAGTAATACTAATATATCAGTTCTAATAGATTATATAATTATAAAAATATTTTTTAATAAACTAGTATAAAAAAATTACATCAGTTGTTCAAAAAAAATCATGTATTTAAAATATTATTTATTAACTAGTATAAAATCATAACATGTTTGATAATTGATTATCATGTTATTATAATCGGAAGCTAACCGTAAACATTATATATTGCATTTGATTTTGTATTGTTACATTCAAAATTAAACCATTAAACTTCTAAAAAAACATATGCTAAAAATAGATAAAAAAAATTATCTCTTAATTAAAGCAACATTAACCCATACCATTGAAACCATTAACCGGAACACATTAAACAACCACAAAAAAAACTTATTATGCATTCTAATGCTGAAATAAACTGTAGATTTATCATTATCATGTAGATTTGATCCAACAAGAATAAGTCACTTCATTTAATAAAAAAAATCAAACTTATTTATACACAAGTTTAATATACATTTCTTTTCTAGTAATTTATTTTTCTTATAATTATCATTAAAGACTAAAAAATCACATAAATCTTCAAAAAGTATGCTAATTGCTAACCTCATTCAAGTAAGATTGCTATAATAAAAGTATAAAACCCCAGTTGCTAACCTCATCCAAGCAAGATTGCTACAATAAAGGCATAAAACCCCCATATGTCATAGTTAATTACAAGCAAGTTGGCTTGATTAGGGTTGCCAAATAACCGAACGAACACGAACAAGACCTTATTCATATTTGTTTGTTAAGAAAATATATGTATTCATAAACTGTTCATGAACACTTACCGAACTGAATTTTATGTCTGTGTTCGTTCGTTAAGGAAATGAACTTGTTCGTGTTGGTTTGTTAATTTTCAACAGCGGAGGTAAACAAACGTCCATGAACAAAATTTAAGATACACTAATACTTATTGAATATTTTATTTAATAGAATTTTGAATTTTTTGAATAAAATATAACAGCTAAAAACACTCATGAACTATCGAACACAAACAAACGTAAATGAACACGTTATCGAACATTCACAAATATAAATGAACCAACGCGATCTCTGTTCATATTCGTTCATTTAGTAAACGAATACAAACGAACTTTCAACCGAACAGTTTGTTAAACTTTCGATTCGTTTGCAGCCCTAGCCTTGATGGTCAAGATCTTCAAATGACAACCAAAACGTATTGCAAATGAAACTTACAAACCAGTACTGTAAGTTAACGTATAGTGGAAGGACCAGAAACGTAACTATCTGACAATATAAATAACAAGAGAGGTAGAGTTTAGATGGTTTGATTCTACTGGAAGGATATTTGAAAACACTTGAAACAATAGCAGCAGCAGCAGAAGATAAATAAAACGCCGTCGTTTTAGATCTCCGTTAGAACATTCTGGAAATCGGAAAAATGGAGAAGAAGACGCCGGTGAGAAAACCTCACACTTCAACCGCAGATCTGTTGACCTGGTCGGAAAATCCTCCCGCCGATTCACTTTCCGGTTCCGCTCCTCGATCATCCGCCCGTTCTCACATGGTATCATTTCACCTTTTCATGTTTTTCTTCATCATTTTGAGTTAATTCTTCATTAGTTTTCGTTAATCTGCGTTTTAATCTCACCAATTGATGTTTTTCTTCATTATAATGAGTTATTGTGTTAAATCTGACTAATCGATATCTTCATTTATTTTGGTTAACTTTTAATGCTTTTTGTTAATTTCGTCATTATGAGTTAATTCTTCATTAATTTTTGTTAATCTGCTTGTAATTTTCATTTGTTTTCGATAATTCTTCATTATTATTTTTCTTAATCTACGTTTAAGCTTCACTTATAGATGTTTTTCTACATCATTATTCGTTAATTCGTTATCATTTTGTGCTAATATGCGTTTAAATTTCACTTATCGATGTTTTAATTCATCATATTGAGTTAATCTTCGTTTAAGTTTCACATATAGATGTTTTAATTCATCATATTGAGTTAATCTGCCTTTATATTTCACATATAGATGTTTTTCTTCATCATTTTGAGTTAATCTGCGGTTAAATTTCGCTTATCAATGTTTTAATTCATCATATTGAGTTAATTTGCTTTTAAGTTTCAAATATAGATGTTTTTCTTCATCATTTTGAGTTAATCTGCGTTTAAATTTCACTAATTTATGTTTTTTTTCCCTTACTTTTTGTTAATCTGCGTTTAAACTTCACTTATCGATGTTTTTTATCGTTATTTTGAGTTAATTCTTCATTATGTTTTGTTAATCTGCGTTTAATTCTTCATTATATTTTGTTAATCTGCGTTTAAGATTCACTTATCGATGTTTTTCTACATCACTTTTCGTTAATTCTTTATCATTTTGATCTGATATGCGTTTAAATTTCACTTAACGTTGCTTTTCTGCGTTATATTTTTTTAATCTGCGTTTTAGTTTCACTTATTGATGTTTTCTTCATCATTTTCGTTAACCTGCATTTCAATTTCACTTATCGATGTTATTATCATCAATTTAAGTTTCACTAATCGTTATTTTTCTTCATCATTATTCGTTAACTTACAATTGATGTTTCGCTTATTTAATGAATTGATCTGCAGCCGTCGGATGGAATCAGTAAGGTCGTGTTTGGAGGTCAGGTTACTGATGAAGAAGTTGAGAGTTTGAACAAAAGGTCTGAGATCTATCTATCTCTGCTGATTATTATATTTATTTCGAAGATAATGTTCAATTTACGTTTTGTTTATTAATTGTTAGTCAGAATATAGTGACCGAATTTGAAATTAGAGTCAAATCTGTAAACAAATAATCTCGGATCTAAAAGTCAAATCGATGATGTGTGTTACCTAAAAAACAGGGGAAAGCCGCTTATAAATAATTTCAAAATAAAAAAGGAAATAGCTTTAAGGGTCATATTAATCACTTTCTTAAAAAGATTGACCTTACAAACTCAAAAGTTAAATTTGAGTTTTGAAATTGTATAATTTCTAGGGTTGAGTTTGAAAATAGTGTTAAACAATGGAGTTGGATCACAAGATTATTAGGAAGAAATTTATAGAATCTAGTTCCTTGTGTAACTGTTGTTATAGAATCTAGTTCCTTGTGTAACTGTCGTTATGGTTTAAGCGAAAAATATGATAGATTGATGAACTATTTGAAGCATAATGAAGAAAAGCGAAACTTGGAACTACAATTATCAAAATGGTTGTACCTGTTATTGTTTTTAATAAGTTCTATGTTGAACTTTCAAAATCAAAAAATAAACGAATAACCTGGGATGACGGTTCTGTTTGTCACATCATTTTCTTATTTATATTGCTTTATCTAAGGATTTTCATTTTTCAATACTTTAAAGACCAACCTGATGAAATTACTTCTTTATGGTTTATGTTGGTAAAACTTCACTGTCATAAGGTATCATGTGCACGTTCGTTATTATATTTATTTTTAATAAAACTTTTTGTGCTTCGTTTCAGGAAACCTGTTTCAGGATACAAGTTAAAGGAGATCACTGGAAGCGGTATATTTGCGGCTGGTGGAGAGAACGGTGCAGAAGAGACCGATGCTGCAAACGGCACCCCATCAAACCCGACTGGCGTTCGGATGTATCAGGTGGAATGTTAATACTATTGCAAATAGAGATGTTTTACTTTTTTGGTCTGTTTTTTTTCTAATTCTAATGATATGTTAATCAGCAAGCGGTTGCCGGAATTAGTCACATATCGTTTGGCGAAGAAGAAACCGTGTCTCCTAAAAAGTCAATCTCTGAAGCTAAGCAACGCGAGCTAAGCGGCACGCTGGATAGTGAATCTGAAGCGAGGTTGAAAAAGCAGATTTCAGATGCGAAGAACAAAGAACTTAGTGGACATAATATTTTTGCTCCGCCTCCTGAAATTCAACCCCGCCCATTGGCCGCTCGTGCATTGGCTTTGAGGGAATCTATAACCATTGGTGAAACCGCTCCAGAAACTGTACGTATTTCCATCTTAGTTTTTGCTATATCAATTATATGCATGGTTGTAAAAATCCCGACTAGCCTATGATTAGTCGCTAGTCGAAGGTTCACTGAGTAATTTTTATCTAATCTGCCAATTAATCAATAGACGTCAACAATTGTCAAATACAGTCCTAATTGGCCAAAAATCAATGGTAGTCTAGCGATTCCGGCCAGATTTTTGACCAAAACTTGTAAATTCCGACAGTTAATCCTATCTACTTGAAAATATGAGTAGTAAAAGGTGTTAAAATGTCTACTTAAAAAATACATATAAAAATGCGTCCATATACATATAAAACTGAAAATTACATATAAAATCCCATTCCGATTAATCTCGATTAATGGTAAGTCGGTACCGCACCAGTCGACTAGCGCCTAGCGATTCTTACAACATTACTTATATGTATGTATGTGTGTGTGTTTTCCATCTTGAAATTCACTCAAACTTTTAACAAAGGATTATCCGTACTTCATACGAGTTACGACATCCAAACACTATTGTCTACATCTTATATTACAATTGATTCGTGTTGATCAGGAAGAATCCGTGATCAAGACAGCAAAAAAGATCCCAAGCCAAAAACTAACGGAGCTGTCAGGGAATAACTTTTTCAAAGGAGACGAGGCGGTGCCATGTGCAGAGAAACCATTGAGTTCCGCCAAGCTTCGGGAAATGAGCGGCAGCAATATTTTTGCTGACGGCAAAGCAGAGGCCCGAGATTACTTAGGCGGCGTCCGCAAGCCCCCGGGTGGTGAGAGCAGTATCGCATTGGTGTGATTGGTTTTTATTTTTTTCTTCTAATATTTAATTGTGGGATATTGATGTTTGGAGTTTTGGCTAATTGGTATTGGTTTTGTTTATAATCAAGTGTTTTGTTCTCTGATCGAATTTGACTGTTTTTCTTTTTGTTGATTCTGTCATGACAACATTTTACTTAAAGTGAAATTGTAGGTTTGATAACGTGTTGTTTTAAAAGAAAATGTGCATCCAAAAGGTTACAACATATCACGTTCGAACCAAAATGATGTATCACATTTAGGTTGACACCCGCACGTTGGTTGTCAAAGTATTTGAATGTATATATTATATATGTGATCGTCAACGTAGCTTAAGTGCCCATGGTCTTGTAGTCTAATGAAAATGTGGTGTGAGATTAAATCGTATTGAAAATGTGGTGTAAGTTTAAATCGTTGGAAGTATAGTTGGTTTTTAGGTGTAAAAGTAATTGTTAATAAAATTCTTGAATTGATTGGATTGTGAACTTGTGGGTCAATTTTTTATTTTATATTTGGATTGTTGGAATATTGGATTTTAATAATCCAGATTATTCGTTGTTGGTCCAACTATCAGTCCTATAATTGACATTGACAAACAGAACCCTAATGCCATTAGTTTCTGGTCGTCGGAAAACAAATTCTTAAGTCAGCAAACTAAACCTTTTCATCCCAAACATCTTTGTAACCTTACTACGGAACTTTAGAAACCTATTTCTAGTAAAAGCCTAGATTATTGAAGTCGCCGGAAAACTCCGTTTTGGCTTAAAAACTCAACATTTTCGTGCCAAACCTCTTTTTAACCTTAGATCGGACCTTGAGAAAACTTTTTCTAGCCAAAAACAGATTCCGGCAACCGAAGAATAACGGCGTCAGAGTTCTGTTAGTCAGGATCCATTAGAGGCCAGTACGTTAATACTTTAAACCGCCAGTGATAATTTTTTAAGTTGGACTGTTGGCGGCCAACAACAAATAATTAAGATTATTAAAATCCAATATTTCATTTGAATTTCAAATGTTATATAATGGCCTAAAATAATCAGGCTAAGATCTTCTCATTAAGAGCATTCACAATAGACTCTTTTCATCACTATAATTATTATATATATAATTGATAAAGTGGTTAGCATCAGTCATTTTTATGACTTTTTGTTTTTCACATCAACCTTTGTGACTATGGATTTTTGCCACTAAGCTTTTCTTTGCATTGCACTTTTGTCCCTCCAAATAAATAGTTTAATAGAATTATCGGGTGTAATGACATATTTAAACATACAGTTTAATGAACCAATAGTCCGATATATTATATTTGTAAGTTTCATTATTCTTTTATAAAATTTAATAAAGATGTTAAATAAAAATTAAAAATAGATGTGAGTAAAGTTATATTTTCTTTAAACAATACATAATCAAAGAGAAGCATTAGATAAAAAATAAACACCGAACTATATTTTAATTTTTCTTTTGATCTAGAATTTTTATTATCATTTCCTCTGTGCGCATATTTTTATATCTTTTGGCTTAACTAAACAATCGTAAATGTTCTATTTAAACAGGTTAAATGTAGTAACTTTATTTTTTATCGTTACAAACCGAACATATACCAATAAAAAAAATTGGTATTGATAGCGCTTTCGTTTTTACCATTTTCTCTGACGATTTAAAACTTGTTAAATATAAAGTTGTTTTGCTATAAAGTATTTTTGGCATTGTAAGGACGTAAGGTATATCGAGTGCCAATACCATACTGGTACCATAAAAAAACCGTAGCGATACTAACTAAAAACCCGCCGCAACCGTATTTGTTTTTTTTTTAATTAATAGTATTTTTTATACTTTTGTCATTAACTTTTTCATTCCTTCATTCACAGCCACTTTTAAAGATATAGAAAATTATAGAGAATAAATAATATTTTCTGCAAATTTAGTGATAAATAATAAAATGTTCTCTCCTCCACCCACAAACACTCAAAATAATAAAGAGAACCCACTCACATGTATACTAAGAATTGCTCTAAATAATGGATATTGACTCAAACTTTCTGATTAAAAATAATAAAAATAAGACATATCAAATAACAAACTTTTTACCTATTGCTAAGTCATGTTCAGTAGTTTGACAAAAGGAATTTCAAAATCAAAATAGGTAAAGGGCAACCTAGATTTTTCAAGACTTTAAACTCTTCCCTCATTTTCCATCATTTAAAAAGTAAAAAAAGCAAAGGGTGTCAAAACCTGCAACTTATATTCCTACATATGTACACAGTCACTAAATAAAACCATGACCACCATCCCATAATAAAGGGCTGAAATTACTCTTTTACCCTTCAACTAAACTACACAGTAGAATTTACAATTCTACAAACATATTCTCATTCCTCTATATCTGCTTCAGCTTCATCAAGGATTTCATCATATTGGTCTAACAAATTATCACAGATCTCCAAAAGCTGGTCAGCCAGCGGCGGGATTCCTGGATTTCTTCCATCGTTGTATTTATGAGCATTATACGTAATTTGCCACATGTCATGTCTAAAAGCGTCTCGGCTTTTATATTCCAGCTTTCGAACTTTCTCCCTCATTGTTGACAGGTCCATCGGCCGGTCAATAATTTTTAGGTAATCCGGAGCTTCTTTTCTAGTCACCGGTTTCAAGAAAAGAAACGACACATGGTGCGCCTTCAGGTATCAATAATTTTCTCCAAGATATTAGCCAAACCGACCTGTATAAAAAAAATTATAACAATCAATTTTTCTTCTTCACTATTTGATTTTATTCTTCGGTAAATTGCATTTTACGTCCTTTAAGTTTGAGCAAAATTGCAGGCGCTGTCCTTTAACTAATGATCATATAACACTGGATGTCCTTTATGTTACGATCTCTCATCACATCATGTTCTCCCCTTTTGCCCCAACCCAGTTAACTTTTTACGTTAACTCTTTAACATGTGCCACCCGCATGAGGGTATAATGGTCATTTTCACTTCAAATATATCTTCCTCATGTGCCACTCGCATGAGGGTAATGGTCATTTTCACTTCAAATATATCTTCCTCTTGAAGTTTCACGGGTAATTCTTTTTTGTTTTAGTTACTAAGTGAAAATGAACATTATGCCCTCACATGAGTGGCACATGTTAAAAGAGTTGACAGAAAAGGGTAACTGTGCTAGGGAAAAAGGACACCACATGATGAGAAAAGAAATTGCAACATAAAGGACATCCGGTGTAATTTCGTTAGTTTAAGGACAACGTCTGCGATTTTGCTCAAACTTAAAGGACGTAAACTGCAATTTACCCTTTATTCTAAAAACAAAGTTGAAGGTGTTGGATTATTACCTCACCCCCTCGGCGGCGTTTTACGGTTGAGGTGTAATCAGCACCAAACCTGCCGCCCAACTCCATAACGGGCTTTCTCTTTGCAACGCGGTCGCGTTCCCGTCTCTCGTCTCTTCTCAAATGGGGCTCATCATAATAGTCGTTTCGAGTCTCGAAAACAAAACTTTTATTTTTCTTCTTTTTTTCACGCAGACGCCTTTCTTCTTCCCGTTCCCGTTTTATATTCTCTTCATACAGTCTTATCTCATTCGCCCGTTTTCTTGCTTGTTCTTCTTCATACAATCTCCGGGCCCGCTGCTCCTGCTCCTGCTCTCTCTCGTAACTCATTGTTCGTTCTTCTTCTTCCCAATACGGATGATTTTCTATAGGTCTATTGGACTTCTGAAAACCCGATAATTCGGTAATTCGTTTCGTCTTTCTTGGCTCGATTCCTGGGCTGACTTCTTGACTAACTTGGTCAAGGTCAATGACTTCCTTGGGTCGTCTAATTACTAATCGAGACGGGTTTCGGGGAGTCTCGACAGGCGGTCGGATAACAAGAGATGACCGTTTGCGTGATTCACCTTGGACATCTTCAGTCTTTAACTTGTTGGAAAATATAATTTTGTTAACTTTAAACGAAGATTTATTAACCGTTTCGGTATCCGATGTTACCGGTCGATCAGAAACTTGTGAGGTGCTTGGAGTAGCCTTCTCGGGAACCTTGTCGTTGGCAGGCCCACATTTGACTTTTAGAACCTTGGCTTTTAACGTTTTTTCCTCCTCAGGGGGTGCTTCTATAACAGCGAGTTTCGTGCCACCTCTTTGTATAAGCTTTTTTACGGTATTTTTTTGTTGCGGTTTTACGACGGGATCTAAATTGATCAATTTGCTGGACCCTTTCTCGAAATCTTTACTTTCGATTTGGATGCTGGCGTTTTCTCTATATCTGGGACAGTGCTTATTCGTCTTCATATGACCATACTGAATACCAAACGAGGAAAAATATTACAAAGATTATTTTTCAAGAAATAAAATGCAATGACTTGATTAAAACATACCTGACCACAAGCTCCACATGTAAAACTCTCTCTTGCATTTTTCTTTGTATTTACCTGCAATCACAAAGAACCAAAAACAAAAGAAAATATTATAAAATAAATTTCAGCTTTGTTTCTTTTTTCTGTAAAAATAGAGAGAAGAAATTACTAACCTTCATAAGATTCATTCCATCATTCAAAATTCTAAGTTTTTTATTCAATAAACCAACTTGTTCAAGATCATCTTTCTTTTTCGGTTTCATCTTTCCAGAAGAAATGCTTTTCTTGTAAGGAAACAAGTCATCCTGCCACCAAAGAAAATCATTATATATACAAACTTAGGGGCTGTTTGTTTACCTCTTAATGAGGCTCTTAATGGTTCAGACCTCTTACTGGTTCAACACTTAATGGTTTAAACTATTTGTTTCGCGAGCAGATGTCTGAATGGTTCAGACATTTGCCTCTGAATGGTTAAGCATTATACTGAGTCTGAATGGTTAAGACCTCTAATCTGAATTGGTCAGACATTTGCCTCTAAATGGTTAAGCATTATACTAGCTCTTAATGGTTCAGACCTCTTACTAGTTCAGCACTTAATAGTTCAAGCCTCTTACTGGTTCAACACTTAACTATTCAGTAGTTGCCAAACAGCCCCTTAGTAAAATGCCATTTTCGTCTCTTGAGGTTTGGCCAGTTTTGCGACTTTCGTCCGAAGGTTTGGCATTCCGCATCTGGATCCAAAAGGTTTGAAGTCTTGCCAATTTCATTCGGCTCGTTAACTCCATCCATTTTTCTCCGTTAAGGCGTGGATATTTCCGTCATTTTTCTAACTTAAAAGAGCAATTCAGTCTTTTTCAGGGGTATTCGATCTTTTAACATAAAGTGAAAAAGACCGAATTACCCTTTAAGTTAGCAAAAGAAAATGGAAATACCCCTAACTTAAATGAGAAAATTGGATGGGGTTAACGAGCCGGATGAAAATGGCAAGATTTTAAACCTTTTGGATTCAGATGCGAAAAAACAAACCTTTGGATGAAAGTCGCAAAACTAACCAAACGTCAGGGACGAAAATGGCATTTTACTCTACAAACTTATATGTATAAATGTAAACTATATGAAGATACGTACATCTTTTAGTGATCTAGTGGCATTCTCGTTAATAGAAAATGATCCCGACATTGACGACTTCAAAGGTGTGTTCATTGCTTTCGATTTATCCTTGTTTTTAGAATTATAAGTTAACTGCTGCATAGGAACCAATCCCATATCGCCTGATTTGATCTTTTTCTTCTTCCGTTCAGCCTCATCATCTCCTGAATAATCCAATACCAACCACTTTGTCAACAATTGAATTTTAAGGTTAAAGTTATAAACCTAAGAGAATAAAATGATTAAAATCCATACCATCCATGAGCATTCTGCACAACTCTGCAGCTTCAGCAGCTTCATCTTCGTTTTCGACTTCCGCCTGACTTTGCGAAGGCAACCGTCTCATTTTAAGTCCTTTAACTCCAACTAAATTATTTTCATGATTCGACTCATAATTTCCGTCTTCACCGTCATCGCATTCTTCTGCATCCAAGAGGTTTTCAAGATCCCCAGCGAATGAATCCAGATCGCTATTCGCCTCGTTGTCGCTTTCGATTTCTTCAGCATCAACGGCGGAAAGATTTTGAACTTGTCGGTCCCAGATTTCTTGACATTTTTCTCGTGCTTGTTGTTGAAGTTGTAAAAACGACATCCGTTGACCGCGTGCGTATTTGCTGATGGTTGTTGGGTCAACTTTGACTCCGGAGGCTGCTTGTTCACTAGAAAGCTTCCGGATCATTGCGATCCGATGCCATCTTGTAAGTTTCGCAATTTGTTGCTCGGAAACGTTGAATTTAATGAGAACCTGTTGAATGGATTAGTTGTAACAACGGATGCAAACGAACCGAACGAACACAAACAATTGTTAAGAAAATATGTGTCACGAACTGTACATGAACTCTTACCGAACAGGATTCTTTGTTCGTGTTCGTTCGTTAAGGAAATGAACGTGTTCGTGTTCTTTTGTTTGTTAATTTTCAGCAACGGACGCAAACAAATGCTCATGAACACAAATCGAAACAAATGAACACAAACAAGCATTCATGAACAGAATATAAAATACACTAATAGTTATTAAATATTTTATTTAATGGAATTTTGAAGTATTTGAATGAAACACAGCTAAAAACACTAATGAACTACCAAACACAAACGAACATAAACATACACATCACCGAACGTTCACGAACATAAATGAAAATGCGGCCTATGTTCATGTTCGTTCATTTATTAAACGAACGAACACAAACGAACTTCCAGCCAAACAGTTCACGAACTGTTCATTGAACGTTCGGTTCGTTTGCAGCCCTAACAAGAAAGTTGTCACAACTTCAAACGACAAAAGCACATCCAAACACCATCTACTACAACTGATTATTCCATATCACATAATGACTAAAAGAAATGAGTAATAAGTGGCGTACCTCGCGTGCGGCTTTCATGCTTAATCTTCTAAGATCCGCATCTGTTCCTGTTACAGTTATACCACCTCGATTTATAGGTACTTTTTTCTTCGTTACTGCATTGGAAACCGGTGCCTTGGGAGCCGTGCGAACATAACTAAATCCCAAACCTCTACCAGATGGATCACCAACACCCGTAATTTCCAAACGCTCAATATTTCCCTTGTCCTGAAAAAAATAATACAAATCAAGATTCAGCTAAATAGATATTCATGAATATTCCGATTTGACTTCACTTACACATGATTTAAACAGAGAGTGAAATTTACCTGATTTGTACATGCGACAAAGTTGCTGCTTAAATTCCAGGGGGTTATTTGTAATTCTCGCTCGATGTGGGATGCCGCAGCTAAAGCAATTGCCTCATCGGGCAGCTGGTTCATTGCGGAAGAAAGACCGGCTGGATGAGTCATGCTGATGCCCAAACGTTTGAGCCTGTACATGCCCGCTAGCATGCTTTCAAACGCACACACCTAACAAAACAAAAGCAATAAAAAACAAAATATAATTTCGAAATTAAAGGCATCTTCAAGAAGCCTATAGTTTACACACGCCCCATGGACAAAACCAAAGAGAACCCTTAGGCATATTAACATAAATATTAAGTATGGTGAGAAATAACCAAACTGTTAACCGAAACCAAACGAAAAACCAATGAAACTGAACCGAAATTAACCGAACCAAACCAAACCATCCATTTTTATACCTTCAATTCATGTATTTTATGTTTTATACCTCCATTTCATATATTTATACATCCAATTCATGTATTTATACCTCAAATTTTACGTATTTCTACTATCATTTTATATGTGTATACCTCCATTCTATGTATTTCTAAGTAAAAAACTAGCCTAAGTTTGGTTTGGTTATTAACTGAACCGAACCGAAAACCAGCTAACTAACTAAATGTTTATTCAATTAGTTAGTTGGTTTTCGATTCGGTTCGGTTAATAACCAAACCAATTAACCGAAACCGAATGGTTAATAAAATAGATCAACCAATGACTTCGGTTTCGGTTAAGGCTACTGACCGAACCGAACCAAAGTGTGCATACCCATACTTTATACTTCGTATCTAATTTCATTTATAACAAAGGAATCTAAAAACATGCCCAAATAGCATACAATGACAACACAGGAGTGTCTTTTTGCATTGAATAATCATTGCTTATTGATAGCTTCATACAATGGTATTGTAGTCTTTTAAAAAGTTTGAGAGCAATTTAAATAAATAGGCTTTTTTAGCCCAGATTAAATATAAACGAAGCTGGATATATACATGAGTGGTTCACAATGTCAAACAACAAAAGTTAAACAAATAAAAGGACTATATAAAAAAGTCAAAACATACGTTTTCAGGTGTAACCAGCCTTCTAAGCTCCTCTTCCAATGGAATACGGAAATTTCGTTTCATAACCCATTGACCCCTCTGGTGGTGGTTTAACATAAACATTGAATATATTAGTGGTTGCAAAAAACCATAAACCTAGATTAGTCAAATAGGTTATTAATTATTATGTATCCAACTCACCTGGAAATCACAAAACAACTTTAACCTTTTTCTTAAAGAAACCTCAGCCACATTTGCAAACTGTGCTGACAGCTCATTAGCACGAATGGCAGGAACCGAGCCACGTTTTTGACAAGCGCGAAACTCACGATACATATACACCAAAAGCCTATTCATATTATACATCTGCACCCCTTTTGATACAGGAGACATTACCTCCATGTGAGGCTCCTACATCAAGTTTTTGACCAAACAGATTAAAAAATCATCACAAGTGGTTAAGTATGCAGATACAAGAATTAGAAAGGTTTTGAAATAAACTATAAAGACCTGTTGACCAACGACGTAAATGCGGTCAATGCGTCTTAACGAGAGCTTTCCCTTTGCAGATCGAATTAGTAAGTAGTCAGTTGACGAGACTTTATGTTGATATATTGGAGCACGATACATATTAGTTTCGAGACAGGATTGGGTCGAACCGGCTTTTATATCTCCTAAAAATGGTGATTTATCAGCTGGATCAAGGGTGAGAATGTTCCCCAAATTGTTGGGCCCACTGCGCAATTGAGTGGCGGTTTGATCACCAGGGTTTGATTTTTGATAGTACGTGCACAAACGAGCACCCATTCCGGCATTTCCAAGCAGTAAAGGCCTTTCCTCACAATACCTGAAATATATGTGTTAGCAATAAAATATTATGGGGCAATTTCATATATACCCCTACAAACTTGCAATATATCATCACAATACCTGATATATATGTGTATGTCAGCAATAAATTATTATGGGGCAATTTCATATATACCCCTATAAACTTGCAAAATATCATATATACCTATGCAAAATTATAAATATCATATGTACAAAGTAGTTGAAATATCATATAAACCCAATTCATTATAAACAATATCATAAATGACAATTTACCCTCATTTTTCTACAACTTTGAATCTCATATATGACCTTTAACTTCAAATATTATATTTACTCATATTTAGCATAAATTTTTAAGCTTAAATATTATATATAGAGTACACTATTATTTATAGGTAAAAATTAAAAAAACAGAAATAAAAATGGGTAAAAATAAATTTAATCTAAAAATGTGTTATATAAAAATATTAAGTTAAAAGATGAACATATATGAAAACTCGAAGTTAAAAAAAAAGGGTAAAATGATCATTTATTAGATTGTTTTAAAAATTGGGTATATTTGATATTTTAATTACTTTGTAAGGGCATATATGATATTTCAAGTTTTGGTAGGGTATATATAAAATTTTTAAAGTTTGTAAAGGTATATATGAAATTAATCCAAATATTAAAGTAAATATAGAGAGGATAATCAAAACAATTGAATAAATGGCAGCACTTACTCCATTAGAAATACATGGCCATCTCTTGCAGAAAGATCTGATTTCTTCTTAAATGCGCCAGGTGGACGCAAAGATTTGTTCTCGCCAGGAAGCTTTTGGGCACGTGGTAACAAATGTATTCTCGTACGTACAAGATGCAGTAAAGAATTCGGTCTAACATCTTGCTCAGCGAGAGATTTTTCGCCTTCAAGCTCTTTTCCCGAGTATATTATTTTCACTGGCTCTGATGGTTTAAAATCAAGCTTCTTAGTAGCTTTTCCCTTGACGGATAAAATCGTCTCCTCAGCATCTACATGAAGCTTGCTGCCTTTTCCACCTAAGCTTTTCAATAATATTTTCATTGATCCTTTTGTAAGCGGCTTTCCTTGTTCTTTAAGTGCCACTACATTGTCATGTGGATACCATACAGCTTTCGGTCTATGAAAATATGCAATATCTTTACTGCAAATGCAATAAAGATATCGTCAGTAGACATAATCTTGATACAAAAACCAAGGCACAATAAACTTATTAATAGACCGATTTCAGTTATGTTTTATCTTTAACGGATCAAACAGGCAAATTCAAAAAAAATAAAGAAGTAAATCAGACTGAACGAGACAAAAGTCGTCCAAAGTGCATTTATAATGCGTAAAACCTCCTAAATTACTTAATTCAAATATTCAAGTTGCTGATGTTAATAAAATGTTGCAATCATATTTGACACCATAATAATTTTTAAAATTGAAAAAATTTTGTTCAAGATGTTTTTACGGTAACCCGGCCCATTTCGATCCAAACTAAAATTACCAGTTTTGACCCCTAGCTTTCCAAAATTACATGGGTGGTCCCTATGGTTTGCACTTGGTAACGTTATAGTCCCCAACTTTTTCCAAAAGTACATGGATGGTCCCTGTGGTTTACAATTTGTAACGCATTTAGCCCATAACTTGGACCTGCTAAAACCTTTAGATTTGTTGGTTGGGGACTTAATATGTTACAAGCGCAAACCATAGGGACCATCCTTGCACTTTTGGAAAGATAGTGCCCAAATCCAAAATTTTGGTAAACCACAGGGACCATCCGTGTACTTTACTCCAATAAGAGTTTGATTTCTACCGACTCCTTTAGCTTAAGAACACAAGTTGATACAGCACATGAAAAAAAATCAAGATTTCGCTCTTACTTGCTAAGTTTGGCTTTCATTGTATGTAGCTTCAGTGCAGGTATCGAATGCAAGACTTTAACACCATGCGCTGCACGTTTCTTCGAATGCGATTTCAGCTGCTGCTGAGACGACTTCCTGCTGGAATAGAATTTATCGTTAGCGATATTGAATTTCCCACCAGATTGACCGCCATAACCACCGTGTAGCTCGAACGAATCACCGGCAGTGGCTGAGTCAGCAGACCGAGTTGTAATCATGGCTCCAGCGTGAAGCTGAAGATGCTCGCCATCCTTGTTATCCAAAATTTCAAACAGCATCTGTTCGTCTTGTAGATCGAGAAGTATTTTCGGTTTCGAAACGGATTGTTGTGGGTCCCACACTATTCTTTCCATCCATGACCCGTCTAGTAGATCTTTGTTTCGTAAAGTAAGCTTGTCAAACCGTTTAATCGTATCGCTTTCAACCGTTGGGTTTCTTTCATCGGTTTCCAAACGGGACTCTAACCTCAAAAGTTGCGGATGGTAAACCGTTTCTTCTGATGAACTGTATGACTTTGGAGATTTTCTTGAGCTCAACGGTTCTATTGAAACATGACTAAAAAG
The DNA here is from genome assembly GCA_947069175.1 of Scalesia atractyloides. Lineage (NCBI taxonomy): Eukaryota > Viridiplantae > Streptophyta > Magnoliopsida > Asterales > Asteraceae > Scalesia > Scalesia atractyloides. Next base: position 2,419,625 of record CAMTDV010000029.1, read on the forward strand.
ACCACCGTCTTTATCATCCGTTTTTGACACCGCCTGTGTCCTCGAGCGCCCGTTTAACGAGTCGGACTCGGGTCCCGATATTTCACCTCCACTAAACGTTTCAGTGGCATCTGGAGAATTATCAAAAATAATTCGATTTTCCCAGTCTTGTTGGTCAAGAGGTAAATCTAACGTTGAGTTTCCATTAAAAGGTATGACATCATCACAAACGTCTTCCTTCTGATCATCATCATCATCATCATCATCAGCTTCTGAAATTACCATTCTATCCTCGTTAACAACCCCAGATTTTGGGAGCTCAATTTTATCCTGATTTAACGTCAATAAATCATCTTCAAACGTATGCTTATGTTTCATATGAGGAAAACCGTCTAACGATCCTTTCAAAAACGCTTCTTCATCTTCCTCTACGATTTCAGAGATGTCCATTGACTTATATTTTTCTGAAATTTATAAAAGAAACGTTAACAGGAAAACAACTTATAGTTGCATTCTAAGTAGAGTTCAGCGAACAGTTCGTGAACCGTTCGGCGAGAAGCTCGTTTGTTTAATAAATGAACTAACATGAACAAAGGCTGCGTTCATTCATTTATATTCGGTAACGTGTTCGTTTGCGTTCGATAGGTCGTTAGTGTTTTTAGTTTATATATTGTATATAAATACTTTAAAATTCCAACATACAAAATATATAATAAGTATCAATGTATTATATATTTTGTTCATAAACGCTTGTTTGTGTTCGTTTGTTTCCATTTGTGTTCATTTGTGTTCACGAACGTCTGTTTGCGTTTGTTGCCTAAAGTTACCAAACGAACACGAACACATTCATTTCCTTGACGAATGAACACGAGCAAAAATCCCGTTCAATAACTGATCATGAACGGTTCGTGAAGACGTGAACACACATATTCCTTATCAAACGAACACGAATAAGGTCTTGTTCGTGTTCGTTCGGTTCATTTGCAGCCCTAATTCTAGGATTATGATAGTTGACATACGAAACTAATACCTTTTGGAACAGAAAACCATTGGTCCCTTTTTACTGCTTTCTTTAAAGGAACATGAATAGCAAAAATCTCTGAAAACCGTAAAATCACATTTCCATCTTCTACACAGAGAACAGGCAACGGTGTTGAATTTTTTGCTTCAAATGGTTCTTCTTCTAACATATTTGGGTCGTCCTGAAAACAGAAATTAAATTAGCACCATATAACACTATGAAACAAAAACAAAAATGAAGTCAAGAGTATAAAATACTTCCATTATAGGAAATAGGCGTACACACAATAAATGTATCATTAACCTTATCAAGTTCCACAACATCAGGATCCAAGTTTTCTATTTCAACTGCACTGGTGCCATCTTCTGGAGAGCGTTTTTCTTGCGCATCGTATTCAACCTCACCTGTGGGACCCACAACTAATTTAGAAAAAAAAACCTAGAGAATTCCTGGTTAATAAATCAAGGTAAAGTTAGGATAGGGTTCTGCGAAACATTAAAAAAACCTAGAGAATTCCTGGTTAATAAATCAAGGTAAAGTTAAGATACGGTTCTGCGAAACATTAAACCTGAGACAGAAGTGTTTTGAACTTGATCATTGTTATCCACACGATTAAGTTCTTTCGGTAATTCTTCTTCTTCTTCTTCATCGTAATTTTCATCATCAAACAGTGAAGATGATGTAATTAATGGTGCAGTTACGGTTGTTGAAACATAATCAGATTTTGGTAAGAGATAGTCTTCCTCGGTCAACGCTTGGACTTCTGGTCCCTCATATTGTTCATCGATATCTTCATAATCTACTGCGTCTTCAGCTTTTTGGTCATAATCTGCTAAAATTTTACATAATCAAATCATTATCTTATAAGTTGACAGTCATGAATTCAATAAACAAGAAAACAAAAGTATCACCTTGTTCAGCAGCATCACCAGATGTCTGTGATTTTCTTACTGACAGCTGAACGTTTAAAAAATAAAAAAGGAGTTAAAAGCAAGATGTTAAAATAGCATTTAAAAAAATAGCAAGCAGATGGTAGCTGTGTACATCAATATCCGTTAAAGATGAACCAAGTTTATCAGCTAGTGCAGCAAGATGTTCCTTTGCATCCTGAGAAACAAAACCATGGTTAATGCATGATTCATGACAATATATATATATATATTATATATATAATAAATATATGTGTGTGTGTGTTGTGTGTGTGTAACAAACAAAATATCAAGAAAAACAAATACCTCATCAAGGTAATCAATGTCAAGATCACCGGAACCATCAATATTCCCAAACATGAACTCTAAAAGACGACTTCCGTCACGACCCTCTTCATATTCATCGTCATCATCTGCCAATCAAAATTTGTTTAGAAATCACTGTGTTTGTCACTGAAGCTAAAGAATTAAGTCTCAATTTTAGATACCTTCATCACGGTCATCAGCGCCCCTACCTTCTTCAGAAGTATTATCAGCAATAGAATCCATTATTTAAGATGAAATCTGCAAAATCAGAAGCATCTATTTAGCCTCAATAACAAAATTTAAAAAATGTATATTCTTTCCTTCAAAGAAAAAGGTCGAAAAAATATACAAGATGTCTAAACTCCCAAAAACACTGGAAAAGGCTAATCTTTAGAAAATTCAGCAAGCTCAATAATCTTCTAAAATATATAAATTGTAAATCCAACATCTCTTACTGAGCGTATTTTTGGTTATATATTATCACAATAAATTCTATAAATATAGCTAATTATATTGAGTATACATGGCAAAACGGGTGTGGCAATTTAAACATGGTAACAGGTCAGGACGGGCCGCTTAAATAAATGACCATTTTTGTTCAAGTCAGAAAAGGTTTTGACAAAAAAGAGTACGCGTCAAAACGGGCTGTTGTAAAACTTAAAAAAAACTTGTACAGAAATCGTCTCATATTGATCTGATCTATAGTTATTACGCATAGATTGCTCCCTTAATCCTTTCGTCCCAAAAAAGGAGCTACAGTTCGATTTTATGGTGTCAAACTATGCAATCCGTAAATGATAAAATAATTCAGATACTTAAGTTTGTTAAAATGGATTACAGGATTAGGAGAAATCTATGCAATAAGAATCAATTGATTGAAGATGCAAGAACAGAACGCCGGACCCTAACAAAACACAGAACGGAGGAGAGCTATAGAAGCTTATTGATTCATATCTAAGCAACTGCAGACGACTTCTTCAGAAATTGAAAAGCTTGATCGCTTCTAAATCTTGTGAAACCATATCTTCTTCCGTCCTAGATTTCGCGAAGGCAAAGTTGTCAATAGCGATTAATGGTCAATAGCAACAAGCTACCTACATGCTATGTAGCGATGGTGACGAAATAGCGCCCGCTATTTCATGTTTAGCGATAAAGTAGAGAAAAAGAAAAATACATGTTATCGAACAGTGGAGATGAGGAAAATACAGAAAAAATACATGTTATCAGCCCAAACCTGAGGTGTCGAGCAGTGAAAATGAGAAAAAAAAAGATAGAAATGTCGCTATTTATCGCTATATACTATATAGTAACATGTGACCTATATGCCCACGTAGCGCGCTATAGTATTGCCAACTTTGCGCGAAGGACAAACGTTGACGGCTCCAACAAAACGAACAACTGCTGCTCCCTTTCCCGAATCCAGTAGTCCTAAAAACTGAAAAACATGCATTGATCTTCTTATTGCAGAAAAGGAGCGTCCAGTAAGGCAAGCACGCACGGAACGGGCACCGTAAGAAATGTTTATTTAGGAAGAGCTGGAAACTTAGGGCTTGAGGAAAATTGGTTGAACTAATTCGGAGGATCAAGAAAAAGATACATGAAATTGACTACAGAAAAACAATGCGAATTGAATTCAAAGATCAACGTGATCTCTCATTCTTATACTTAAAGAGTTCATAACAAATACACTAAAACCCTAACTTAACCAATAAATGGCGAAAAATCATAGAACGAAGCAAACCAAAACCCTAATTGGCTGATAATCCAACAAACTATCCAACGGCAATCATAAAAATTGGGCAAAAGGCACACGAACGATAAAATTAACTAATCATATCATGAATCAATCACAACAATACACGAGTAACAAACAGTAGTGAATTGAGAGTTACAAACCTGATTGTGCGTTGAATAGACGTTCAATAGATCGATAAAGGCGTGCAGATCGAACGGTGATTGTGCGAAATTGATGATGAATTTAGAACCCTAGTAATCTTTATAAGCTCGTAATAATATGTAATTCAAAGTTCGCCAGTAGGATAATCGAAAACAAGAACATTAAGCAGGGGATATTTACATTGTTGATACGCCGGTGGTAAAAACGTAATTATAACATCTGTAAGGGTAGTTTTATCTAAATAATTAAACACTACCGACTTAATGACGATGAATACTGATTTTTTTTAATGGTAACGTGCCATCAGTAGAATTACCCAATTATATCATTTTTACTAAGGCTATAATACATATATATCGATTCAGAAGGAAAACCTAATAGATATGAGAAAAACCTCCCTTGTGAGAATCGAACCCAATAATACCTCAAGGTCCTCTACGCCTTATCCCCCCCAAATTCATATATCTAATTTTGATCAGTTTAGTATTCGGTTAGGGCAAAAAGAACTCTGGACCGAACAAATCGATATCTGAAACGATGAATAACCCTTGATTTGTCTATTTTATCCTTTATAAATTTTACCAATAGTTTTGCTACGAGTGATATGTTAGTTTCTTATATATAAAAGTAGTTTTAGAAACAGCAAGGCGGTATGTCAAATTACAATCTTTTAATGTGTGTATTTAAAACTGAAAACTAAAATTAAAAACACATAATGTATTTCGTTAATTATAAAAATATGAAATACCCAAATTCATGATTTTTTAAAGTTCGTTATTTTTTTTTCTAAAAAATAAGCAATATACTATAGGTTAATGTAATTTTAGCTAGAATTGATATGATAATTATTGTGTATTTTAAATATTGAATTGATTAGTTCATGCATTATGTGATGTGTTAATCATATGAGATATGTTTTTTACGTATCCAATTTAACTCAATAATATTGCAATTGAATCAAAATTACCTAAAGCAATCAAATTTTTACTGCAAAATCATATTTTTATCTATATATGACCTGACTTATACATATGCAACATACAAAAAAAACATTAAACATGTATAAAGGGGAAACTGACACGTGTAATCAAAAGACCCAGTCACATCAAGGATTAAAATTTTACTTGTAGCACATTGCGGCTTGTGATTCAAACGTAAAGTAACTCTAATTTATACTATCAAGTCTTGTCTTAAATAATCAATAGCAGAGTCTTGTTAAATGACCGTGGTCGTGGTATGGTATGACATAAACGAAACTCATACTTTATGATACTATGTCCTTGAGTGGTTAAGTTGAGCCTTTTACTGTTTACATCTAAAAACATAAAATAAGCGTGAACACGTATTATATTTTACCCGACTTATTTCCAAAAAACGTTTACTTTGAAATGTATACCAACTCGAGTTTATACAGACACATACGGAAAAAAATAGTTTTTAAGTAAAGGAACGAAAGGACAATCACACAAACAATAGAGTTTCCAAAAAACTACTTCTAAACGTATACCAACTTGAATTAATACCGAATAATACGATGAACGACTTTGGTCAAAGTTTCTAAAACCTCCATACAGGTATTTTATATAACTTTAGCGCCTAGCTTTTTTTTACATGTTGAATTTGAGGGGAAAAATATTTACTAACCTGAATTTTAGTAATTATGTTTTGGAAATATGATTATTGCCAATCTTCTCAACCAAAAAGAAAAAAGATGGATGTTTTAATTTAGGGGTGTGAATTTTCTGATACAATCCGAAAACACGACATGAGCCTAACACGAAATTCTTAGGTTCAGTTTAGTCTAAAGGGTTCGGATCAGTTTCAGATTAGGCCCGCGAACCTGTTTAGGCTAACGGTCAGTTCGGGTCAACCTGGCCGGGTTGGCGGGTTGACCCATTAACACATTTATATTATATTTTACTTTTTACAATATATTATATGTCATAAATTAAATATGGTGTGTATTTTATGCCACAATTTTAACTTAAAAAAGAGAAATTAAAAAAATTTTTATAATTTAAATATAATATTATATTATTATATATATTTGTGTTTTTTAAGTAAATTATAATTTTAATAAATTAATTTCAAAAAAAATTAAAAATTCGGATTGAACAGGTCTTGTTCAGGTCAATCCACAATATTTCGGGTCGTGTTCAGGCTCATATGTATGAACGGTTTTCGGGTTCGGATTGGGTTCAGGTTCGTGTAAAATTTTCGGGTTTGGGCCGGGTTGAACCTGCCAACCCCGCAAACACGACCCGTTTTAGCAGCCGTAATGGAAAAATGCGCAACCCGGTCACAAACGGTAAATAAAAATGCAGAAGCAAACATCGTTTGACCAAAATTTCTTCAACTCGAATAAACATGTGAGGATGCAAATAAATAGGTATAAAAGCAACAATAAAGAGATCAAATTTTAGCGTGGAAAACCTTCAAAAAGGAGAGTAAAATCCACAGAACTACTAGAGCCGCTTCAAATCCACTATCACCAATAATAGATGTCTTCTCTAGGTAAAACTAGAGGCATACAAAAACATCATATACTTGGAACAAGCTTGCTTCAAATATATGGAATAACAAGGAACAAATACGAGTGAGAGGTATCACCAAATGATCTTTAGTAGCTCTCTTATATTCAGCCAATAAAGGAGGTAGATATTTTTCTTCTACTCGGACGTGTTCATACTTGCTCATTCTAAGTATCTATGGTACTTGGAACATATTGTAAATATGGAAAATTTTCAAACACAATCAAGGGTAAATTAGAATCTTGATGGACACATGGTGGCAGATCGACGCTAAGTTACTCTGGCTTGCTTAATGGAGTTTCACTTACTAATAACCCGGATCTGAGGTGGGACCATATCAAAGGAGATTTTGGTTGTTTCTATGATGTTCAATGATATATCCATAGTTGCTCCATTTGTTAAAAAATGGAGTAATTGGGCGTCAAAAAAGTTAATATTTTCATGTGGAAAGCCGAAATGAAGAAAATTCCCTGGCATTGACTTAGAGGAAATGAAGTCACTTACTTGAAATTGTCTGGGGAAGGTATGGAGCATCTACTAACTTCATGTTATTATGCGGCTCGGATGAGTAACTTCAAAAGAGGTACACGGAAGGAAGGACAAGGTGATTATACGTATGACTTGTTGGATTAGAAGACGAAGAATGAAGCTATTTTTACAAACAATAAAAGTGTCGACAAAACTATTAAATTAATTCACCACTTTGATTTGAACCTTTTTGTTGCGTCCAGACAAAGGCCCACCAAAACTCATCTCATATTTTTTTCTTTTTGGTTGATTACTTGTGACTGTCAGATTGCAATCACCAACAAAACAAATTTATTCTTTTTGTTATTTTTATTTTATTACAATAAAATAAACTAATAATATAACCTATGTAATTTAGAGACGTGTTTCATGGAGAAAAAAACCAAGTCATATAAATTAAAATTCGATTTTGAGGAATTGGCGTTTGAGAAACCCAACTAGTCGCCTAGAGCTCATATACAAAATATATAATGGTGAGATATATGATATTATAGGCAGTGGCGGATCTAGAAAATATTCGTAGGGGTAACGTTTTATAAAAAAAAAGGGTAACGAAATAATAAAAAACGTAAAAAAAAAACAAATTTTTCCAAAATTTACACTACCGCCAAAGCGCCAAGGGGTGGTGGAGGCTACCCCTATGCCTAAGGTATGTCCACCCCTGATTGTAGGACGCCTTATTAGTAACAAAACAAAGTTTTAAACGGGCGAGTTTCATGAGATTTTTCACATTAGGATATATAAATGAATGTCTTATGAGTAGGGTTATCATGTCATGTGTTTTGAAGTTATTATCTATCATGCTTAGTTCATATCAATAAATTATATTCTATTTAAAATATTATGACTACAAAGTAAGTTGGCAAGTCATGAAGTAGTCGATAGATTATCCAATAAAACAAGAGGAAATAATGTTTAATCCCATGTTAAGACTTTCATTTGTAGTAATTAAGAGTATTTGAAAACAACTTTGCTAATAATGTTTGAACATAGTTAACTTATAGAAGCTCCCACTAAGCTTTTTTTTTAACGGTAAAGAATCTCACGTGTATACCCACCCTACACGGGGCTATGTTCAAGGTCGACTCATCGACTGCCAAGAGACCGTGCCCCCTTGATGCGAGGGAACCGGATGGAATTCGTAAACCCTCGTCCCCCATCAGGTTCAAACCCGGGATTAAAGCTCCAATTCGTCTTTTCACCCAGATGTCCATAAAAAATGGCCCAAACAAGAATCGACCTACATCTCCACTAGGGAGAGAAAGCCAATTAACCGTTAAACCAAATTCTCAAGACATCCACTAAGCATTAAAACGATAAATCAATTAAAGAAAATAACTTATTTTACTAACAACAATTATTTAACAATGTAAAAAATACACTTCTTGATTTATTGACCTTAATGAGATGTTCAAGCTTCCAAACCCACCAAAACACTATATTTATGACTTTTAACTTTTGTCAAATACAATTTCACTTTGTTGAATAAAAATTGCAACTATATTTACATACAAAAATGCAAAAGAAATAAAAATAAAACAACGGGTTCATTTAAACATATACATTCACTACGTTGTTGTCTATATAATGTAAACAAAATAGAATTAAGATTTTGATCCTTTTGAAGTGTTGTAAATCCAATCCAAATGTGGCTTAATTAGCTTGATGATATGTACGTCCACCATTTATAAAAAGCATACCCGTAAATAATCATGTAAATTGTTGTTCTGATCGGGTAGAACCTAAACCTGCAAAAAGAACACAATTATTTCAAAATCATAGTTTTTGGTCACATTTTGTAGTTAAGAAATGATTGTATAATTATGTTAACTAAAATCGATACGGTTCGGTTTTAGTTCGATTAATTGTTTTATAGTTCACTTAAAAGAAAATCATAGAGTCAACCAGCTACCTATCTACTCGACAAGGCACTCGCGATCACTAGACTTAAAAGAAAATAATAGAGTCAAGCAACTGCCCGTCTACTCGACAAGGCTTCGCGATCGCTACATTGACTTCATTTAGTGATATTTTTTTTCAATTAGTTTAATCTAAAAGAAAATCCCATAACATTGTCCATAGGAACAATTTCTTAACCTTAAAACTTTTATACCATTTTCATAACTTCTAAAAGAATACATAGACTAAATAAAATAAAATGCGATTAATTCTCAACTTCAATTGCTGTTGTGAGACTAACCCAGATGATAGAGGTGGAAGCCTCTTCGATTGAGGTCTTTGGTTTAATGCCAGACAAAGAGTAGATTATAATTAATTTGATATAACTTAGAAGCGAACAGCGCAGAGTAACATATGGCGTTCACAAAAAAAATAAAAAAAAATCTTGATTATTATTACCAAAGGGCATTTGGTCTAGCGGTAACAATATATTGGATATTTGCATTTTTCAAGTGGTATGGGATCAATCTTCGTGACAAACAAACATGTGTAATTTTCTTCTGGTAAAATTAAAGATTGTGTTAGGTTAACGTTCTAATTAAAACCGGTAACTCTAATTAAGAATACTAAATGACAATTGACAACAAACTAACTCTCAACTCTAATCAAACAAATTATATTATTAACGATAGAAAAATTACCTAAAGATGACAGCTAAACAGGCAACAAGCTACGGCGCAATCTCTTTTAAATAGAAAACTTACCTGGTTGGAGAAGGAGGCGAGTGAGGAAGCATTTGCGGAACGGATAAGGGAGAGGTCCATTGAGAAACCGGACGATCAAAGAATTCCCAATCGGGAAGAACGATTCCAGCGACCGCAAACATCCCGAACAGGTAAGTAGCCATCATCTTCTTCAATGAGTATGTGTATAGTCCAACAATCAGCATAATTGCAGCTAAACATACTAGTGATTTTCTCAGAGCTGCATCATCCGCCATTAATGGATGCAAGACGGAGATTAATTATTGTTATTGAAATGAAATTTAGTAGTGTTTACTCAAAGATAATAAAATTGAAGTGATCATAGAGGTGGGAGAGAAAAGGTGGTTGGAAGGTGCCATAAATGCATTTTGCATATTCATTCATTTAATGTTGACAGCTTTTTTATTTAAATTGATTTTTAAGAGTAATTTGTGTGGGTGATGGGCTTTACTGGAGAACGACTCGTCACGTCAGCGTCACGTAGGATGGGTATGAGGACGGGCCTAAAGGGGATAAACTTAGGAAATGGAGAATGGGGCTATATATATATATATATGTATGTATGTATAGGTGTGTGTAGAGAAGAAGAGCTTGTGGACCGTCTCCAACGTCTGGAGGCAGACGTCCTCGACGCCACCGGACCACCAGAAATGGTATTAGGGGGCGTCGCCGGGCCTAGACGACCCACACACTAAGTAGCCTAACTCGGAAGTTAAAAGTTTTTTTTTCTTCAATAATAAATGTTAAGAAGGAAAGCATATGTACGTTTATTTTGAAACATATGTGATGAATTTGTGTTTGATGTGTTTGTTTATGCTAGTGTATTAACTTTCAAACATCTTATTTTCTATAATAAACTGTTACATGCATGCTAGGATGTGTATGGGCTGTTTTTGGGTTCAAACTAAATGTTCAATTTTTATCTTCAGAAACTATTTGTTTTTCGGTATTTACAATAGCTTTGGTTTGGTTTTTGTTTTTCTGGTTTTGTCACTTGAAATTTTAGGCTTAATATAGAAAAAGTAAAAAATAATGAATTTGGGCCTTAATTTTTTGTACTATTTTTTTTAATTAATGATCAACTAGTAACATTCTGTGTGCTTCGCTACGGTTCTTTGGTCATTATCGGTACAATACAAACACTCGACCTAGCATTGCTAATCGACACGTTTTTTACATCGATTGAAAACCCATAAAAATGAATACCCATACCGGCACCGGTGTTGTTTGGTCGGTATCAGTCCTTTACGATACGGGTATCGGTCCGTTTATCGTACAGACATTCGATATAGCTTACGATACCAAAAAAATACTTTATTACGAATATTACTTTGTGTTCAATTAATTTTATACCGTCACGTCGAGAATTTTATATAAACGAATACAACAGCCGTTACCTATATTGTTTGGTCGGTATATGTTCGGTTTGTGATATAAATAAAATCAACTATATATGACATATTCGAATACTGATGTTGTTTGGTCGGTATATGTTTGGTTTATGATGATAAGAATATCAACTATATATACATGTTCGAGTGGAACTTTTATCGAATCATACATAATAATAGGCATATGGTGATGTTAATAATAAAAAAAACTTACAAATGTTATATGGTACCGATACCGAAGTTGTTCAAACAATATCAGTAATATTAAAAAAAGAATATCATTAAAAATCAAAATTAAAGAAATATGTTTTAGGTTAAAAGTAAATATAGTAATAATCTATTTTAATATTAAAATGATAAAAATATGAAGAAAAAAAAAAGAAACTATATATATTTTTATAGAAACAAATTATTGTTCATAAATAAATAAACTATATATATTATTATAAAAATCAAACTACTATTCATACTCACTTTTAAACTATATATAACTAGTGTGATTACTGCGCTCTTCGCTGCGGGCCTTTGTTCATTATCGGTCTGGTTCATTACAGTACTCGTACTAGCACTTGGCATGACAATTAGAGGTGTACAAATCGTTTTTTTCAAAAACCGGTTTCGGTTTTTAACCGAACCGGTTTTTTTTCTTCAAAAAAATAACCGTTTTTTATAACCGGTTCCGGTTACTAACCGGTTTTTCAAGTCAAAACAATAACCGGTCCAACGGTTAGACGGTTTAACCGGTTTATTTCAAAAAAACGATTTTTTTACCGTTAAACAGGTTTTTTATAACCGGTTTCGAAGCTCAAGATCCCTAACCGGTTTACAACCACCGGTTCGGTTCGGTTATAAAACTGGTTATAGAAAAAACAGTTAAAAAAACCGGTTTCGGTTTTTTTTCGTTTCGGTTTTTTTCGGTTTCAGTTTTAAAACCGTTTTTTTGTACACCTCTAATGACAATCGTTGTCAATCGACACATGTTTTACATAAATTGAAAACAATAAAAGCGAACACCTGTACCATTACCGGTGTTGTTCGGTCGGTATTGGTCCGTTACTATACTAGTATCGTACAGACACTCGATATAGCTTACGATACCAAAAACACTTTATTGCAAATATAACTTTATGATCAATGAATTTTATACTGTCACGCCGAGACAACTATAAAAACGAATGTGATACCATTACCAATGTTGTTTGGTAGTACATGTTCGTTTTGTGATGATAAAAAAATAATTATATATGACTCTTTGAATAAAACTTTTATCGAATTGTACATACATAATAATAAGCACATGATGATGCTAATAATAAAAAAATTATATTGATGTTATATGGTACGGTACTGGCGTTGTTCACAAAGTATAAGTAATATTAAAAAAAGAAAATTATTGAAAGTTAAATTAAAGAAATATGTTTAAGGTTAAAGTAAATATAATAGTAATCAATTGTAATATTGAAATGATAAAAGTATGAAAAAACTATTTAAATTATTATAAATTCAAATTTTATTCATGATCACTTTTCAATTATACTTGTTGACGTCGTGCGTTACAGGAAACGGAACAAATGATAATGTAAAACAAACGTTATTTAAAAATAAATCCTGTTTTTATAAATCTGAATCATTAAATCGATTCAGTTTATAATCTACCATTTTACAATACCAAATACATACTCAATTTTGAATTCAACTTCCTTTTTAACAAAATTTATGCCATAAATGTCGTCGAGGGAAAAATTAACGAATAAAAGTTATTAAAGATATGTCAAATTAATTGAGAAAAGAAATATAATTTAAAAAACAAAAAATAATTGTTAAAAACAAAAAACACATGATAAAGGAAATATGATTTTAAGAAAAGAACAAAATATCTTAAAACCTATAACAAATATAATAATAAACTATTATAATATTAAATAATAAAATATAAAAAATTATATATTATTATCAAAATAAAATCATTATTCATACCAACTTTCTAATTATATATAAATAAATAAATAAATAAATAATAAATATAATATAATAATAATATTCAATAATATAATAATATTAAATTTTAACATTAATTTGATTGGTATATGTTCGTTTTGTGATAATAAAAAAAACTCAACTATATATACATGTTCGAGTAGAACTTTCATCGAATCGTTAATAATAATGGGCACATGGTGACGTTAATATAAAAAACTTACAGATATTATACGGTACCCATACTGATGTTGTTCAAACAGTAACAGTAATAATAAAAAAGGATATCATTATAAGTTAAAATTAAATAAATATGTTTAAAGTTAAAAGTAAATATAGTAATAATCTATTGTAATACTAAATGATAAAAAAAAAAGAAACTATCTATATAGAAAACAAATTACTATTCATGAACAAAAAACTATATATAATATATATATAATATTGTGCCATAACCCCCTCCTAGCCGGCCTTGAGTTACCTTTTTTAAAGACAAATTTAGATCTTGACAGACCATTGGGTAATATCGTGTCACCAGCGTAACCACCTAATTATATCCATCTCTACTAGTCAATAATGGTTATACACAATTTCAGGAAGAAACCTTATAAATCTAAAAAAAATCTCTTATGAGAATTGAACTCAGGACCTAAGGATCCCTAAACATTATCTCACCCTTTAAATGTCACTAGGCTATAATATCGGGAACAACCTTAAATTAGTTAAAAATAAAAACCATAATCCCTACACCCAATAACAAAAGTCTTTTTTATGTTTAAAACATATCCGTGGGAAATGAGACTCTCTGCTGCAAATTAACACAGGAGGTTATAACTTTAAGTTTTAAAGCTTTAATTTAAACTTACAGTCGAGAGAAAGGTTATCGTTTTGTTTTTCTAAAGTTTATCAAAAAAAAGGAAGAAGAAGAAAAGTGTTGGATTAAGTGGAATAAAAAGAAGTGGTTTGTTTACACTTTACAAAACTTGGTCATGGAATTATACAACTAAAGTCGTCCTTTTTTATGTAAGTGATTACTTTGAGGTACTTATACCAAAATTGTGACTTTATTATAAGATGTTAAACTCACCAATAACATACCACTAAATATGAGTTGTCTTTTGCCAAAGTGTTAACAAACGTTGCCAATTACGTCATTTTAGAGTGTATGAGACTATCCAACTTGCTTGTCTAGTTTAATGCGAGATGATGTTATAATAGTTGTTTGTGGGCGGAACTATAGGACTAAGAAAACTACTTTTTTACGGTAAATTTGGATCACTAACAAAACATCAGAGTATCATCGTGTCATTAGCAAAATCACCCGATCATATCTATGTTCACTAGACATAACGCCTATACACCAATTTAGAAGGAAACCCAATAAATATAGGAAAAACCTCTCTTCGAGAATCGAACCCAAGACGTCTCAAAATCTTATCCTACACCCAAAGTGCCACTAGACTATAAAGTTAGGAGACTTAAGAAAACTCCTAATCATCCTATTGATCACAATTTTTTATTAGTGATGGTAAAAAATCAAATAATTATGGGTTTAAATATCACAAGATGTGATGATTTTAACTTTTGAAAAGAAATAAAATATAGTAGCATTAAACATCTTTATTTTCTTGCAATTTGATCATCAAAAACATTATGACATATTTTTTTTCATCATGGATATGTGTGATTACTTCTCCAAACTATTTATTTGATTATCTAAATCTAAATAACTTGTTGAGTAAAGTATAATTTCAATCTATTGGGTTTATATGTTCACACTTTCAATCCTCATTTGAAAAAATTCCACAGTCCAGTCTCTAGGCCAAACAGACGTTAGTTGACCGTCAACTAATATAATGGTTGGGAGGGTAGAAAGGTAATTTCATAAAAAATATGAAACTTGTAACACCTTGTAAAATCGTGTCCAATAATATAGTGACACGTGTTGTATTTTTAAAGTATAGTCTATTAAAGACCAATAAGGACTAAAGGCGTCAACATGCTCAAGTTGAGCCTCTGAGTGACGAACCGATGTCAACATGCATAAATAACAGCCTCTGAGTGACTGATATGTCAACATTGTAACATCCGTAAAAAACCGGGGTAACCAAACCCGCTTCGTTTATCAACCGAACATCCAGTTAAAAATTTCGTTGCGTATTTAATGCTCAAATTAATTTTAAACGATACATAATTAATCATTATATTAGAATATAAAATTTATAATTGAAAATTTACTTAAAATAAGGAAATAAAAATATTATGCTGATGCAGGGTTTCGAACCCGGGTCAGCCGAGAGAATCATCCAAAGCCTTAACTCACATCCATCCAACCACTCCGCCACTTGTGTTGTTTGTTAACATATTGAAACAATTAATACAAATAATAAATCTGGAAATCAAACCCAGTCAACAGCGCGCCCAAATCCGCTGACGCCAGAAAACCCGACGATTTCGCCAATTATCGTCGGTTACTTTTGACTTAACGTAAGAATTAACGACGCCATCGGTTATAACCGACGTCCAGTTCCGCGACATCCGTCGTAACCGCCTGAGAACCTGACCAACGAATCAAGACGGTAATCAGACCCAATTCAACTTGATTCTTCCCTATAAATGTACACCCTAGCCTCTGGTAAACTTTTCGCTCAAAATCGCACCGATTCTTCAATCAATTTCACTCGCCGGAAAATCTCTGCAAGTCGCCGGAAAACCGAGACTTTCATCTACACGGTAAATACCTCGACTTTTTCTGTTTTAACCCATTGTTAGACTATTACTAACGTCACTCCATCACCCAGAATCAACCCCTGACGACGTTGCCGGATTTTCTGTTTTCGCCGGAAAACTTCTGGAATTTCCATAATCTCGCTGTTAGCCGGTATGATCATTTAAACCTACTGATAATCGTTTCTCAGTAGTTCAATTTCACATCTAATCCATCCAAACTGTTAATTGATCCTAACAGCCGAAGTTCACAAAACAGAGCCGACGAATCCTTGCCGGAGTTCTGAAAAAGTCACCTGTTCGGTACAATCATTCCCTAAACCCTTTCTGTTCAATACATTACAATCGCTTATGAAGTTCGTTAAATTAATTTAACAAGTAACAGCATGGTTAACCGTTGTCTGTGTTTTGCGCGAAGAAGACGAAGTCGCTTAGGTTATAAGATTAATTAAAATCAATATTATGAACGGGTTAGACACACAGTCCAGCGGTGGACTGTGTGCAAATAAATACGCATACGTCCCGAGTTCGATCCTTGACACAAACACACTCGCTGTAATAAAAATGTTCTTTTTTTAAACCGAACCGGATCCACACGCAGAATCATGTTAAGAATAATAAAAACCGGAATATTTACCAAGTTAGACACACAGTCCAGCGGTGGACTGTGTGCCAAACTAAACCACAGGTCCCGGGTTCGAGACCTGTGGAGAGCACCGAGTCGATACCACTAAATCCTTTTTAAAATAAATGATTTTCGGATTAACTTAATTAGTGTATAAATATAATCAAAAATAGAAATATTTTGGGTTAGACACGTAGCTCAGTTGGTAGAGCTGCGTGCACGCGTACGGGAGGTCATGGGTTCGAGTCTCACCCAGCCACACATACAAACGACCTAACCGGTCAACGGTCAACAGTAATGGTCAACAGTCATGGTCAACGGTCAAAAAGTCAACATTTTTTATTATTTTTATTTTATTTATTTTATTTAAAAATCAATTAAAAATACTTAAAAATAACGTTTTTAAAGTTAGAAAATAGCCTTAAACTCACAAAAATATATCCAATAATCATACTAAAATTGATTAATAAAATCCGCTTATTTACCGAACCGTTATGTTATTATCTAGGTTAGTTTCTCTCGTGGTTAAATCCAATTTCGTGCGCTTTCATCATCAATCCAAGAAACGCACCCACTGTGAGTGAATCTCTACAAATTCCCCGTTTTAATCACATTTTTGGGGTGTATCATGTGTCTCATTATTTATTACTTTTAAACTATTGTGCACCCATCATATTCATGATTAAATGTATATTCAACATGTATCATCTGTTTGTGTGATTGTTTTTTAGATTAAATTTATCATTTTCAGTACATACATTATCATAGGCCGCCGCTCCCCATTACCTATGAGCGTTGAGCTGTTCCCCATTACCTATGAGCGTGAACGAGGCGTTGCCAACATACGATCGGCTCCGTTTGATTGAGCCTTGATCGCACATACATTTCATCATAGGCCGTATGCTCCCCATTACCTATGAGCGTGAGCCGTTCCCCATTACCTATGAGCGTGAACGAGACGTTGCCAACATTTACATTGTCATTCATATTACATATTCATGCAAGGTGGTTTGTTATTGTATGCTATTGGTTTGTTATTGTATGCTATTTGTTTGTTATTGTATGTTTTATTTACGTTTGTTCATATATGATTATTGCAAAAATTTTCCATATTAAATACAACAAGAAATAAATAATAAATGTTTTTCTAAAAAGGTTCACTCGCCAACTTTGTTGATCAAAAAACTATTTTTACACATGATACAGGTGGACAAGATGAAGCAAGGAACACATAGGAAAGTGCCTTAGAAGAAAAATAATGAAGTTTAGAAAGATGTATAGAACATGTTGTATTTGTATGATTTGATTGTATGATCTCCTTTAAATTGCAATAATAAATATGAAACATTATAATAAATGTCATGAGCTTTGATGAAAACCCAATCATGCCCCGATCACCTTTTTCGCTGCGGGTCGGGGTGTGACAAACATGCTTAAATCATTAGCCTCTGAGTGACATCGGAATCAACATGCTTATCATAAGCCTCTGAGTGATCCTTTGTGAAGTCCTAAACTCTCATACGTGCCATTTGTTGGACGAGAGAGTTCAATTTTGTAAATATGTGAAAGTTGGATAATGGAGGGATTAAAAGTGTCAACATGTTAATTTACACCTCTGAGTGACCTTTTAACCAACCGAGAACTCGACAATGTCCGGGCATAATCCCGGGTATGCCAAGTATTGGCTACGGAGGGCTAAAAGTGCCAAAAAGGTGTTTAAAAAGGTTTTTAGGAGCTTTATAAAGCTCAGGGGTCAAAAGTGTCAATTTTTTAAATTGGCCGTGGGGCGGTCGCGGGCCGCGAGAGACCAGGCCTGGGTCTCTCGCGGGGCGCGAGAAAGGCTCTGCTGCAGAAAGTTTTGTTTGGTCTCCAAACAAAACTCCAAAACCATTAATTCGAAACCATGGCTTCTCTAAACTGCTATGCCACGTTTTGAGACACTTGTAAGCTTCTTCTTACACTGGGAACCTCTTGTAAGTGTTCCTTGCTCTTGAATTTTCGTTTATAGGCTTTTATAGCCAAAAGTCAAACGTTTTCGTAAAACGCTTTGACTTTCGATTAAGACCATTATGGTCCATCCACTGTTCAAAATGAACATGTCTAAGTGATCGTAATAAGGTAGGTATTAGTCCCTATAAAGGGAACCTCCTGAAGATTACGTTTGCTAGACCAATTGACGGGTCAAAGTTATGATATTAAAAAGTCAAACATGCCATTTTTCAGAAAAATCATAAATTGATCTTATATATGTTATGAAACCTGTTTTGACACTTAAACAAGTTGGTAATAATTATTAGAATATGTGAGAACATGTTCGGCTCGTCAATTTCAGTTCAGGGTCGGTTCGCAACCGAAAGTCGCGAAGTTCAACTTCTGCTTTGACTTTCGATTCTGACCCGATTTAGATTAGTTAGATACTGATTTAAAGTTGCATTATGATCGTAATATAATGTAGCATAAGCCTCTGAGGTTATATTACATGATCATAATCAGAATCTAAGTTTATGCGCAAGTTCCATAATTATGCCATCTTTGACCAAAATGCCATTTTTACATAAATCAAGGTTTTAATGATTATAAACTTGAAAATAAGTTTCCTACTGATGTAATATTATAAGTAGGATTATTTGGGATGTTAAACCAAGTTATAAACTGAGTTTTCAAGCAGATCCTTAAACTATGTCGATAAATGACGATTTTAGTCATTGTGACTCATAAAATGATTTTTAATCAATGTTTTCAAGGTAAATCATTTACCTACTGATATGTTATATTAAATAACATATTTTAAGCATTTTAATCTAACCCAAATATTAGTTTTCGTAAACATCGCTTAAAAACGTCATTTTACGATATAAGCGCCGTTTAGGCGCATGGTATGGTTTTAAACCATATTATTGACCAAGACTTGATACCTACTGATTTGAAAACTTATTTTAAACATAATTACAGTAGGTACATGTTATAAACTCAGAATCCCAAATAATTTATAAACTATATGTAAAATGACTAAAATGCCCCTTCGGTGCATAGTTTGGTCATAAAAGATAAATTACACATATAAATGATATCCTACTGATATTATATCATAAATAAAATATTTTTCCAGAATACTTATGATGATAAACCTAAAATATATTCAAGTTCCTTTTATACGGTATATAATTACCGAAATGCCCTTATGAGGCATAATTTCGTTTAAAACCTTAATGGGCATACAAGTTGATATCCTACTGATATCTTAACTTATTTAAAGTATAATGGCATATAGAACTTGTCCATAACTTATCCGGTTACCCGGTATCGCTAATATGCGCATAGTTACGTATATGTAACTATTTTACGGAAGTTAACCGAAACGGGTTTAACCTTGTCATTTAAGTCTCAATCCAGAATGTTAATAGTTTACCCATATTAAACAAGTCAAGCTACTTGTTGGGATTAAACTATATTCTATCCAATCTAGCATCATACGTTTTAATCAAGTACGCTAGTCGGTCTAAGTCGATGACTTAAATAAGACCGTTAGTATTTAATTGGTTAGTTTATGCCATAATCCAGACTAGAGACTTGCCGGTAAATGTTATCTGCACTTAGTCCTTTTTGTGTACGGCTGAGTTATTAAAAATTTAAAGAAGACTAGCTCAGGTAAATACTCTCGACTTATTTCCCCTATACGGGCTGGGTTACGGTAAATTATTACCGCTTGGTCGAAATGGGATTAATCTGTAACATCCGTCCAAAAACGGATTTACCAAACCCGCTCCGTTTATCAACCGAACAGTCAGTCAAATTTTTCGTTGCGAATTAAATGCCCAAAATAATTTTAAACGATCCGTAATCAATTATTATGCGGGGATATATATTTAGTTTTTGAAAATCTGTCAAAAATATCAAAATAAAAATGTTTTACTTTTGCCGGGTTTCGAACTCGGGTCTCTACCGGTTCAACCAAACACTTAACTCACACACCGTAAACCACTCCGCCACTTTGATTTTCTGTTAAGTAAATGGATTTATTAAATCAAATAATTATGTGCGGAATTCAAACTCGGTCAACTTGCGCCCAAACAGCAGTCGTCGGAAATCCCGACGACTTCGCCCATAAAACACGCTTTCGCTCAATTTAATCAATCAATTAACTCTCGACAGCTATAGCCAACGTCTGAAAACGCGTCATTAGCCATAATCGCCGGAGAACAGTTGACTTCGAATATAGACCGAATTCAGACCCCATTCATCTCGTTGCTACCCTATAAATACACCCACAACTCGCCAGAAGTCTTTCACACTCAAATCGCACCCTCTGTCGGCGAAAAATCACTCGCCGGAAATACTTGATACTTCGCCGGAAAACCGTATCAGTAATCTCTGAGCTTACTGAACCCCCTAAACCTTCACCGAAGTCACCCACCACCTTTGTAACCTTTCGGAAGACTCTCTGCTGCAAGAAGTTTGTCGCCGGAAAAAGGTTTCTGTCGCCGGAGTTCTGCCGGAAAACAGAGTATAACCAGTCGGTATATCTCACGCTTAAATTCATTCCCTTTTTACTTTTATCTCATTTGTAATTGATCATTAAACGCTAAAGAAACATGAATCAACATTTTGAACCAGTCCGTCGTCACTTCCGGTTAAAACCGGTGAAGAAGACGAAGTTCAGTAATGGTTAAGTATAATTAAAATCAAGATAATTACCGGTTAGACACACAGTCCAGCGGTGGACTGTGTGCACTTTTAAAGCTATGGTCACGAGTTCGAGTATTGTCCCTCACACGCTGCCTTAATAAAATCCCTTTTTCCACAAACTGAACCGGGTTGTTTTAAGTATATGTTAAGTATATTGATCACCGAGTTTATAATCAAGTGCGACACACAGTCCAGCGGTGGAGTGTGTGTCCGCTAACCCACAGGTCCCGGGTTCGAGACCTGTGGAGCACACCGGTTCTGAGATTTAATTCGTTTTTAATAATAAAGGATTTCTGTTAATTCTAATTAATATATATATGTAATTAAAATCGGATATATAACGGGTTAGACACGTAGCTCAGTTGGTAGAGCTGCGTGCACGCGTACGGGAGGTCTCGGGTTCGAGCCTCACCCGGCGCACAACAATATGCCTGAACCGGTCAACGATAGTCAAAGTCAACGATAGTCAAAAGTCAACTGTAGCAAAAATAAAATATTTTTTTATTATTTTTATTTAATTATTTTAATTAAAAATACTTAAAAATAACATTTTTAAGGTTAGAAAATAGCCTCAAATTCACAAAAATACACCCAACAATCCTACTAAAATAGATTAATAAAACCCGTTTACTTACCGAACCATTATGCGATTTATCTAGGTTTAATCTCACTTGTGGTTAAAACCACTTCGCGTGCAATCAACGTCATCAACCGAACGCACCCAATGTGAGTGAATCTTACAATTTCCCCTTTTAAATTACACGTTTTGGGGTGTGTCATGTGTTATGAAATAATTAATTTATTTATTTAAACTTGTGCCATACCACATCGTGACTTAAACTTAGATTGATTTATTGTTGTGATTTACTTATATTCCGTTTGTCAAATTACATGAAACTCATACATTAAGCCCATCAGTTCCTCGTGGGAAACGAGTAGAACATCGCGTGCTTCAATTCAAATTCATTATTGTTCATGTGTGTTTTCATTGAGTTTATATTGTTTGTAGTTGTGTTATTCATATTATCATGTTTATGCAATTCATTCATCAGGCCCCTCAGTTCCTCGTGAGAGACGAGTTGAGCATCGCGTGCCTTTAATTGTTTCCATTATTATTCATGAGTGTTTCATTTAACATTTTATGATTGCCGATTAAGTTACATCTATTTTTACTCATGTATGGTTGTGCACATATTTCATAATCAATTTAAATAAATTGTTCAAATGTTTTCCATAGGATTCACTCGCCAACATTATGTTGATCCAAAAAAAAAAACCTTTTTACACATGATACAGGTGAACAGTTGAAGGAAGGAAAACATAGGATATGCCTTAGAAGAGAACCAAGAAGCTTAGACTGATAGTTAGAAGATGTTGTATAATTTATTTCCATTAAATTGTATTAATGAATATGAAACATATAATAAATGTCATGAGCTTTGATGATAACCCAATTATGCCCGATCACCTTTTCCGCTGCGGGTCGGGGTGTGACAGATTGGTATCAGAGCCATGACTATAGGGATATAGGATAGGTTATTAGACCCTTGAAACCTATACTATAGTCTGCCTAAATTTTTAATTGATTAGGTGGTTACATACAAACTTGTGATATTTATTTGTTTCATATTTGTTTACATTTCAGTCAAGCATACATGCTCATTCATTATACATATATACATATATCGATGTTCATGTATTCAATTTATTTTCATACTCTCAGTATCCAAAGATTTTATGCAATTTTCAAATCTCATCAAAGTAAGTTCTGCGACGGGCATGTAGTAACTGGAAGGGTACAAGTACCGGTAGTCGGAACGTCCTGTCTAGGTTGGCATTCGTATAAATCCAAAATAACGGACCAGTTTGCCTACCTGGGGACTAACGATGAGAGTACGACGGACCTATTAGGCCAAAGCATGCCACACCAAACGTCGTTCGAACTAACCGCACTTTGAGATGTCACCGTGTCTACACCTGGACACATTCCGAACATCACACGTTGTATACATATCTCTCGATTTTCTCCGGGTTTTGTGAACGCAACCAGGCAGAAACCGTGCGAACCATATGAAAAACCGGTATTCATGGGGGCCCACATGATTACACAGGTAAGTATGGCGGCATGAAGGGCCTAACAGCAAGCAAAACCCAAGACATCCTATGGATGTAGTAGATTTATTTTTCTATATTTATTTTATGAACGTTTAATCCCAAACCCGACCCACGATCCCAAAGGCATCCAACTCATACTCTTGACATGTATTCCTTGTAGATGTCTTCTAGCCTCGCTCGTAGGAAAATGAGAGCAGGAAAAGCCCGTGAACGCATGGCTACCCAAATCGCTCAACAAATGGCTGCCGTAATACCCAATATTATAATCCAAGTTCAACAAGCACTTACCAATAATCCCATCAATCAAGCAAACCAAAACATTTTCAACTCTTCCCCAAATACCACTAAATGCACCTACAAGCATTTCAAATCATGCGACCCTCCGAAATACAAAGGGACTGAAGGCGTCACCGCTCTCCTCCATTGGTTTGAAGAAATGGAGAACACATTTCTAAATTGCGATTGCCCTGACGATCGCAAAGTGCGATATGCTACCGGTCGATTATATGGGATAGCACTTACTTGGTGGAATACAGAGAAGGCCAAACGAGGTGTTGAAGATGCTATGTCCTTAACTTGGAACGAATTGAAGGAAATCATGACCAGACGATTTTGCCCAAGGAGCGAAATCAAGAAGTTAGAAGATGAATTTTACTCATTGAAGAAAATAGAAGGAGACCACATCACCTACAACAAAAGGTTCCTCGAATTACATCAAAGGGTTCCCAACATGTTCACTCCCCTCTACCGTTTGATCGAGCACTACATTCATGGTCTTCCGTCAAAGATTCAAGACCCTGTAATAAGTACCAAGCCTGCAACTTTGGAAGCAGCAATGGAGCTAGCAACAGAGCTCACCGAGAACCGAATCCGAAACAAAGACTTCAAGGAGGAGAAGAAAAAGGATAAAGCATCGACTGAAACCTCCGACTCCACTCAACCCGAATCCCTTCTCAACCCAATCCTAAGAGAAAAAAGTCGGGCGACTCTTCGCTGCTACTCAACGAAATCACCCAGCTTTTCACGCCATACCCATCCGAGCTATCCCAATCACCCAAGCGGCACCCAACTCAACTTACCCAAATAAGAAACCAATCTTGGACCTCACCCTCGATGCAACAACTGTTTTTATCACCATCCCCTTACCCTACTTTGTCGTCTATGTACAACTTGTGGACGCTATGGTCATTTGAGCAATGTTTGTCGCACCTTTCAAGACCAAACCTCTTCCCCTACTCAAAACATGGCCCAAACTTATCATCAACCCCAATACCCCATGTTCCCATATGCTCGAGCTTGCTTCAATTGTGGCGACCCTACCCATTTTAGGAACACATCCCTCGTTTGGTTAACATCATAAACGCTCAAGCTCAAGCAAACCCAGTTAACCAAGTAAACCAAGAAAACCCAACCACTATGCCACCAACAAGAGGAAGAGTCTTCAATATCAACGCCAATCCTGTCGAAGATAATGACGGCCCAAACAAAGATACGCAGCTAGTCCTTTCGCCGAGATCCAGATTCAACTCCTATCGTTTAGTTTTATTTTTTTCCATGTGTAGACTTTTTAGAGAAATTATTGGATATTATATATATTGTTTTCAGTACATGAAATTTTTCATAGGCCGCCGCTCCCCATTACCTATGAGCGGAGCTGTTCCCCATTACCTATGAGCGTGAACCTGGCGTGCCCACATTTATTTTCATTATCAGTACATACATACATCGGCTCCGTTTGATTGAGCCTTGATCGCACATACATTTTTCATTACCAGTATCTTGTGGTTGTTGTGTTTGATATAAAGTCGCATAGAACTAATCATAACACGCGGATAAAGTCAATGAGATTTGACAAGAATATGGTGGATACGCCGCTGGTACTTCCTATATATAGTATTCTGTCAAAGGATCAGAGGCAATATCTGGCGATATGAGAGGTTCCATGCATAGGCTGTTTGTGTGGTTAAGTTATTCATTTTCAGTACATGCAATACGCTCGGCTCCGTTTGATTGAGCCTTGAGCACACAATTTCAATTTCAGTACATTCAATACGTTCGGCTCCGTTTGATTGGGGCTTGAGCGCACATCCATTTCATTTTCAGTACATGCAATACGATCGGCTCGTTCGATTGAGCCTTGATCACATAGATATATTTCATTTCAGTATTTTATGTTTGTTGTATTGGTTGTAGAGTTGTAGGACTAATCATAATTCACTGATAAAACCAATGAAAATTTGACAAGAATATGGTGGATACGCCGCTGGTACTTCCTATATATAAGTATTCTTGTCAAAGGATCAGGGGCCCTTATCGGACGGTTATGGGAAGTTTTATGTAGGATTTATTAGTTTCTTGGTAACTAATCATAACTTGTGGATAAAACTAATGAAAATTTGGCAAGAATATGGTGGATACGCCGCTGGTACTTCCTATATATAAGTATTCTTGCCAAAGGATCAGAGGCATTATCAGGCGGTTATGAGAAGTTCCATGTAGGATTTAGTATTGCCTTGGTTGAAATTATGTTACATTTATATCATCTCACTATTTAAAGAAATTGGATTGTGATCCATTTCTATATAGACTACCTCTCCATCATAACGAACGAGAGAGGAACTGTCACCATTCAAACATATATGCTATCAGAATGTGGATACAATTGTTAGTTGTTGTGTTTATTTGTGTAGATTGTAGAATTTCTGCCTTAGGATATAACCCTAAGCATATTCAAACTCTTATGCATGATATCATTTTAGCAAATCATTCCTGCTTAACAATACTTATACAGTAGGCAACAAAAAGCGATTCCTGTATTAGGATACTTAACCTTTACAAGGAACGTTACCGCCTCAAACAAAAACCTAAACCCTAATTTTCTTCTAAAAATGTAACCGGCAAACTCAACACCATCATTCTTTTAGTCAATTATATCCCTAATTAAATTTCGGGACGAAATTTCTAAAAAGCAGGGATACTGTAACATCCGTCCAAAAACGGATTTACCAAACCCGCTCCGTTTATCAACCGAACAGTCAGTCAAATTTTTCGTTGCGAATTAAATGCCCAAAATAATTTTAAACGATCCGTAATCAATTATTAGCGGGGATATATATTTAGTTTTTGAAAATCTGTCAAAAATATCAAAATAAAAATGTTTTTACTTTTGCCGGGTTTCGAACTCGGTCTCTACCGGTTCAACCAAACACTTAACTCACACACCGTAAACCACTCCGCCACTTTGATTTTCTGTTAAGTAAATGGATTTATTAAATCAAATAATTATGTGCGGAATTCAAACTCGGTCAACTTGCGCCCAAACAGCAGTCGTCGGAAATCCCGACGACTTCGCCCATAAAACACGCTTTCGCTCAATTTAATCAATCAATTAACTCTCGACAGCTATAGCCAACGTCTGAAAAACGCGTCATTAGCCATAATCGCCGGAGAACAGTTGAATTCTAATATAGACCGAATTCAGACCCCATTCATCTCGTTGCTACCCTATAAATACACCCACAACTCGCCAGAAGTCTTTCACACTCAAATCGCACCCTCTGTCGGCGAAAAATCACTCGCCGGAAATACTTGATACTTCGCCGGAAACCGTATCAGTAATCTCTGAGCTTACTGAACCCCTAAACCTTCACCGAAGTCACCCACCACCTTTGTAACCTTTCGGAAGACTCTCTGCTGCAAGAAGTTTGTCGCCGGAAAAAGGTTTCTGTCGCCGGATTCTGCCAGAAAACAGAGTATAACCAGTCGGTATATCTCACGCTTAAATTCATTCCCTTTTTACTTTTATCTCATTTGTAATTGATCATTAAACGCTAAAGAAACATGAATCAACATTTTGAACCATCCGTCGTCACTTCCGGTTAAAACCGGTGAAGAAGACGAAGTTCAGTAATGGTTAAGTATAATTAAAATCAAGATAATTACCGGTTAGACACACAGTCCAGCGGTGGACTGTGGGCACTTTTAAAGCTATGGTCACGAGTTCGAGTATTGTCCCTCACACGCTGCCTTAATAAAAATCCCTTTTTCCACAAACTGAACCGGGTTGTTTTAAGTATATGTTAAGTATATTGATCACCGAGTTTATAATCAAGTGCGACACACAGTCCAGCGGTGGAGTGTGTGTCCGCTAACCCACAGGTCCCGGGTTCGAGACCTGTGGAGCACACCGGTTCTGAGATTTAATTCGTTTTTAATAATAAAGGATTTCTGTTAATTCAATTAATATATATATGTAATTAAAATCGGATATATAAGGGTTAGACACGTAGCTCAGTTGGTAGAGCTGCGTGCACGCGTACGGGAGGTCTCGGGTTCGAGCCTCACCCGGCGCACAACAATATGCCTGAACCGGTCAACGATAGTCAAAGTCAACGATAGTCAAAAGTCAACTGTAGCAAAAATAAAATATTTTTTATTATTTTATTTTAATTATTTTAATTAAAAATACTTAAAAATAACATTTTTAAGGTTAGAAAATAGCCTCAAATTCACAAAAATACACCCAACAATCTACTAAAATAGATTAATAAAACCCGTTTACTTACCGAACCATTATGCGATTTATCTAGGTTTAATCTCACTTGTGTTAAAACCACTTCGCGTGCAATCAACGTCATCAACCGAACGCACCCAATGTGAGTGAATCTTACAATTTCCCCTTTTAAATTACACGTTTTGGGGTGTGTCATGTGTTATGAAATAATTAATTTATTTATTTAAACTTGTGCCATACCACATCGTGACTTAAACTTAGATTGATTTATTGTTGTGATTTACTTATATTCCGTTTGTCAAATTACATGAAACTCATACATTAAGCCCATCAGTTCCTCGTGGGAAACGAGTAGAACATCGCGTGCTTCAATTCAAATTCATTATTGTTCATGTGACATAATCGAACGCCAGTTCGAAATAGAGATCCGCATATTCTGTTTTAATCAGTTTTGTTTGATAATTTAAACATCGGGGTTAACTACCGTGTCCTGGATATCCTCGGCTCATTACAATCGAAATGGCCACGACCTTAGCGCGGGTGTAGGCATACACCCGGTAGACGCTCAATTATGCATTCCCATAAGGTTAGGAGGAATTGACTCCTTCGTTAATCAAAAGTGGTGTGTACGTTAATTGTTCTCGGTTTTCATCCCGAGCCCCGTATGTAAGACAAACAAGTAAATCTGTTAACAAGTTGGACGGTCACTTAACCCAAGTTATAAAAAGATTTTATGCTGATACGCACTTAAAACATTTTTGGAATGTTTTCAAAACGAGTCGGTTGGGTGTATTTACCAGCGAAAGCTGGCATATTTTCAAAAGACTAATCTACAGGTACAATACGAAAATAGGCCGGAAGTGCTCGGTAGTGATAGAGGATCTTGCAAATCCTAAATTTGCCCAAAATGTTTTATATTCTTTCCATGTACATTTTTATGATCCGCGTGTGGAATCTTCATTACGAGCATGTATAATTATTTTGTATTTTCGAACATTCGGTTTGTAATAGTAATTTTACTCTAAGACTTCCGCTGTGCCGTGTTTAATTGACCATGATGATTATCAACTGACGTCACGATACTCCCCACCCGGGCCCACCGGTGTATGGATTTCGGGGTTGGAAATCCGGGGTGTGACAAAACTTCTCCTACCTTTTAATTCCCAAACTTTCCTCATAAGTCATATTCCACTCTTTCACCTCCCAAAACCCTCCCGCTGCCCACAGTGGTCCGGGGATACAGAGATTCGGCGAGAAATAAGTCTGATCATCAAGATAATGAGGCAATACGTTGTGATACTAATCACATTTCACGTTCTCAGTACGACATTGTTTAATTTTGCATTTGAACTTTGATTTCGTGAATCGTGCCTTGTACAAAACCTGAATTTGGGGTTGTTTATCTTTGATTTCCATCCAAATTCAGGGTGCATGTCACAATACAACACATTAGAATCCAATATCGGGTCCTGATGAGGACCGGTAGGGATTTCAGGTTGACCTTATCACACCCTGGTCGTAGCGGAAGCGCAAGTGTGTGACTATTAGGTAATCCTTACATCCAATATAGTAAACATTATAAATTAACAACGATGCATGCCATTCATAAGTTTCACATCATATTTACAACCATAAAAAGGTAAAGTCACATTGTTATCAGTTTCAGATCACTCGTACAAACATAGTTTAAAAGACATTTTTCCAAAATAGGATAGTGTTTTCATCACAATTTCATGCTGAGGTTTTGACCTCTATATACCCAAAAATGAAGTTGGGATATAAAAGGCAAACCCTCCAAAAGATAATACATCGTTATCTTGACAGTTCCCAAACCCGGATCCATCACCAGCTCAAGTCCTGCGTCCTGAAACACATGTAATTTTAAAAAGTCAACATAAAGTTGGCGAGTTCATGTAGTTTAATATTTTCGTATCCAAATGTCATCTTTGAAAACATGTATTGAAATCCAAGTATGTTATTAGCATCAATGAGTTAATTTAGGATCTATCAGTGTGTCGGAACACCCTGACATACTAGTGCCATAAGTAAGTAACCAAACCGAGACTACTTTTACATCATTGGGATCACAAAAGCACTCCAAAGGGTATACCAACAAGGAGTGGCGCGGGTCTCAAACTCAATAGATCTACTTCTTTTGCACCTTGGTCACTAAGTGATTAATGGTTACTATTGTCATTATCATACTTACGCACAGTGATCTGTTATCTGCTAACCCATAGCTAACATACTGTTTTGATAAGACATGTATTTCCCCTCGATAGTTTAAAAACAAAACTTGAAATAATTGAAAGGAGGGACATGAAACTCACAGTTTTTGCGTTCCTTTACGTCGTACTTTTTAACTTTTGGTGTCCACAACGTATTGTAACCTACATACATATTGGTTTCACTAGACACCTAGTCTTAATGGACCTTGTACTCGTTGTTCATCTTAAATTTTTGTTATTTATTTACTTGTTATGATTGAACAACTTATAATGTTATTATAGTGTTGGTAGTTTGTTTGTTTGATGAATATCGTTATATATAATTTCTTAATATAATATATATATATATATATATATATATATATATATATATTGTTTTCAACAATGTGTGTTCTAGGCCTTGTCCTTCACATGTTATTGGGCCTAGCCCATGTTTTCTTGCCATTGGGCCTAGCCCATGTAAGTTATGTCTTTGGGCCTAGCATGTATTTTATGTCTTTGGGCCTAGCCCATGTTTTTGTGTCTTTGGGCCTAGCCCATGTATTTTCATATGTTTTTGGGCCTTTATTAGTTTTGGGCCTCATTCATAACTATTATGGAATTTGGGTCAATATATGATTTTCACAATTTGGGCCTAGCCCAAATGTATATATATGTAAGCCCATTTTTATTATAAGTGTTTACTTATAATATTTCTAACATTTTAATACACTTAACTTTCCGGATTTTTCATTTCGATAACATATACATATATGTGAATGCCTAAATATATATTTAGACTTGTCATCGGCGTTGTTTATTACATGTTTGTTTTCGTCGAGAATCGTCCGTTGTCGTCGACGTGAGGGTGAAATCTTGAATGTCCGCCTATTGTTCGCATTGGTTTTAATTGTCCGATTTGTTGTTTCGACGCATTGTGAGAGTGTATTTATTATGTCACCAATACTTGGTATATTGTTTAAGTGTTTGTATTTTGTATAAGATTGGGTATTTTCTTGTGTATACCCTAAGTTTCTAATACATACATATACAATACACACATGTATACAAACACTTGTATTATTTTCCAAATAAGAATATATATATATATATATATATATATATATATATTGTAAAAGTATTTATTTTTCTTATAAATATATATTGTGACTTTATTTAAACACTTGGTTATTTAGGAATAACCTTCGTCATTAGAGTCCACTTAATGACGTTTTAAGTTACTAATCGCGTTTAGTCCCACTAATCACTCCACTAATCATGCTTTAATCGCTATTAGATTTTTAGAAAATTTTGCCATAGTTTCCCCTAAACTATGGCATTTTCCACGTTTTAAAAACGTATTTAAAACCTGTTTAAACTCATAATCATCATCAACAACCCATCTAATATTTATTTAACATAATCTACATATCATCATCCATGAATTTTTGTTGTTAAAAACCCTAGTAAATCAAGAGGGTTTTTAGTGTTTATTATTCTTTTCAAAACAATACTTTAGTATGTTATTTAAACAAGTTCATGCATGTAACCCTTTGATTACTACACATTTTTGATGTGATTACAACTTAAATACATATGTTTATTTCTTATAAAAATCATTCTTATGTATAAAAATTATATTTAAGTTGTAGTATTTTACATGGATGATGTAAGTGATGATCTTGTTTAGATTTAAACCTTATCATGTTTAAATCCTTATTTTTATACTAAATCATACAAGATCATCTTACTTTTATCTCATAATATCAACATAAACAACTTCAATATACATTCTAACAATCATATAAGCATGAAATCAACCCAAAATAATCAATATTTATTGTTAATATTATGTTGTATTTTAGGGTTTTTGATGTATCTTTTCTTGATTTTCAAGATGATCAACTTGTACACTAATAATCTAAGTATAAAAATAAGTTAGATTATAAAGGAGATTAGCTCACAATGGGTGCACAAGATTCTTGAAGATTATGGAAGAAAATAAGCTCCTTAGAAGGCCCTAATGAGCTCCATCCATGCAAGCTTCCTTGGAGGTCTTGATTAAGCTTCAAAGGGTGTATAAGGTGGTGTTCTAAGGTGGCTTAATGGTGGTGTGTGGTGGATGTATGGTAGCCGTGAGCAAGAGGGAGAGAGGGAAGGAGAATGTTGCAAATTTTTGGTCTTGAAAATGATAAGACTCCTTTAGATTTATTATATAATCACATCATATCTTCAATATCCATCAAGATCTAAACAAGCCATACTTAACATCATAATTTTCAACCAAAATCAAGTGGGTGGGACCCACTTTGTGACCGTGTAAATGAGGGGGGGGGGTAAAGTGTAAGTTTATTTTTACCACATGTTGAAAATAAATATATTTTGGTGTTTAAGTTAATTATGGTAATTAGGGTTAATCTTCTAGCATCTTAAGCATAAGACTTGTGTTTAGGGTGTAATTACATGGCATTTAATCCATATGATCCTCCAAAATAAGTTTCGGATGACGGATATGTCGCTAGATCGTTCATCGTCGAAGTATTCGCTAATAAACGAAACTATATATTTATTACCGGAAGCGTTTGATTTCGATTACCACAACTAATATGGTGTCAAATTAGTGCCTTTCTGGTCCAAAAATATTCACGACTAGTTCGCTAGATGAATACATGATGAATTAGGGTTGCCGATATGTCTTCCGTTCGACCGTTCGATCGATATCGGCACTTTTATGATCCGCCGTCGAACTTTTCTGAAAGTTGTGTTTCCGTGACCTCATGTTAGTTGAATGGATTCCAAGTTCCAAATAATGCTTAACTAGTTCACTAGACGCTCGGATGAGGCTATCGACCACTAAAATATTCGTCGTTTCGACGATCGGCCGCTTTCCGGTCGAATTGTGCACTGTTTGCCGAATGACCGGAAACGACGTGTTATGTGAATTTTGCTATTCTCACATTATTTTAGGATGTTTAGCATTGTTTTATTCTTATCTTGACATTCGGAACCCTCCGAATTAGTCTTGCGGACAAATCGCCATTTGTCGCCTTTTCGGTCGAAATGGACAATTTTGCAATTTAGGCGTTATACCGGAAAGTTATGTATTATTGTAATAGTTGTTCTCAAATATGTGTTTTCATTTGCATATGGACTCAGGTATGGCATTTACATGCCTTCATTTCTTGTTCGGATTCGTTTCAGCGGGTTTTCCGACACAGTTAGTGTCACCGCATTTAGTGCATTCAGTACTTTCTACCAACACTCTTAGGGCATTGTATTGGTCTGTTTCTCATCGTAACGGAAACCAGTATATGTTATGATTAGATTTACTTGTCCTAATAACGTACGACTCAGTTTTGAATTTAAATTACGATAATCATGCATGAGATTATAATATGAAATTAGTGATTACATTGTACGGAACTACCAGTTATTTGCCAGTTGTCACATACCTCAGGTCTTGATGAGGACCGGTAGGGGTTTCAGGTTGACCTCTGCTTCCAACGTCATTGGTGAAAGGTTTCAGCTCCTCTACTGTACATAGATGATGCATATCTAATATTGTAACTATAATTGTTGTTGTTGGTTAGTTTGGTCTAGTCATTTTTTGGGGCTGTAGTAGTTGATGATCAATGTTACTTACAACAGATTAATTAGGTTACTTGCGTTGGTCAAGTTTTGGGTATATGAGATTAGTGATCATCGGTAACCCATGTTTTGGATATGTATGAATGTTATTTGACTTATTTATGACATTTTAACTATGATGACATATTTTATTTAAGTATGCTTACTGTTGTTTCTATATGAGTGATGCTAGTTGAAGGGTATACCATTGACTGCTTATATGGTATGCTAGTATTTGGAAAGTTTATTTAAGTCTGGTTACTGGTGTTTGTTAAGTTTTGGAAAGCTTTTGTTTAGTATTTGGAAAGTTGTTTGTGCTTTGGTTGGATAAACATGTTTATGACACCTGCTGGTTTTCATCATTTGAATGAACTTATATTGGATGTGCATTTTCATTGTGCATTTAACTGAGTATATGTATTTGAATGAACAAGTATACGGCAGTTGATAACCTTTTATTCGAGTGAACATGTATTTGATTAAACAAAACCAATGCATTTAATTGTAATTGAGTTTGGATGTTGAAACATGCTTAACTAAGCAAAGGTCTTTTGATGTTTAAACATGAGGCAACAAAACAAATGTCAAATTGAGGACCAAACATGCTTGACTAACATAAAGGTAAAAAACAACTTAAGTATGTTGTACAAATTGAAGTTAGGTGTTTGGAAATTTAGTAAACATATGCTACTAATGTGTTCATATTAGGAATTCTTATTAACTGTAGTAAACAATGACCCTCAACAATAGCTTCCTAGTTTAGTTCAAGAAGTCAAACCCATTTGAAGTTCAAAATGTCAACAATGTTTCAGATCTAGTTAAGTTTGTTATTAATAGCTATTGTTGTTGTTAATACGTTCATATTGTAGGTTAAGTAAGGTTAATCAGTGCTTGGCTGCTTGATTAGGAATTGTTTTGAATATGGAGAGAATTTATCGTTCAGGGACTGAAATTGTAAGTAAAGTTACGAGGGGTATTTTAGTATTTTCACTGAATTACAAACGGCCAGTAAGTGGAAGGGACCTGATTGCGAGAAATCAACAACCAAAGGGACCAGACTATTGATTTTTTTCAGATGAGCGCTGAAAATGTGATTGGGTGTAAACCTTAGGAACTGAAATTATAGTGTACTCTAAGTTATTTTAAAAACGTTTGATATTACTTCAAACTAGTTATTTTGGATTTATCCCACAACTATTTTAGTATTATAAAATTGATTGATTATATAGTAAAAAGCATGTAAGATGAATGGTAATTTTGATATATTATTTTATTTTAATTGATTTTGAGTATATCTTGTTGTAACTTATCTATTTTATCTACGTCTAGATATAAAAAAAATGAAATAAAGTTTGAATAGTAACGTATAAACGATTGAAGCACAAACTTACGTTATCAAAGCTACCTCACATATTTTTTATAAAATGACAACGTTTATTGTAGGAACTGAAATTATAGTGTACTCTAAGTTACTTTTAAAACGTTTGATATTACTTCAAACTAATTATTTTGGATTTATCCCACAACTATTTTAGTATTATAAAATTGATTGATTACATGTAAGATAAATGGTAATTTTAATATATTATTTTATTGTAATTGATTTTTAGCATATTTTGTTGTAACTTACCTATTTTTATCTACATCTTGATATAAAAATGAAATAAAGTTTGAATAGTAACGTATAAATAATTGAAGCACAAACCTACGTTAATAAAACTACCTAACTTTTTATTTATAAAATGACAACGTTTACCCTTTCCGTTATGCTAACAACATAATGTAATCCTTTAGCGCATGACATCATAGTCTAGTGGCATATTGGGAGATGAGATAAGGCTTAGGGACCATTAGGTCTTAGGTTCGATTCCCACAATGGGGTTTTTTCATATTTATTGAGTTTTCTCCTGAATTAGGGTATAGGCATTATTGCCATGTGAAGATGGATATGATCGGGTGGTTCCTCTGGTGGCACACGATGATACTCAATGGTTCGTTAGTGATCCAAATTTGCCGTTAAAAAAATGTAACCCTTTATCAAATTCGAATAAACATTTGTGATGTACTTATTTTAGCGATGTTTTAATAAAAGTTTTCTCTAAATCGAACTAGTCAAATATAATTGATTTTGTTGTTACTTTGACGAATCGAACCAATATCGTCTGAACAATTTGGTACCACTACCGATGCTCGCCTTTATAGTTTCCGGTATAAATTTCGTTGAAAACGGAGTTGTATTCACAATAGAATATCTTTTCTGTATCGTAAACTATAACGAGTGCCACACCATATGGTGCTTATGACAACCCTAACTGATATTGTCTGGACAATATCGCTACCAAATACCGGTATTCGTTTTTATCTTCTTTGATTGCCAATTGCCATACGAAACATCGGTACCATAATGATAAGTAGTGTTTGGTATGCAGGAATGAGAGGCGGAATGGAAATGTTCATTACGAGGGAATGAAGAAAAGAGTGTTTGGTTGGTCAATGGAATTGAATCACCCATTCCACAAGTCATTCCATTCAGTCAAAATCATTCTATCCCCCTTATGTTTTTTTTTTCATTCCATCACCTCTTGTATCAGTCATCAACACCACAACCCACCACCTTTGCCACTACCCACCACTAATGCCATCGCCGCCTCCATCCGTAACCCGTCACTGCCTCCGCCGCCACCCTGACAGCCACCGTCGCCGCCACCACTCGCTGTCGTTACCAACCACCACCTCCGCCAACGCCACTTGTCGCCGCCACCGTCAATGCCACAAACCACTGCCACCACCACCCGCCGCCGCTACCCACCCACCTCAGTTGCCACCAACCACCACTGACGGCCGCCGTCGCCACCTTAGTCGCTGCCTCCACCACCACCACTCATCGCCGCCTCCGCCAACACCCACCATCGCCACCTATAACCACCCACAATCACTACCACCGAACACCACTGATTTATTTCTTGTTTTTCTTGCCTACTGAACAATACACAAAATAATTCATTTCATTCCACGTGGTAATCAAACAAGACATGAAATGATAATGATCTATTGCATTCTCCCGTCCATTCCATTATCTCATCCATTCCATTTCATTACCTCATATCAAAAGTAAGATAATAACTGAATGGATACAAACTGAATTTCCGTCGCAAAACATGAAAAATATTGTTTGAAAATGTAAAGTGTAAATGATAATTATAGAAAGCATTCTACGCGGCATTGGTCAACAAGCATAAGAAGTCAACGCTTGAATCGGTCTTTCCCCCCTTTCCTTTTCTTCTTGTAATGCATATAGAAATATTGTAACGCAGTTTTATTTATTCCCAAATTAAACCTCAATCACCATGAATTTTGACTACAAAATTGACACTATCATTTCTTTATCATAATTGTTTCGTGGAAGCTACAATTTCTTCAATTCCTTATATTATTTAAACTCAACCCTGTTTTTTTTTCTTACTTTTCTATGTTTAGGGTTCTATAAAGATCGATAAATTCATGCTTTTTAACTGGGTCTTCTTCAAAGTGTTGATGTTCAGATTCTGCAGATATTTAATGGATAATTATGCTGTTTGCCGTAATTATTTTTTACTTTTTACTCTTTTTTTAATATAATCTCTCAATTTAGCAGTTGATTGATCTTCTTGCATAGTTTAGATGTCAATTGTTGGAAATTTGTATTGTTTTTTCTGATTTAATTTTGCATTTTTTGTGTGAATTCCTAATTTCAAGATGGTTGCATTCGATTAACGTATATGCCGTTAGATTAATAGATAATTTGAATTAATCAAAAGTAGTTGTATTTCTTGTTAAAAGAATACAGCAAATTAAAGGCAGTAGAACTTTATAGCATGTTGACTTTTAGGGTGACGTTTCGTTGCTTTAAATGGTGACTGCTAGTTAGAAGGTAGAACACTGATCATCTTTCTGTAAAAATGTGAAAAAGAAAATTATTTTTTGTACACTAATTGGATTATACAGAAGTTATTAGTTGGTTACTATTACCATTAATAATCTGAAAATTATACATTTAAACTAATCAGTTATTGCTAAACACCGTCTGATTTTCGCCTTTTCGGTTCGTATATGTGCAAACAGTTCAGGAGAGGCCCGTCGTCTTATAGTTCCGGTAAGGGAAAAAACCATGATGGTGATATCAAGTATGGGTTTGACTTGGTCAAAGGAAAAGCTAATCATCCAATGGAGGATTATCATGTTGCTAGGTTTGTGGAAATAGCTGACCATGAACTCGGGCTTTTCGCCATTTACGATGGCCATTCGGGAGATCGTGTGCCTTCTTATCTTCAAAAACATTTGTTTGATAACATCTTGAATGAGGTATGTAATTGTTTCTAAAGTGGAGTAAAATGCCATTTTTGCGACTTTTGTCCAAAGGTTTGTTTTTTCGCATCTGGATCCAAAATGTTTGAAATCTTGCCATTTTGATCTGACTCGTTAACTCCATCCATTTTTCTCCGTTAAGTTAGGGGTATCACCATCTTTTTAGACATTATTTTATTAACCTAAAAACACTATAATAAATAAAATCATGAATCTTTATTTCTTATAGTTTTTTTAGTTGAGTAAAATAATGTCTAAAAAGATGATTATACCCCGGACTTAAGGGAGAAAAATGGATAGAGTTAACAAGTCGGATGAAAATGGCAGATTTTCAAACTTTTTGGATCAAAATGCGAAAAAACAAACGTTTGGATGAAAGTCGCAAAACCTACCAAACTCAGGGACGAAAATGACATTTTACTCTTCTAGTATGAGTTGGCTAAGTGGTCGGGTCAAAATGCTTTCGGGTCAAGTACATTGGTTCAAAAGGTCAACCACTCATTGTTTTACTGATTCATACGTCTGATATTGACATAATGTTACAGAGCGAGTTTTGGGTTGACCCAAAGCGATCGATGGCTAAAGCATACGAGAAAACCGATGAAGCAATTCTTTCAGACGATTCTGATTTGGGACGAGGCGGGTCAACCTCAGTGACAGCTATTCTTATGAATGGTCAAAGATTATGGGTTGCAAATTTGGGTGATTCTAGAGCGGTTATTTCAAAAGGTGGTGAAGCTATACAATTGAGTACCGATCATGAACCAAGTACGGAAAGAAGCAGTATTGAGCATAAAGGAGGGTTCGTCTCAAATATGCCAGGTTTGACTTGTGTTTATCAATTAGGTTGACTTTTTGTCGTTTGTCTTTGATTTCGGGACCTAAATGCCTCGGAGCGTCCCAATCTTTTTAAAATCAAGTTTCCTGATTTTAGCAACCAACTTTATTCTAACTTATTTTACGATGCGCATAGGATGATGTCATGTCAGCTACCACATTAGATGTCACATATGCAAAAAATGCGTATGTGAAAACAAACATTAAAACAAGTATGCAGAAACTATTATTTTAATAAATGTTGAAAAGATAGTTATTATAAATGCACTAAAATGATAAATAAGATGCCATGTTAGCAATTTTGAATATCAGCAAACAAATTAGCAATTAAAATTTGCACTAATCAAATGTAACTTGGTTGCTAAAAGGTAGTAATGAAGTGCAGTATAGTTTCTATTTTGTGCATAATTCTAATGTTGGTTGCTAAAATTTGGATTAACTAAAAATGTGATTACTTTGTGTTTCTTGTTGGGATTGAATGCTAAGGACACTTAACGACATTAAGCTAGATTAACTAAAATTTTGAAATCTAGAAACTTGGCATTACTTTAACATTGGTTAATGTTTCTGTATTGTTCTCTAACAATTGCAAGGAAATATTATAACTTTTTAGCATCGAACGGACTGTAGCGTTATTTTCTAAAAGAAAGTTTCATGCTTCTATTTTTTGTATTCTTTATTTGTATCGTTTTCTTTCGTTTTCAGGGGATGTTCCTCGAGTGAACGGACAGCTGGCAGTATCTCGTGCATTTGGAGACAAAAGCCTGAAATCCCATTTGAGATCCGACCCTGCTATTCAAGATACACTTGTAGACAACAAAACCGATCTTCTTGTGTTGGCAAGTGATGGTCTTTGGAAGGTAACAATTTTATTATCAAATGGGGGTCAACCGATCGTCATATGATTGTTAATTATTGTTTTTATTGATTTATCAAGGTTATGGATAATCAAGAAGCAGTTGATATTGCAAGAAAAATCAAGGACCCACAGAAGGCTGCTAAGCGATTAGTAGCCGAAGCTCTGAAAAGAGACAGTAAAGATGATATATCGTGTGTGGTAGTTAGATTCAGGTGAGATTTTTTTGTACCTTTTAATCATTTTCTATCTTTTTTCGTTTTCATTTTGTGGGCTCGTTTGATCATCGCAAACAGACCGTAAAATGACAATGAGAAAAGATTTATGTAAAGAAAAACTTAAATAATAAACCCTTTTGGGGCGCTGTGAGTATGCTAGATTGGTGAAGAACTGAAGAACATATTATTGAGTAGTTGAGATTATTATGTTATGTAAATTTGACACTCATTGGTGTTTTGTTGACTTGATTATTGTAAGATTATGAAGACTTGGTGAGCTTGTTTGGATATCGGAATGAAAAATCATTTGTTGGTGGTGTTCAGTGTTCACGATCAAGTTCGGTTGAATTTTATGAGGGTTTGGTTTCAGTTTCGGAAAATGACAGACGCCACTGGTTGGGTGGGTTGGTCGACCCGTTATTATTCTCTTCGAAATCATTAATTTGTGTTATTTTTTTAAAGTGACACTAATACATATTCGAAAATAGTAATCGTAATAAGTTGAATGGTTGGTTTTATTTACATAGTTACTTATGTAACGTCTCAAAGCGGACGTGCCCCTATTAGGTTGCTGGGAGTGGATGAGGGGCGGCAAAAGAAAGTCGGTGAGGTGGCTTGAGGTCGAACGCTTATGAACACCGCCCAACCTCATGTGGTGTTGAGTGTAGGGTGTTTTGCGGGCTTGACATATCGAAGACAAAGAAGAAGATTTGTATTACGGGGTTTGGGTCTGGATTCTTAATGACGTGGCAACGATACCACAGGTGGATATGCGGTTGCACTCCCACCACTGCTACATATAAAATTACTCTAAACACTTTAGTTGTATCCTCTTCGTTTGTTTCCAAAATCTGGGAAACCGCACTTGCATAAACAAAAAAGCACGATATAACTATGCAATTTTATCTTAATATGAAAAATATTTTTCCATGAACTCAAAACTTGATTAAACATGTACATTGGCAAGAGCTTACCCATGAATAGAATGCCTCAAGTGGGGGGTAACGATGAGACTTGATGACTTTCGGTTAATGTCTAAATGACATGTTATAGGTGGTTGGCAACTACATAGATGGTGATGGTACGTTACAAATGATCATAAGTAACAAATACAAGTTCAAGATATGTGCGAGAGCTTTAATCTTTACGATAAAATGATCGCCTATATAAAAGAAAAAATCGCGCAATTACATTAAGATTGTGATTTGTTCAAGACTACTAATAAAACAAACTTGAGTTGAGTATAACAAAAGGCTGTTAAGCTGTAATTTTTATATGATTAAAGTTTTTGGCGTTTACAAACTATTGTAAAAATGAAAGGGTAAAAATAGAGAATATCTTAGTTCAGGGGAAAGAAATGAAATATTAGAATAATACAAGGGGTTAACACTTGATCCTATATGAACAGCCTCCATGAGGGGCGGATGTACCTTATTATAAGGGGTAGTGTCTGCTATCCCTTGTCGCTC
The DNA here is from genome assembly GCA_947069175.1 of Scalesia atractyloides. Classification (NCBI taxonomy): domain Eukaryota; kingdom Viridiplantae; phylum Streptophyta; class Magnoliopsida; order Asterales; family Asteraceae; genus Scalesia; species Scalesia atractyloides. Next base: position 2,461,071 of record CAMTDV010000029.1, read on the forward strand.
AAACGATAGTGTAAATTTAGGAAAAATTTGACGTTTTCTTGATTTCGTTACCCCTTTCTTTTAAAACGTTAACTCTATAAAAGTTTTCTAGATCTGCCTCTCCAAATCCTAAAATAGTTTATACTTGTTCCATTTTAAGACTGAGATATATGCCTATACTTGTTACACGTTTGACATATTATAAGGCTACTATTAATATATTATTGTCGACTTACAAAGTTTTATTTTCCTACTATACCCTATTGTTAAATTCGTTAAAGTTTTATTTTATCATTTTCGGTTTTTATGTTAAGTAGACCAAAATATAAACTTCTTTTACTGGTACTAATGTGCATAGAAATGTGTCACTTTCCACAAGGTTGAGGGTTCACGTCCCCTGATAAACAAATGTGTAAATTTAAGAGTACGATTAAAATGTGTAAATGTTGGGTCTAGACTCAATGTTGGGAGTGACAGATGACTAATTAATAAACTAATTCAGATAGAGATGATTTATTATAGCTCGTATAATTAAAGTGTAATGAGAATGTGTCATTTTATATTAGATTAGGGTGGAAGTCTCATGGTGGACAAATATATATATATATATATATATATATATAGGAGTTAGTCGTTAAAAGGAACCGTAAATAATAAACTTGTCAACTACTTTGGAATTATTGCTATACATCAGAGGGTGCTAAATGGATCGTGTTCGTGGGTCTAACCTAACCCGAACCTAGAGATTTAGCACAATTCAAACATGACCCGAACTCGAAAATCATGTTGGGCGTATGAACCCGAACACAACACAAATATTCAAGGGTGACGGAACACACTCCATATAACCCAACTTTTGTGTATTAATATTTTAAAATTAAGTTTTACAACAAACAAATAGAAACGTATATAAAACAATTACATTTTAATTATAAATCTTATATCAACTTCTTTTTGAATTATAATTATGGCATAAATTACCCAATCACATTAATTTACAACGTAAAAACACATTTTGAAAAATAAAATAAAATAAAATATAAATGGGTTAAATTGGTCAATCTGTCAACTTGTTTGGTTGACATAAACTCGACATGTTTAGCCAAACGGGTTTGCTGGATTAACATGAAACTGACCCGAACCTATTTACACTAAAACACAAACCCTACAAAATAAATTCTCACACATCTCCACCACCCTCATAATCTCACTCTATTCACATTATGTTTATCTTTATTCTTTTCCTATCTATACCATGTATAACTGCTTGCATCACTTGTCACATCACCGTAAGGGGGCGTAAACCTAACAGGAATTAAACTAAAAACAATAAATTTGTCAACTACCTTGATCTACATGATAAATTCTCACATACCTCCACCACCATCATAAAATCACACTATTAAACGAAACAGGAACATGTTCAATAATAAAGAGATTTAAATTAGATTAAATTTGCCCTTCACTATTAAACTCCGTAATTATGAAACATTCATAAAAAATTAATATAAATACAAGTTGATTTAGGTAAAATTACTTCTTAATGGATTCATTTGAGTTTACTGAAACTATACTTTGAATCAATTTTGATTTCTCAGATTATATAAATGTATAACGGGATAATGGGTCATCTTGTATATCTATTATTATTTTAAAAAAAAACCTAAACATCGATTATATTTTTATTCTTGACCCGTAACCAAACAATGACCATGTTCATACCAAATTATATGTTTGTAAAATGTATTTTAGACGTCTTAACTTGCATACTCAAAATTATAGTTTACATTTAGAAAACATAAATAATCTTTTTTTTTGAATACTTTTGAAATTCATCAATTTAATAATTCATCATTTTTATAAGCTCTATAATCACTTTCTTTTTTCTATTTAAGAATTAAGAGTAAGGTTAGAGGGTGCGAAATAACCGTAGTATTTAATCATTCATTTAAGTTTCATTGCTAAATGTATATCTCTCACACAAAATATGAGGAAGAGCCCACCACTCAAAATCATTCCTCTCTCATATAGAGGGGTATGTAACTAGTCCTGCAAATGAACTGAACGAACATGAACAAGTCTTATTGTGTTTCGTTTGTTAAGAAATATATATGTTCATGAACTATACATGAACGCTTAACGAACGGATTTTATGTTCGCGTTCATTTGTTAAGGAAATGAAATTGTTCGTGTTTGTTTGTGTCCGTTTGTTATATTTAGGCAACGAACGTTAATGAGAACAAACCAATGTTCATGAACACAAATGAAAACAAATGAACACAAACAAACGTTCATGAACGTAACATATAATACACTGACACTTATTAAACATTTTATTTGTCGGAATTTTGAAGTATTTAAATAAAATATAAAAACTAAAAATGCTAATGAACTTTCAAACACAATCGAACACGTTACCGAACGTTCACGAACATAAACGAATGAACGCGGCCTCTGTTCATGTTCGTTCATTACCTAAACAAACAGAATTTCTTGTTCGCGTTCGTTTGTTTAATAAACGAACAAACAAAAACGAACTTTTCGCTAAACGTTTAGTTTATATGCAGCCTTTACCTAACCGTGATATCAGGGCACATTTATATACACCTATAAATTTATGTTCCCATTATAAAAGTAATATTCAATTATGAAAGTTAAAGTTAAAAGCAAGCATGTAAAACATGATTCAATAAAAACAAATACCAAACACATTACTTATGATCCACTTATTCTCAACACACACTGAAAACACCTCAACTGTGTGTAAGCTCTTAACCAATCACACATGCCGAAGTGTTTCAGTCTAGTGGCCTCCAGAAACTGGTGCCTCCGGTCAACTTTCTCCACTTCACTCCCCATAGTGCCGTACAACACGTTCGGCAATCCTCCCCTCTCGCGAAAATAATAACGCCACAATTTTCCTCCCCCACTCATATATATATACTTAGATACATATGTATATGTATGTATAACAGAAGAAGTTATATTAATAAATGGGGACCATAATGAAATAAAGTGCATACCTATGTGACCTCACCTACATTAACCCTATAATATAATAAAAAAACTTTGTATTTTTCAAGTAACTGAATTGCTTCGTTAGGAAAGTGCAAACGTTAATAATGATAAAAACGGCCTCTGTATACATTATCTTGAAGATATATTATAGAAAACTATGTTTTTTTTACTTGAATTTTGAAAATATATAACAGAAAACTATGTTAGAAAACTCTTAATGGATGACTAACTTATCTTTAGAAGATTTATATGAAAATATATCAATAGCACACTAATGAACGGTTTTAGTGGCTAAAGTGTGTCTATCGCGTTAGCTTTCCGAAGGATTGTTATGTTAGGATTCTCGAAAGGGATACCAATTGTCAATATAATTGGAAGATTGATCAAGTGCCTTTGTGACATTTTTTACTTAGTTAACATGCTTAGGTTGTTTGTAAAACAAGATAATATATTTTTTTTTGTATTTGGAGTCTTTTATTTTTTAAATATAGTTTTAGATTTTTTTTAAAGAATTTTTTTTACTCTAATATTATTTTAAATTCAGAAAACTTGCCAAGTTACATCAAAACAAAAGTAACAACGGTTTAGTACTCATGCATCTGCCCGCGTACATGGATCGACATCTGATTCTTACCTATATTTTACTACATATATAAAATGGAGGATGTCAATATGCAATCTGTGCCAAATAAACATGTTCTAAACTCTTCATTGTAATTGAATATTTGTTCTTGTAATATAAACATGTAACACACTTCATATATTAAGAAATAAATGGTTTAATACTAATGGATCATAGTTTAGTGAAAAGGTAAATCTTATAAAACAACTTGAGGCGGGTTTTTCTGTTTCATCTTCAAGAAAATAATTTTCGATATAATCATCTGTTAATCTTCATTTATGTGCATTAGTGTATGCTTTGGAGGTAGATCTTACCTTATATTGTTGTAGTATATTTTATTTATTTAATTATTGATGTGTGACATAAAGTTTTTATTTTTTAATAATTGTTGTGGATCAAATTAAATTAGGTTATATTTTTGTATGACCTAAATTATCTAATAAACCCAATAATTTGTTTGTAAATAACTAGATAGGTTATAGGTAGGTATATACTATTGCCTTGTTATAATTCTTGTGTTTGTTATACGGGTATATTTAGAACCATAATTACTAATGTTTTTGTTTATATTTGCAGAAGTTCTTTATCATTTTTTATAACTATAAAATATTCTTTAGGGTTTCAATAGAAAACATGTATATATTTATTATGAAAAAACTAACACGATAAAGTAGAATTTAGTTTTTTTTTACTTTCTTATTTTTTGTCACTTAGTTTTTTTTATTTGTTTGTGGATCAAGCGAACTAAATATCGACTCAAATCTGATATATATTTATATACACATTTCATTCGTATTTATGCAATTCAAAAAATGTATGTCGCTCACTTTCATTCTATTTAAATTTAGATGAAGCATTTAAAGAGATTCGTGTAAGTTTTACACTATTTGATATATCTTATACAATACCCTAGTATATATATAAGTTATTTTTAATAGATAATTTGTTTATTATATCATAATAAGTTAGATTATTTAACAAAGAATAACGTATTATGAAAAAATAAATGTGGAATAAAGTGATGATATGAAAATATAATACATTTATAATGAATAATAGATTTGAGATTAATAAAATGGTTTGAAATATCGATAAAGTATTAACTAGGGGTATTTTTAGCATCTTATTGAATATTATTTTTTATTGATATATAAATAATTGCAATGTGCGATTTGACTCGCATGTCACATATGTACCATTTGAGCCTTTTGTGGTGATCAAATTACCGGTTTTTTTTATAATATATTGACTCACATGTCACATATGTATCATTTGAGCATTTTGTGGTGACCAAATTACCCGTTTTTTATAATATATATATATTTCCATGCAATATGGCCCCAAGTAATAATTTTCATGAGTTATTGATTTTCTTTAGTCATATGAATGCTTTTGCAAATTTAATATGCTATTAAGTGCAAATAAGTAACAAGATACCAACGTGTTATTCTTACTTTTACCTTAGATAACACTTTTATTAAATATTTTCACATTTCCATTCAATTGGTAACTTAAATAGATCAAAGAACTAATGAACACCCCTTCAATCAAGGAATGAAGAATGAACACTCTTATTTTAATCTACGTTTCCAAGAACCAATGAACAGTAAACCTTATACGATTCAAATCTCATTCACCAAAATTTAGTATACAAACCTAACCTAGTCTAACATGATACCCTATAACATCAAAATTATCTATGATCGACGGCTGGAATCGCGCTTTGAGACGGTGAAACATACCTGAAATTTGTCTAATAAAGTTCCCTATGACCGTTGCTAATCGGCATCCTGAACGTTTCTGATCGTGCCTGCCTGCATGTAACTTAATCTCCGTTTTGTGATCATGCCGGAATCCTTCACCGGCGACGAAAAGAAGAGAGATGTGAATGGCTGGAGGGTGAGGAGGGTTTTTAGTTAATACAGCTAAGTAAAAAGATGAAAAGACAATTATACTCTTTAACAATTGAAAAGAAACGGTGAAATTAACACTGTCTAACGACATAGTCTAAGATTGTTTCAATTGAGACTGGTGGATAGGTAAGACAACAAAAATCTAAAAATAAAAGATAAAAGTGTCAGTGCCCCAAAACACGAAGATAAACGTGTTGTTTACTCTTTTTTTTTTAAATTGAAAATGAAATTTATTGGTTGTACACAAATAAATAAATAAATTTGAGTTGCGTTTGAATGTGCTCCATAAATGATAATAATAACAAGAGTTAAATGCTTGGTTGGTCCCTGTGGTTTGCAAATTTTGCAGACTTGGTCCCAGTGGTTCACTAATTACACACTTGGTCCCAGTAGTTTCAAATTTTGCACTCGGGTGGTCCTTACCACTAACCTTTGTTAGATTTCTCAGTTAAGTATATGCAAAATTACTATTATACCCTCGTCTTCTTCATCCTTTCTCTGCTACCACCTGCAACTACTCTGCTACCACCACCCTCACCCTCGCCGCCTTTCACCGCCATACCACTCAGCCATACCCTCGCCGCCTTTCACCGCCATCTTCCTTCCAAGACCCAAAGTTACCGGCTGTAAACGCCGACATCCGTGGAATTCCGGTCACCCCTTCCGGTTAGCCACCTCCGCTCATCTCCAACCCCCTTCATTAAACAATTACTGATTTTACAGATCTGGACGATTTCCAATTATAATTTTGTTAGACCGATTTGAGGTTGAATCGTTTATCACCACCATCGATCGCTTGTGAATTTGTTCTCACCACCACACATTGCCGTTAATCTGTTACAACAAATTTTCCTCTTCATCTTTTGCACTAAGCCCCTCCATTTATGCCCTCACAACTCCTTCATCTTCTTCGTTACCCGGAAACCTGCAACTCCTTCATGTTGAGCTTGATTCGAGTAGATCTGAACTGACGAAGATGAACTGAAAATGATACATATTGTTCATTCGTACGGATCATTTCGGTTGATTTTTGATCAGTTTCGGAGAAATTTTGGATCCGTTTTGGTGTGTTGATTGATGATTTCAAACTGTTTCAGTGAAATTTCAAAGAGTTTTGGTTCGAGTTTTTGAGTTTCGATCTTTGTTACATTGATTTTGCAGAAAATGGAAACACAGCCGAAAAACCTGCAACTTGCCGGAGCGCCGGAGCGCCGGAGAAGACGACTGAAGCCGCCGAGAAACCTGCAACTTGCCGGAGCGCCGGAGAAGACGACTGAAGCCGCCGAGAATACCGCCTCAACACCCATTCGGTTTCGGTGTACCTCCTTCTTCTAACCTTTCCGGTGATTGTTGCAGTGGTGGTGGTCAGTTGACGGTGGAGGTGGTGGTGGGTTTAAGGTGGATGTGGAGGTTGCAGGTTTGTGAAGGAGGGTAATATAGTAATTTTGCATATACTTAACTGAGAAATCTAACAAAGGTTAGTGGTAAGGACCACCCGAGTGCAAAATTTGAAACTACTGGGACCAAGTGTGTAATTAGTAAACCACTGGGACCAAGTCGCAAAATTTGCAAACCACAGGGACCAACCAAGCATTTAACTCTAATAACAATAATAGACTCCTCTAGTTTCTTCCGCTCTCTACCACCACCACCACCACCAAGCTTCTCGTCAGAAGCTCTATTTACATATCACTCTTGCCGCCGTAACGGTTGCCGGAGCTGCTTCTCCCACCACCACTTGTTCAATCTCCGACCACCGTCTTATTTGGCAATTACCCATTGATTATGGCTAATGTTTAGTACCAATTCTTTATATATCTTCAACTTATTATTCTTCTAATTTTTATTCCACAATATACAAAAGATTGAATCTTTTTTGTGGGTCTTTAGTATCTGATTCTATCTCTCAAGGGTTTTCATGAAACATGTCGATTTTTTGTTGTTTTGCCCCCTCGGCAGGAAAGAGCAAGAAAGTTAAGGTGAGATTTGGTAATTTTGAATTTAGATTATTAATTGTTTCATTAGTTATATGGTAAATTATAGGTTATTTGTTTACTCATTATGAAAAGCATAAAGCCACTTGCGTTTTTAGAATTGGTTATTTTGAGTGGTTCATAGTAAAATCAAAGATCTGGAACATGACTGTGAAGATGGATGGTTTTTTATTTATTATTATTTTTTAATCATGATATTGTTTGAAAATTGGATGGTTTTATAATGATCTTAAAAAAAAACAGGTAAACTAGGGGCGTCAATCGTGGCGGGTTGAATGATTTCGGATATTTTATTCGTGTGTTCGTGTCGGACACACTTAAAATCTAAGCCGTGTTGTGTTTTGGGTTGACCCGTTTAATGTTCATTTGCTAATATGAGTCATACCTAGGAACTTAGTAATAATTTAATCGACAAATAGCTCAAGCTCAAATGAACATTTTTGTAATTAATGTTTCTTAGTTATTTTTAACGGGTCATGTTTAGGTTGACCTGTTTATTAAACGAGTAGTGCTAACTGACCTAAGGTGACATGTATGTACGGGTCGTGTTAGGAACTGCTGCCCCTAACCAAATTATAAACTATTAGAAAGTGTCTAAGTTTGTGTTTTTTTTTGCTGATGAACACATGTTTTCCATGTTTAATCATGGTTTTTATGGTAGTTATCATGGTTTTGACTTGCTATGTTGTGAGTGTTCATAGGAAGAAAAGGATGAAAACATTTTGCAAGTGGGAGTACAACACTTTGAAAATCCTACAGATAAAGATGACCCAAAGTCCAAGTCCAAGTCAAAGTCAACATTCAATGTAAATGTCAAGGTGGTCAGCCATGGAAGTCCAGTAAAACCTCAAGTCGAAGAAAACGAAGATACAGCATACGAAGCAGAAGATGAACACGAAAGAGATAACCATTCCAAATCTAAACTCCAATTTTCGGTCGGTAAAATTCCGAGTCTAGAGCAAGAAGACGACAAACACACGAATCTCATTGATCAACACAATTATTGTTCCGAGGCAGAAATGTGCAACGATGGCCATTTAAGTGATCCCGGTGCTTCAAAGAAGGCCTTTTTATCTTCCCCGAAGCTAAAACGATCTTGTTCTAATCTTGAAACAAAACGGGTCGTGCTAAAAGAGAAATTTGCCCCTAATGAATCGTTTGAAGATTTACAGAAATTAGCGGAAGATGGTTTTATGAGTCCTGTATCCGTAACAAGTAATTGTAGTGCTGATAGAGTGATTCTACGAAAGCATTCTTCAAGTCAAATCTTGCCGTCAAAAAGCCGAAAACTATGGTGGAAGTTATTCTTGTGGAGTCATAGAAACCTACACGAACCGATTAAAAGGGTTCAAAATAAGCTTCTTGTAATCAATCAACAAGGTGGGTACTCTTCAGATACTCTAGAACCAAATAGGAGACTCGAGGAGTCAAAGTCAAAGTCAAAAACAGAAAAAGTCAACAAAGGAGATCGACGATGGGATTCGTTTCGTCAAGAACCGGATTTCTGGCCACAGAATCAATGGATGGCTTTTCCAGCTGGATCACCATTGACAAGAGTAGATGAATGGGTTCAAGATATTCCAACCGAGCCTGTTTTAACAAGCGGTCATGAAAAAGACTGTGAAATTACGTTTCCGCCCTCGCCAGAAAACAGTAAACCGCCAGGCGGAAACACCAGCGATCTACCTGAAGAGATTGCATACGCAAACATGGTGATACAGTCTTTAAATTCTTCTTCAACGGTTGCTTACATTTCTGGTATCGGACTAAAGGTTATTCCTGTAATTTCGGGCTTTTCAAGTCTTCGATCAGTCAACTTATCTGGAAATTCAATAGGTTTTTACTTTTTAGAATACCCTTTCCAAGATTTCATTTTTAAGGTTTTGGTATGCTAATATAACGAATTTATGTGGTTTTATATTTATTTTTTGTAGCGAATATAACGCCAGGATCATTGCCGAAGGGTCTTCATGTTCTTAATTTATCAAGAAACAAGATTAGTGTTATTGAAGGCCTTAGAGAACTCACACGGATACGGATTCTTGACCTAAGTTACAACCGGATATCGAGAATTGGGCAGGGTAAGTAGCTCGCCTTACCTTTTCATTAAGATGACCATTTTAAGCGCTCTTGATGCATAATGAAATTGTTGTCCAAAGGTCTTTTTAATGCATATAAAACCGGAAGACTTGGTATAAATACTTGCAGTTTATTACCGATTTTTAGCAATCAACCTCATTTTAAATGATTTTATCTGTAATTTGCTTATTAAAGGCCATATTTTAAATCACTAACAAAATGTAAATTACTTTCTATCTTAAGCCTAACTTTAATCTCCTAAATTAGAAACAAAAAGTGTATATTATGTTTTTCTTTTGTACATCTACCAGTCTATCATCAATAATCTAAGGGTGTAAACGAGCTCAGCTCATTTCGAGCTGCATGTCAAAAGCTCGGGATCAACTCATTAATAATTTCTAAAGCTCGAGCTCGGCTCGTTTACTTTTTATTAAATATTTAACATGTTATTTATATACGTTATTTTATTTAAATCTACATCTATAACTGTATATATTATTTAATTATTTTTTGTTACAAAAATATATAATAGTATTTATTTAAAAGCTTTATAATATTCATATAAATAAAATTATTGTTTAGGCTACCAAGCCTAGTCATTAGTCAAGCTCATTATGTGAAACTAGGGATAGGATTGGTAGAGTACCCCTATCTGTACCCATACCCATACCCGCTACCTAATCTGAACAAATCTGCGTACTGAATACCGTACCGAATATTATGGTACGGTACGGGTATCGGCACCGGTATTTCAGTACAGTACTCGATTTGGTACCATTTTGTTTTTTTTTTCTATCTTTTAAGCATGGGTACTAAATAGGTAAAATCGGTACGAGTAGTAATACAATGCCGGTACCAAATAGGTAAAATCGATACGGATACCATAATACGAAAATAAAACATAATATTAAATTCATTCGTAATCATATTCGGTACCAGTACCATTTTTACCCTTACACGTACCAATATTGAAAGTACCGAATACCGAGATCGATACCCAAAATCAGTACGGATATGGATACCCGTATGGGTACGGGTATTTGGGAAAAATATCTCATCCCTATGTGAAACTCGGGCTTGGCTCGTTTACACCTCTAGAGTAAATATATCTTGTCTATAACACTAGTAATTTTTTGGTACTTTATATGTAGCATAGAAATTGATTCACTTGACTTTAAAAAGTGAGAGTATGTTGTATTTTCAGGGTTATCCAATTGTACCCTGATCAAGGAGTGATACTTAGCAGGAAACAAAATTAGTAATGTTGAGGGACTACACAGGCTACTAAAGCTAATAATCTTGGACCTAAGTTTCAACAAAATCACAACAACAAAAGCACTCGGACAATTAGTCGCTAATTACAACTCGTTACAAGCTTTAAACTTATTGGGCAACCCAATTCAAAGCAACATCAACGATGATCAAATCCGAAAAACGCTTTGTGGCCTTCTTCCAAAACTTGCATACTTAAACAAACAACCCGTGAACCCACAAAAGGCTCGGGAAGTTGCTAAAGAAGCTGTTACAAAAGCTGCACTTGGGAATGGGAATTTGAGTACTCCGAGAAGGTCGGTTAAGAGGGTCGGGAATGGCGGATCGTCGGCGTATAGTCGGCATCAAGGTGGTCAGAAAGGGAGTGGGAGGCATGGGGTTAAACCCAGGAATCACCATAGGTCTACTAAGGGCTTGTAGATTGATCATGGTTTTTTTTTTTTTTTGGTTATGTTTATTTAATTTAATAAATCATTGTTGTGTTGATAAATAATTTGAAATTGATTTTTTTAGAATAAAAATTTGAAAAGTGACAAAAATAATAGTACAGTACATCATAATACATAAAAAATTAATGCTGCTGCCCGGGATCGAACCGGAGACCTTTTGCGTGTAAAGCAAACGTGATAACCACTGCAGCTTTTGTGTATGTTACTAATCAGGCAATACTTTGTGAACGAATTACTTGGGTCACCAGATTCAACCCACAATTTAATATAGTTCCGTTATAAAAATCCTGACTAGCTTCTGATTAGTCGTTGATTAATCGCTAGTACTAGGTTTGCCAAGTAATTTTTATCTAATTAGTCAATTAATGAGTAAGTGGTCAACAATGGTCAAATCCAGTCCTAATTGGCCAAAAATCGGTGTAGTCTAGCGATTCCGGCCAAATTTATGTCTAGTTCTTTACCAAAACCTTTAAATTCGTGCCTCCGTCTTAATAAATGGGTCGCCTACTCTCGAATTCCAATGTTTCCATGGAGTTCGCCAAGGTGATCCATTATCTCCGTTTATTTTTATTATCGCTATAGAGGCTTTGTCCGGTTTTGTGGCAAATGCTTCTTCAATAGGAAGTATATCAGGGATTAAACTACCAAACAATGAGCCGGTCTTGACACATCTAATGTATGCGGTTGACGTAGTTTTCATGGGAGAATGGGGAGAGAACAACATACGGATTATTATTAGGCCTATGAGATGTTTTTATCTCATCTAAGGGTTGAAAATAAGCCATAAAAAATCAAGCCTATTTGGGATTGGGGTGAGTGAAGCGTCGGTCACAAATCTAGCTAATGGCATAAATTGCAAGGTAGGAAAACTTCCTTGCAAATATCTTGGTTTATCAATGTGAGCCAAACAAGGCATTGGAAAGGTGCGGTCGATTGTTTCAAGGCAATACTATCGAATTGGAAAGCAAAAACATTATCGGTAGGACGATGTACTACATCAGGGGCGGACCTACCTTATTGGTAGGGGTAGCCTCTGCTACCCTTGGCGCTCCGACGGTAGTGTAAAATTTTGAAAAATTTGATATTTTTTTGATTTCGTTACCCTTTTTATATAAAACGTTACCCCTACGAAGATTTTCTAGATCCGCCACTGTACTACATTATTGAAATCCGTCTTGGATAGCTTGCCTTTATACTATTTTTCGTTATACAACAGCCCGAAAGGGATTTTGGATACTTTAGAGGCACTTAGAAGACGCTTTTTTGGGGAGGGAATGAGGGGAAGTCAAAAATGGTGTGGGTATGTTGGGAACGGGTTATTGGTCCGATTGACAAAAGAGGGCTCGGCTTGGATGCATTGAGATATGAATGTTAGTCTTCTTCTAAAGTGGTGGTGGAGATACAAGAAGGATGGAAATAGTCTATGGCACCGTACGTGTTCGTTTGTGTACGATAGTTCACTAGTGTTTTTAGTTCTATATTTATTTAAATACTTCAAAATTCCGACAAATTAAATATCTAATAAGTGTCAGTGTATTACATATTATGTTCATGAACGACTGCTTGTGTTCTTTTATTTCCATTTGTGTTCATGGATATTAGTTTGTGCTCATTTGTGTTCGTCAACGTTGGTTGCCTAAAATTAGCAACAAACACAGACGAACACGAACAAGTCCATTTCCTTAACAAACGAACACAAACGTAAAATCTCATTCGATGGGTGTTCGTGAACGGTTCGCGAACACATATTTTTTAACAAATGAACATGAACAAGGTATTGTTCGTGTTCGTTTGCAGCCCTACAAACTTATATCTTTTTAGTTTTATATCTGGTACGTATTAAATCGAAATGAACACCAAAAACGACATTGTAACAAATATAACACCGCTTCTTCGTGAACCTGTTAAAGCGCAAATACAAAACATGTTAAGAACAATCCTAGGTAAGTATTAAACATTTCTCTGGTTGTGTTACTCTATTTCACGGTTTTATCCTTATTTGTTGATTTAGCACATGAATTAATTATTCTGTAAGTATTTACACAACTTTATTATTTCCCTATTCCAAATTATTATTTCTGACAACTTTTACATTGTTTCAAGAAAAGCAACCTCGAACGATCCGCTTGTGTACGATTCGTGTTGGCTTGAAATAACGGTCAGTTTGCAGCGAGCGTGTGGCCAAACCAGATAATCTATTGGCTCAAACCAAAAATTTTGGGTACTCTTTGTTATTTGGTTTAAAATGTGCCACGTTATCACGTAAAGTTCATACATGACATGTTTAGAATCAATTGGCTCAAACCGAAATTTTTGGGTTTTCTTTGTTATTTGGCTCAAAATGTGTCATGTTATGTTAACCAATTGGAGCATGATATGACATGTCTAGAACGATGAAACTAACATGGATATGTTTAATAAGTAAGTTACAAGACACGATATGTTTAACACAAACATGTTTAACACGATTAAATATGGCCGGTTGAATAACTTGATTGTTACACGAATAGGGATGACAAAAAAGCCCAAGCCCGACGGGTATACCCGAAACCCGAAATATATGGGCCGGGTATACCCGAAGCCCAACGGGTATGGGCCGGGTATGAGATTAAAAATATAAAAAAGTCGGGTACGGGTATGTGATTTAGTGATACCCGCCCGATACCCGGCCCGTTTACCCGAAAATTATGTTAAATTAAATTTAATTTTCTATTTATATAAACTTTAGTACATACAATTATTCATTATTCATAGATTTTGCTCTTGTGTTTTTTCAAGACTTTAACATACAAATACAAGATTTTATGTTTAGTTATGCTGTTTCCATCCAAAGTAGCTGTACATTCATTAGTTAATTATGTAGATATATGTTTCAAATATGCATTTTAATAGGATATGTATGTATGTTATTGGTTATATTCTCATCTTTTCTTGATTTTCAAGATGATCAACTTGTACACTAATAATCTAAGTATAAAAATAAGTTAGATTATGAAGGAGATTAGCTCACAATGGGTGCACAAGATTCTTGAAGATTATGGAAGAAAATAAGCTCCTTAGAAGGCCCTAATGAGCTCCATCCATGCAAGCTTCCTTGGAGGTCTTGATTAAGCTTCAAAGGGTGTATAAGGTGGTGTTCTAAGGTGGCTTAATGGTGGTGTGTGGTGGATGTATGGTAGCCGTGAGCAAGAGGGAGAGAGGGAAGGAGAATGTTGCAAATTTTGTCTTGAAAATGATAAGACTCCTTTAGATTTATTATATAATCACGTCATATCTTCAATATCCATCAAGATCTAAACAAGACATACTTAACATCATAATTTTCAACCAAAATCAAGTGGGTGGGACCCACTTTGTGACCGTGTAAATGAGGGGGGAGGGTAAAGTGTAAGTTTTATTTTTACCACATGTTGAAAATAAATATATTTTGGTGTTTAAGTTAATTATGGTAATTAGGGTTAATCTTCTAGCATCTTAAGCATAAGACTTGTATTTAGGGTGTAATTACATGGCATTTAATCCATATGATCCTCCAAAATAAGTTTCGGATGACGGATATGTCGCTAGGTCGTTCATCGTCGAAGTATTCGCTAATAAACGAAACTATATATTTATTACCGGAAGCGTTTGATTTCGATTACCATAACTAATATGGTGTCAAATTAGTGCCTTTCCGGTCCAAAAATATTCACGACTAGTCGCTAGATGAATACATGATGAATTAGGGTTGTCGATATGTCTTCCGTTCAACCGTTTGATCGATATCGGCACTTTTATGATCCGCCGTCGAACTTTTCTGAAAGGTGTGTTTCCGTGACCTCATGTTAGTTGAATGGATTCCAAGTTCCAAATAATGCTTAACTAGTTCACTAGACGCTCGGAGGAGGTTGTCGACCACTAAAATATTCGTCGTTTCGACGATCGGCCGCTTTCCGGTCGAATTGTGCACTGTTTGCCGAATGACCGGAAACGACGTGTTATGTGCATTTTTGCTATTCTCACATTATTTTAGGATGTTTAGCATTGTTTTATTCTTATCTTGACATCCGGAACCCTCCGAATTAGTCTTGCGGACAAATCGCCATTTGTCGCCTTTTCGGTCGAAACGGACAATTTTGCAATTTAGGCGTTATACCGGAAGTTATGTATTATTGTAATAGTTGTTCTCAAATATGTGTTTTCATTTGCATATGAACTCAGGTATGGCATTTACATGCCTTCATTTCTTGTTCGGATTCGTTTCAGCGGGTTTTCCGACACGGTTAGTGTCACCGCATTTAGTGCATTCAGTACTTTCTACCAAACTCTTTAGGGCATTGTTTTGGTCTGTTTCTCATCGTAACGGAAACCAGTATATGTTATGATCAGATTTACTTGTCCTAATAACGTACGCGACTCAGTTTTGAATTTAAATTACGATAATCATGCATGAGATTATAATATGAAATTAGTGATTACATTGTACGGAACTACCAGTTATTTGCCAGTTGTCACATACCTCGGGTCTTGATGAGGACCGGTAGGGGTTTCAGGTTGACCTCTGTTTCCAACGTCATTGGTGAAAGGTTTCAGCTCCTCTACTGTACATAGATGATGCATATCTAATATTGTAACTATAACTGTTGTTGTTGGTTAGTTTGGTCTAGTCATTTTTTGGGGCTGTAGTAGTTGATGATCAATGTTACTTACAACAGATTAATTAGGTTACTTGCGTTGGTCAAGTTTTGGGTATATGAGATTAGTGATCATCGATAACCCATGTTTTGGATATGTATGAATGTTATTTGACTTATTTATGACATTTTAACTATGATGACATATTTTATTTAAGTATGCTTACTGTTGTTTCTATATGAGTGATGCTAGTTGAAGGGTATTATATGGTATACTAGTATTTGGAAAGTTTATTTAAGTCTGGTTACTGGTGTTTGTTAAGTTTTGGAAAGCTTTTGTTTAGTATTTGGAAAGTTGTTTGTGCTTTGGTTGGATAAACATGTTTATGACACCTGCTGGTTTTCATCATTTGAATGAACTTATATTGGATGTCCATTTTCATTGTGCATTTAACTGAGTATATGTATTTGAATGAACAAGTATACGACAGTTGATAACCTTTTATTCGAGTGAACATGTATTTGATTAAACAAAACCAATGCATTTAATTGTAATTGAGTTTGGATGTTGAAACATGCTTAACTAAGCAAAGGTCTTTTGATGTTTAAACATGAAGCAACAAAACAAATGTCAAATTGAGGACCAAACATGCTTGACTAACATAAAGGTAAAAAAACAACTTAAGTATGTTGTACAAATTGAAGTTAGGCGTTTGGAAATTGAGTAAACATATGCTACTAATGTGTTCATATTAGGAATTCTTATCAACTGTAGTAAACAATGACCCTCAACAATAGCTTCCTAGTTTAGTTCAAGAAGTCAAACCCATTTGAAGTTCAAAATGTCAACAATGTTTCAGATCTAGTTAAGTTTGTTATTAATAGCTATTGTTGTTGTTAATACGTTCATATTGTAGGTTAAGTAAGGTTAATCAGTGCTTGGCTGCTTGATTAGGAATTGTTTTGAATATGGAGAGAATTTATCGTTCAGGACTGAAATTGTAAGTAAAGCTACGAGGGGTATTTTAGTATTTTCACTGAATTACAAACGGCCAGTAAGTGGAAGAGACCTGATTGCGAGAAATCAACAACCAAAGGGACCAGACTATTGATTTTTTTCAGATGAGGGCTGAAAATGTGATTGGGTGTAAACCCTAGGAACTGAAATTATAGTGTACTCTAAGTATATTTTAAAAACGTTTGATATTACTTCAAACTAGTTATTTTCGATATATCCCACAACTATTTAGTATTATAAAATTGATTGATTATATAGTCAAAAACATGTAAGATGAATGGTAATTTTGATATATTATTTTATTTTAATTGATTTTGAGCATATCTTGTTGTAACTTATCTATTTTTATCTACGTCTAGATATAAAAAAAATGAAATAAAGTTTGAATAGTAACGTATAAATGATTGAAACACAAACTTACGTTATCAAAGCTACCTCACATATTTTTTATAAAATGACAACGTTTATTGTAGGAACTGAAATTATAGTGTACTCTAAGTTACTTTTAAAGACGTTTGATATTACTTCAAACTAATTATTTTGGATTTATCCCACAACTATTTTAGTATTATAAAATTGATTGATTACATGTAAGATAAATGGTAATTTTAATATTATTTTATTGTAATTGATTTTTAGCATATTTTGTTGTAACTTACCTATTTTTATCTACGTCTTCATATAAAAACGAAATAAAGTTTGAATAGTAACGTATAAATAATTGAAGCACAAACCTACGTTAATAAAACTACCTAACTTTTTTTTATAAAATGACAACGTTTACCCTTTCCGTTATGCTAACAACATAATGTAATCCTTTAGCGCATGACATCATAGTCTAGTGGCATATTGGGAGATGAGATAAGGCTTAGAGACCATTAGGTCTTAGGTTCGATTCCCACAATGGGGTTTTTCCATATTTATTGAGTTTTCTCCTGAATTAAGGTATAGGCATTATTGCCAGGTGAAGATGGATATGATCGGGTGGTTCCTCTGGTGGCACGATGATACTCAATGGTTCGTCAGTGATCCAAATTTGCCGTTAAAAAAATGTAACCCTTTATCAAATTCCGAATAAACATTTGTGTTGTACTTATTTTAGCTATGTTTTAATAAAAGTTTTATCTAAATCGAACTAGTCAAATATAATTGATTTTGTTGTTACTTTGACGAATCGAACCAATATCGTCTGAACAATTTGGTACCACTACCGATGCTCGCCTTTATAGTTTCCGGTATAAATTTCGTTGAAAACGGAGTTGTATTCACAATAGAATATCTTTTTGTATCGTAACTATAACGAGTGCCACACCATACGGTGCTTATGACAACCCTAACTGATATTGTCTGGACAATATCGCTACCACTACCGGTATTCATTTTTATCTTCTTTGATTGCCAATTGCCATACGAAACACCGGTACCATAATGATAAGGTAGTGTTTGGTATGCAGGAATGAGAGGCGGAATGGAAATGTTCATTACGAGGGAATGAAGAAAAGGGTGTTTGGTTGGTCAATGGAATTGAATCACCCATTCCACAAGTCATTCCATTCAGTCAAAATCATTCTATCCACCCTTATGTTTTTTTTTCATTCCATCACCTCTTGTATCAGTCATCAACACCACAACCCACCACCTTCGCCACTACCCACCACTAATGCCATCGCCGCCTCCATCCGTAACCCTTCACTGCCTCCGCCGCCACCCTGACAGCCACCGTCGCCGCCACCACTCGTTGTCGTTACCAACCACCACCTCCGCCAACGCCACTTGTCGCCGCCACCGTCAATGCCACAAACCACTGCCACCACTAACCACCACCGCCGCCGCTACCCACCCCACCTCAGTTGCCACCAACCACCACTGACGGCCGCCGTCGCCACCTTAGTCGCTGCCTCCACCACCACCACTCATCGCCGCCTCCGCCAACACCCACCATCGCCACCTATAACCACCCACAATCACTACCACCGAACCCCACTGATTTATTTCTTCGTTTTTCTTGCCTACTGAACAATACACAATAATAATTCATTTCATTCACACATGGTAACCAAACAAGACATGAAATGATAATATCTATTGCATTCCCCCGCCCATTCCATTATCCCATCCATTCAATTTCATTACCTCATATCAAACAGTAACATAATAACTGAACGATTAAACTGATTTCCGTCGCAAACATGAAAAATATTGTTTGAAAATGTAAAGTGAAAATGATAATTATAGAAAGCATTCTACGAGGCATTGGTCAACAGCATAGAAGTCAACGCTTGAATCGGTCTTTCCCCCTTTCCTTTTCTTCTTTAATGCATATAGAAATATCGTAACGCAGTTTTATTTATTCCCAAATTAAACCTCAATCACCATGAGTTTTGACTACAAAATTGACACTATCATTTCTTATCATATTTGTTTCGTGGAAGCTAACAATTTCTTCAATTCCTTATATTATTTCAAACTCCCCTGTTTTTTTTCTTACTTTCTTGTTTAGGGTTCATAAAGATCGATAAAGTTCACTGCTTTAACTGGTCTTCTTCAAAGTGTTGATGTTCAGATTCGAGCATTATTTGATGGATAATTATGCTGTTGCCGGTAATTCTTGTTTTACTTTTTACTCTTTTTTATAAATCTCTCAATTTTGCAGTTGATTGATCTATTGCATAGTTTAGATGATCAATTGTTGGAAATTTTGTATTGTTTTTTTTTATTTAATTTTGCATTTTTTTTGTGTGTATTCACTAAAATTTCAAGATGGGTTTGCTTGATTAATCTGTATATGCCTGTTTAGATTAATAGATAATTTGAATTAATCAAAGTAGTTGTATTTCTTGTTAAAAGAATAAAGCAAACTAAAGGCAGTAGAACTTTAAAAGCTTATGTTGACTTTTAGGTGACTTTTGTTGACTTTTTAAATTATGGTGACTGCTAGTTAGAAGGTGAAACACTGATACACTTTCTGTAAAAATGTGAAAAGAAAATTATGTACACTAATTGGATTATGCAGAAGTATTAGTTGGTTACAATAATCTAAATTTATACATTTAACTATCAGTTATTGCTAAACACCGTCTATTTTCGCCTTTTCGGTCGTATATGTGAAACAGTTCAGAGAGGGTGTTATAGTTCGTAATACAAAAACATGATGGTTTCAAGTATGGTTTACTTTCAAAGGTAAAAGTAATCTCCAATGGAGGATTATCATGTTGCTGGTTTGTGTGAAATACTCCCATGAACTCATTTTCGCATTAGATGGCATTCGAGACGTGTGCCTTCTTCTTCAAAACATGTTTTTGATAAATCTTGAATAGGTCATGTAATTGTTTTCTTGTTAAAAGAATAAAGCAAACTAAAGGCAGTAGAACTTTAAAAGCTTATGTTGACTTTTAGGGTGACTTTTGTTGACTTTTTAAATTATGGTGACTGCTAGTTAGAAGGTAGAACACTGATCATCTTTCTGTAAAAATGTGAAAAAGAAAATTATTTTTTGTACCACTAATTGGATTATGCAGAAGTTATTAGTTGGTTACTAATAATCTGAAAATTATACATTTAAACTAATCAGTTATTGCTAAACACCGTCTGATTTTCGCCTTTTCGGTTCGTATATGTGCAAACAGTTCAGGAGAGGCCCGTCGTCTTATAGTTTCCGGTAAGGGAAAAAACCATGATGGTGATATCAAGTATGGGTTTGACTTGGTCAAAGGAAAAGCTAATCATCCAATGGAGGATTATCATGTTGCTAGGTTTGTGGAAATAGCTGACCATGAACTCGGGCTTTTCGCCATTTACGATGGCCATTCGGGAGATCGTGTGCCTTCTTATCTTCAAAAACATTTGTTTGATAACATCTTGAATGAGGTATGTAATTGTTTCTAAAGTGGAGTAAAATGCCATTTTTGCGACTTTTGTCCAAAGGTTTGTTATTTCGCATCTGGATCCAAAATGTTTGAAATCTTGCCATTTTGATCTGACTCGTTAACTCCATCCATTTTTCTCCGTTAAGTTAGGGTATCACCATCTTTTTAGACATTATTTTATTAACCTAAAAACACTATAATAAATAAAATCATGAATCTTTATTTCATATAGTTTTTTTAGTTGAGTAAAATAATGTCTAAAAAGACGATTACACCCCGGACTTAAGGGAGAAAAATGGATAGAGTTAACAAGTCGGATGAAAATGGCAAGATTTTCAAACTTTTTGGATCAAAATGCGAAAAAACAAACGTTTGGATGAAAGTCGCAAATCCTACCAAACCTCAGGGACGAAAATGACATTTTACTCTTCTAGTATGAGTTGGCTAAGTGGTCGGGTCAAAATGCTTTCGGGTCAAGTACATTGGTTCAAAAGGTCAACCACTCATTGTTTTACTGATTCATACGTCTGATATTGACATAATGTTACAGAGCGAGTTTTGGGTTGACCCAAAGCGATCGATGGCTAAAGCATACGAGAAAACCGATGAAGCAATTCTTTCAGACGATTCTGATTTGGGACGAGGCGGGTCAACCTCAGTGACAGCTATTCTTATGAATGGTCAAAGATTATGGGTTGCAAATTTGGGTGATTCTAGAGCGGTTATTTCAAAAGGTGGTGAAGCTATACAATTGAGTACCGATCATGAACCAAGTACGGAAAGAAGCAGTATTGAGCATAAAGGAGGGTTCGTCTCAAATATGCCAGGTTTGACTTGTGTTTATCAATTGGGTTGACTTTTTGTCGTTTGTCTTTGATTTCGGGCATGAAACTCTCGCATCGTGCTTCTGATTTCGGGACCTAAATGCCTCGGAGCGTCCCAATCTTTTTAAAATCAAGTTTCCTGATTTTAGCAACCAACTTTATTCTAACTTATTTTACGATGCGCATAGGATGATGTCATGTCAGCTACCACATTAGATGTCACATATGCAAAAAATGCGTATGTGAAAACAAACATTAAAACAAGTATGCAGAAACTATTCTTTTAATAAATGTTGAAAAGATAGTTATTATAAATGCACTAAAATGATAAATAAGATGCCATGTTAGCAATTTTGAATATCAGCAAACAAATTAGCAATTAAAATTTGCACTAATCAAATGTAACTTGGTTGCTAAAAAGTAGTAATGAAGTGCAGTATAGTTTCTATTTTGTGCATAATTCTAATGTTGGTTGCTAAAATTTGGATTAACTAAAAATGTGAATACTTTGTGTTTCTTGTTGGGATTGAATGCTAAGTACACTTAACGACATTAAGCTAGATTAACTAAAATTTTGAAATCTAGAAACTTGGCATTACTTTAACATTGGTTAATGTTTCTGTATTGTTCTCTAACAATTGCAAGGAAATATTATAACTTTTTAGCATCAAACGGACTGTAGCGTTATTTTCTAAAAGAAAGTTTCATGCTTCTATTTTTTGTATTCTTTATTTGTATCTTGTTCTTAATTTTCAGGGGATGTTCCTCGAGTGAACGGACAACTGGCAGTATCTCGTGCATTTGGAGACAAAAGCCTGAAATCCCATTTGAGATCCGACCCTGCTATTCAAGATACACTTGTAGATAACAAAACCGATCTTCTTGTGTTGGCAAGTGATGGTCTTTGGAAGGTAACAATTTTATTATCAAATGCGGGTCAACCGATCTTCATATGATTGTTAATTATTGTTTTTATTGATTTATCAAGGTTATGGATAATCAAGAAGCAGTTGATATTGCAAGAAAAATCAAGGACCCACAGAAGGCTGCTAAGCGATTAGTAGCCGAAGCTCTGAAAAGAGACAGTAAAGATGATATATCGTGTGTGGTAGTTAGATTCAGGTGAGATTTTTTTGTACCTTTTAATCATTTTCTATCTTTTTTCGTTTTCATTTTGTGGGCTCGTTTGATCATCGCAAACAGACCGTAAAATGACAATGAGAAAAGATTTATGTAAAGAAAAACTTAAATAATAAACCCTTTTGGGGCGCTGTGAGTATGCTAGATTGGTGAAGAACTGAAGAACATATTATTGAGTAGTTGAGATTATTATGTTATGTAAATTTGACACTCATTGGTGTTTTGTTGACTTGATTATTGTAAGATTATGAAGACTTGGTGAGCTTGTTTGGATATCGGAATGAAAAATCATTTGTTGGTGGTGTTCAGTGTTCACGATCAAGTTCGGTTGAGTTTTATCAGGGTTTGGTTTCAGTTTCGGAAAATGACAGACGCCACTGGTTGGGTGGGTTGGTCGACCCGTTATTATTCTCTTCGAAATCATTAATTTGTGTTATTTTTTTAAAGTGACACTAATACATATTCGAAAATAGTAATCGTAATAAGTTGAATGGTTGGTTTTATTTACATAGTTACTTATGTAACGTCTCAAAGCGGACGTGCCCCTATTAGGTTGCTGGGAGTGGATGAGGGGCGGCAAAAGAAAGTCAGTGAGGTGGCTTGAGGTCGAACGCTTATGAACACCGCCCAACCTCATGTGGTGTTGAGTGTAGGGTGTTTTGCGGGCTTGACATATCGAAGACAAAGAAGAAGATTTGTATTACGGGGTTTGGGTCTGGATTCTTAATGACGTGGCAACGATACCACAGGTGGATATGCGGTTGCACTCCCACCACTGCTACATATAAAATTACTTTAGTTGTATCCTCTTCGTTTGTTTCCAAAATCTGGGAAACCGCACATGCATAAACAAAAAAGCACGATATAACTATGCAATTTTATCTTAATATGAAAAATATTTTTCCATGAACTCAAAACTTGATTAAACATGTACATTGGCAAGAGCTTACCCATGAATAGAATGCCTCAAGTGGGGGGTAACGATGAGACTTGATGACTTTCGGTTAATGTCTAAATGACATGTTATAGGTGGTTGGCGACTACATAGATGGTGATGGTACGTTACAAATGATCATAAGTAACAAATACAAGTTCAAGATATGCGCGAGAGCTTTAATCTTTACGACAAAATGATCGCCTATATAAAAGAAAAAATCGCGCAATTACATTAAGATTGTGATTTGTTCAAGACTACTAATAAAACAAACTTGAGTTGAGTATAACAAAAGGCTGTTAAGCTGTAACTTTTATATGATTAAAGTTATTGGCGTTTACAAACTATTGTAAAAATGAAAGGGTAAAAACAGAGAATATCTTAGTTCAGGGGAAAGAAATGAAATATTAGAATAATACAAGGGGTTAACACTTGATCCTATATGAACAGCCTCCATCAGGGGCGGATGTACCTTATTATAAGGGGTAGTGTCTGCTATTCCTTGGCGCTCCATCGATAGTGTAAATTTTGGAAAAATTTGACGTTTTCTTGATTTCGTTACCCCTTTCTTTTAAAACGTTAACCCTATGAAAGTTTTCTAGATCTGCCTCTCCAAATCCTAAAATAGTTTATACTTGTTCCATTTTAAGACTGAGATATATGCCTATACTTGTTAAACGTTTGACATATTATAAGGCTACTATTAATATATTATTGTCGACTTATAAAGTTTTATTTTCCTACTATACCCTATTGTTAAATTCGTTAAAGTTTTAATTTATCCTTTTCGGTTTTTATGTTAAGTAGACCAAAATATAAACTTCTTTTACTGGTACTAATGTGCATAGAAATGTGTCACTTTCCACAAGGTTGAGGGTTCACGTCCCCTGATAAACAAATGTGTAAATTTAAGAGTACGATTAAAATGTGTAAATGTTGGGTCTAGACTCAATGTTGGGAGTGACAGATGACTAATTAATAAACTAATTCAGATAGAGATGATTTATTATAGCTCGTATAATTAAAGTGTAATGAGAATGTGTCATATTATATTAGATTAGGGTTGAAGTCTTATGGTGGACAAATATATATATAGCAGTTAGTCGTTAAAAGAAACCGTAAATAATAAACTTGTCAACTACTTTGGAATTATTGCTCTACATCACAAGGTGCTAAATGGATCGTGTTCGTGGGTCCAACCTAACCCGAACCTAGAGATTTAACACAATTCAAACATGACCCGAACTCGAAAATCATGTTGGGCGTATGAACCGGAACAAAACACAAATATTCAAGGGTGACGGAACACACTCCATATAACCCAACTTTTGTGTGTTAATATTTTAAAATTAAGTTTTACAACAAACAAATAGAAATGTATATAAAACAATTACATTTTAATTATAAATCTTATATCAACTTCTTTTTGAATTATAATTATGGCATAAATTACGCAATCACATTAATTTACAACGTAAAAACACATTTTGAAAAAATAAAATAAAATAAAATATAAATGGGTTAAATTGGTCAATCTGTCAACTTGTTGGGTTGACATAAACTCGACATGTTTAGCCAAACGGGTTTGCTGGATTAACATGAAACTGATCCGAACCTATTTACACTAAAACACAAACCCTACAAAATAAATTCTCACACATCTCCACCACCCTCATAATCTCACTCTTTTCACATTATGTTTATCTTTATTCTTTTCCTATCTATACCATGTATAACTGCTTGCATCACTTGTCACATCACCGTAAGGGGGCGTAAACCTAACAGGAATTAAACTAAAAACAATAAATTTGTCAACTACCTTGATCTACATGATAAATTCTCACATACCTCCACCAACATCATAAAATCACACTATAAAACGAAACAGGAACATGTTCAATAATAAAGAGATTTAAATTAGATTAAATTTGCCCTTCACTATTAAACTCCGTAATTATGAAACATTCATAAAAAAATAATATAAATACAAGTTGATTTAGGTAAAATTACTTCTTAATGGATTCATTTGAGTTTACTGAAACTATACTTTGAATCAATTTTGATTTCTCAGATTATATAAATGTATAACGGGATAATGGGTCATCTTGTATGTCTATTATTATTTTTTTAAAAAACCTAAACATCGATTATATTTTTATTCTTGACCCGTAACCAAACAATGACCATGTTCATACCAAATTATATGTTTGTAAAATGTATTTTAGACGTCTTAACTTGCATACTCAAAATTATAGTTTACATTTAGAAAACATAAATAATTTTTTTTTTGAATACTTTTGAAATTCATCATTTTAATAATTCATGATTTTTATAAGCTCTATAATCACTTTCTTTTTTCTATTTAAGAATTAAGAGTAAGGTTAGAGGGTGCGAAATAACCGTAGTATTTAATCATTCATTTAAGAGTTAAATGCTTGGTTGGTCCATGTGGTTTGCAAATCTTGCAGACTTGGTCCCAGTGGTTCACTAATTACACACTTGGTCCCAGTAGTTTCAAATTTTGCACTCGGGTGGTCCTTACCACTAACCTTTGTTAGATTTCTCAGTTAAGTATATGCAAAATTACTATTATACCCCTCGTCTTCTTCATCCTTTCTCTGCTACCACCTGCAACTACTCTGCTACCACCACCCTCACCCTCGCCGCCTTTCACCGCCATACCACTCAGCCATACCCTCGCCGCCTTTCACCGCCATCTTCCCCATTGCCACAACCATCCACCAGATTCTCAGTTAACGGAACGAAGAAAACCGTTGGATTACTGTCGTCACATCCGCTGGTCGGAGTAGACCCATCGGTTTGATGCAAATACAATCAATGAAAGCATCAAAATAATTGAAAATGAACTTCACCAAATGATCGACTGCGAAAACAATAACAATCATCCATCAGTCCCTAATTAATAATTATATTGCCCTAACGAACTGAGCAAATTAACCAAAACTATCACTGTTTTATAGAGGAATGCCATGGAAAACAGGTCAGAATGCGAATACAAGCATCAAATTAATTCAAAATGAACTTCACCAAATGATCGACTACAAAAACAATAACAATCATCCATCAGTCCCTAATCGAAGTGAGCAAATTAACCAAAACTATCAATGTTTTATAAAGGAATGCAGTGGAAAACCAGTCAAAATGCGAATCCAAGCATCAAACTAATTGAAAATGAACTTCATCGAATTTTCGATTGCGAAAAACAATATCTGTCCCTAATCACACTGACCTAACAAACGAACTTAGCAAATTAACCAAAACTACAAATATTTTCAAAACAAATATAGTGAAAAACAAGTCAAAATGCGACTACAATTAACGAACGAACTGAGCAAATTAACCAAAACTACAAACGTTTTCGCAACAAACGCAGTAGAAAACAGGTCAAAATGCGCATACAATCAACGAAAGCATGAAATGAACTGCAAATTAACAGAAGATTAAAATCACCTGATGCGGTTGGAGACTGAGCAGAGCATCTGAGAGTGAGGAAGTGAGAAGTGGAGGCGTTGTTGAGGAGAGTGACGGAGGGAGGAGTGGAAGAGACGCCGGAGCGGACGGAGGTACGACGGAGAGACGGCGGAAGAGGGCGGTGGGAGATAGCTAGGGTTTCCATTGACAGTTATGGCATTTGGTGTGGAAGTGGAGATAGAAGAGTTTAGAGTTAAATGCTTGGTTAATGTGACGACAGTAATCCAACGGTTTTCTTCGTTCCGTTAACTGAGAATCTGGTGGATGGTTGTGGCAATGGGGAAGATGGCGGTGAAAGGCGGCGAGGGTATGGCTGAATGGTATGGCGGTGAAAGGCGGCGAGGGTGAGGGTGGTGGTAGCAGAGTAGTTGCAGGTGGTAGCAGAGAAAGTATGAAGAAGACGAGGGGTATAATAGTAATTTTGCATATACTTAACTGAGAAATCTAACAAAGGTTAGTGGTAAGGACCACCCGAGTGCAAAATTTGAAACTACTGGGACCAAGTGTGTAATTAGTGAACCACTGGGACCAAGTCTGCAAGATTTGCAAACCACATGGACCAACCAAGCATTTAACTCTTCATTTAAGTTTCATTGCTAAATGTATCTCTCTCACACAAAATACGAGGAAGAGCCCACCACTCAAAATCATTCCTCTCTCATATAGAGGGGTATCTAACTAGGCCTGCAAACGAACTGAACGAACATGAACAAGTCTTGTTGTGTTTTCGTTTGTTAAGAAATATATGTGTTCATGAACTATTCATGAACACTTAACGAACGAGATTTTATGTTCGCGTTCATTTGTTAAGGAAATGAAATTGTTCGTGTTTGTTTGTGTCCGTTTGTTATATTTAGGCAACGAACGTTAATGAGAACAAACCAATGTTCATGAACACAAATGAAAACAAACGAACACAAACAAACGTTCATGAACATAACATATAATACACTGACACTTATTAAACATTTTATTTGTCGGAATTTTGAAGTATTTAAATAAAATATAAAAACTAAAAACGCTAATGAACTTTCAAACACAATCGAACACGTTACCGAACGTTCACGAACATAAACGAACGAACGCGACCTCTGTTCATGTTCGTTCATTACCTAAACAAACAGAATTTCTTGTTCGCGTTCGTTTGTTTAATAAACGAACAAACACAAACGAACTTTTCGCTAAACGTTTAGTTTATATGCAGCCTTTACCTAACCGTAATATCAGGGCACATTTATATACGCCTATAAATTTATGTTCCCATTATAAAAGTAATATTCAATTATGAAAGTTAAAGTTAAAAGCAAGCATGTAAAACATGATTCAATAAAAACAAATACCAAACACATTACTTATGATCCACTTATTCTCAACACACACTGAAAACACCTCAACTGTGTGTAAGCTCTTAACCAATCACACATGCCGAAGTGTTTCAGTCTAGTGGCCTCCAGAAACTGGTGCCTCCGGTCAACTTTCTCCACTTCCGGTCTCCTGTCAACCACCACCGACCTCCATGACGGCACAACTATCCACTGCTGGGTACCCAAAACCCGTAAACCAACCCGACCCGATCTCCTCCTGCTCCATGGGCTCGGAGCCAACGCCATGTGGCAGTGGGGCCCACATATCCTCCCTAAACTGGTTCGCCACTTCAATGTCTACGTGCCGGATTTGGTGTTTTTTGGTGACTCGTTCACGACTCGGTCGGATCGGTCTGACTCGTTCCAGGCTCAGTGTGTGTACCGAGTCATGGAGGTGAACTCGGTGAAGAGAATGAGGGTGGTGGGGTTGAGTTATGGGGGGTTTGTGGCGTATAGTTTAGCGGCGCAGTTTAGGGAGATGGTGGAGAGGGTGGTGATATGTTGCGCCGGGGTGTGTTTGGAGGAGAAGGATTTGGAGGATGGGTTGTTTCCGGTGAAGAGTTTGGAGGAGGCGGCGGAGATATTGCTCCGGCAGACGCCGGAGAAGATGAAGGAGTTGATGCGGTTTACGTTTGTCAAGCCGCCCGTGAAGACTTTGAATTGTATACTCGTCGACTTCATCGAGGTAATTCTCAATTCATACCGGTAATTTGACCAATAATAGATAACCTAAGAGAATCCCAATGTAACGGAGAACTAACTTCGTTTCGTTGTATTAATCAAAATGTTGTAAATTGTTTTAAAACGAAATTTGATAGGAGTCACTTTGTTGTTAGATTACTCTTATAATAAAAGTTAGAAATGTTTGCAGCTAAATCAGAAGTATGAATTATTATCAACCGATATATAATTATTGTTTGAATGTAGTAGCATCCAATTTACCAATCTTTTATAAAAGAGTATAATTATTTGGTAATTTCTTTTGATTTTATTACATGGAATTTGAAGTTACAATTACTATTAAAATAATTGTTTTGTTATATATCTTTGTGAACGTATAAAGTCACTATCGTTTTTTATGTACAGTTATTAATATTAATTAAATTGTACATGATAATAAAAAAAAGTATAATATATAAAAATAGAAAAAGACAAAATTCCACATATTGTACAAGGGGTTTGTATTGACAAATGGGGAAAGATCTTACCGGTATTTGGATGCTACATTAATGACGTAATAAAGTCACATATTTTAGTCAAACTAAAGTATTTGGTTATTAAAAACAATTTAGTTAGTTTATTAGTGTTTTGAGTGCAGGAAATGAACAAAGAACATTTAGAGGAGAAAAAGGAGTTGATTCATGCTCTAGCCAAAGACCGAAAACTTTCTGAAATCCCCAAAATACCCCAGGTCAACTTTGACACTATTAAATATTAGAGTAAAGTAAACGGACGGTACTTGTATTAACCAAAATTTTGAATTTAGTTCCCAGCTTTTTAAAAGTACACGGGTTGTTCCTGTGGTTTGCTCTTTGTAACGTATTTAGTCTCTAACTTTTGCCAAAAGTAAATGGATGGTCTCTGTGATATGCACTTTGTAACATATTTAGTCCCCAAAAGTTGGGGACTAAATGCATTACAAAGTACAAACCATATGGACCATTTGTGTACTTTTGGCAAAAGTTGAAGACTAAATACGTTACAAAGAGCAAACCACAGGAACTATCCGTATACTTTTGAAAAACTATGGATTAAATCCAAAATTTTGGTTAACCATAGGAACCATCCTTGTACTTTACTATATATATACAGGACTCATATATTATATATACATCATTTAAAATTGCAGCCAACAAAGATAATATGGGGTGATAAAGATCAAGTTTTCCCACTTGAATTGGGTTACAGATTAAAAAGGTTTGACTTTAATTAACGATAAGACTTTTATAGTGTGTGTTGACTTTTGAAGTCAACGAGATAAAAATGAGTCAATGATTGAAGAATGTGAATTTAAATGATACAAAATGCAGGCATTTGGGTGACAATGCAGACATGGTGGTGCTTAAGGATACAGGGCATGCTTATATTGAAGCACAAACCTACGTTAATAAAACTACCAACTTTTTTTTTATAAAATGATAACGTTTACCCTTTCCGTTATGCTAACAACATAATGTAATCCTTTAGCGCATGACATCATAGTCTAGTGGCATATTGGGAGATGAGATAAGGCTTAGGGACCATTAGGTCTTAGGTTCGATTCCCACAATGGGGTTTTTCCATATTTATTGAGTTTTCTCCTGAATTAGGGTATAGGCATTATTGCCATGTGAAGATGGATATGATCGGGTGGTTCCTCTGGTGGCACGATAATACTCAATGGTTCGTCAGTGATCCAAATTTGCCGTTAAAAAAATGTAACCCTTTATCAAATTCCGAATAAACATTTGTGATGTACTTATTTTAGCTATGTTTTAATAAAAGTTTTCTCTAAATCGAACTAGTCAAATATAATTGATTTTATTGTTACTTTGACGAATCGAACCAATATCGTCTGAACAATTTGGTACCACTACCGATGCTCGCCTTTATAGTTTCCGGTATAAATTTCGTTGAAAACGGAGTTGTATTCACAATAGAATATCTTTTCTGTATCGTAAACTATAACGAGTGCCACACCATACGGTGCTTATGACAACCCTAACTGATATTGTCTGGACAATATCGCTACCACTACCGGAATTCGTTTTTATCTTCTTTGATTGCCAATTGCCATACGAAACACCGGTACCATAATGATAAGGTAGTGTTTGGTATGCAGGAATGAGAGGCGGAATGGAAATGTTCATTACGAGAGAATGAAGAAAAGGGTGTTTGGTTGGTCAATGGAATTGAATCACCCATTCCACAAGTCATTACATTCGGTCAAAATCATTATATCCACCCTTATGTTTTTTTTCATTCCATCACCTCTTATATCAGTCATCAACACCACAACCCACCACCTTCGCCACTACCCACCACTAATGCCATCGCCGCCTCCATCCGTAACCCGTCACTGCCTCCGCCGCCACCCTGACAGCCACCGTCGCCGCCACCACTCGCTGTCGTTACCAACCACCACCTCCGCCAATGCCACTTGTCGCCGCCACCGTCAATGCCACAAACCACTGCCACCACCAATCACCACCGCCGCCGCTACCCACCCCACCTCAGTTGCCACCAACCACCACTGACGGCCGCCGTCGCCACCTTAGTCGCTGCCTCCACCACCACCACTCATCGCCGCCTCCGCCAACACCCACCATCGCCACCTATAACCACCCACAATCACTACCACCGAACACCACTGATTTATTTCTTCGTTTTTCTTGCCTACTGAACAATACACAATAATAATTCATTTCATTCCCACATGGTAACCAAGCAAGACATGAAATGATAATGATCTATTGCATTCCCCCGTCCATTCCATTATCTCATCCATTCCATTTCATTACCTCATATCAAACAGTAACATAATAACTGAACGGATACAAACTGAATTTCCGTCGCAAAACATGAAAAATATTGTTTGAAAATGTAAAGTGAAAATGATAATTATAGAAAGCGTTCTACGCGGCATTGGTCAACAAGCATAAGAAGTCAACGCTTGAATCGGTCTTTCCCCCCTTTCCTTTTCTTCTTGTAATGCATATAGAAATATTGTAACGCAGTTTTATTTATTCCCAAATTAAACCTCAATCACCATGAATTTTGACTACAAAATTGACACTATCATTTCTTTATCATAATTGTTTCGTGGAAGCTTACAATTTCTTCAATTCCTTATATTATTTTAAACTCCCCTGTTTTTTTTTCTTACTTTCTTGTTTAGGGTTCTATAAAGATCGATAAAGTTCACTGCTTTTTAACTGGGTTCTTCTTCAAAGTGTTGGATGTTCAGATTCTGCAGATTATTTGATGGATAACTTATGCTGTTTGCCGGTAATTCTTATTTTACTTTTTACTCTTTTTTTATATAATCTCTCAATTTTGCAGTTGATTGATCTTATTGCATAGTTTAGATGATCAATTGTTGGAAATTTTGTATTGTTTTTTTTTTATTTAATTTTGCATTTTTTTTGTGTGTATTCACTAAAATTTCAAGATGGGTTTGCTTGATTAATCTGTATATGCCTGTTTAGATTAATAGATAATTTGAATTAATCAAAAGTAGTTGTATTTCTTGTTAAAAGAATAAAGCAAACTAAAGGCAGTAGAACTTTAAAAGCTTATGTTGATTTTTAGGGTGACTTTTGTTGACCTTTTAAATTATGGTGACTGCTAGTTAGAAGGTAGAACACTGATCATCTTTCTGTAAAAATGTGAAAAAGAAAATTATTTTTTGTACCACTAATTGGATTATGCAGAAGTTATTAGTTGGTTACTATTACCATTAATAATCTGAAAATTATACATTTAAACAAATCAGTTATTGCTAAACACCGTCTGATTTTCGCCTTTTCGGTTCGTATATGTGCAAACAGTTCAGGAGAGGCCCGTCGTCTTATAGTTCCGGTAAGGGAAAAAACCATGATGGTGATATCAAGTATGGGTTTGACTTGGTCAAAGGAAAAGCTAATCATCCAATGGAGGATTATCATGTTGCTAGGTTTGTGGAAATAGCTGACCATGAACTCGGGCTTTTCGCCATTTACGATGGCCATTCGGGAGATCGTGTGCCTTCTTATCTTCAAAAACATTTGTTTGATAACATCTTGAATGAGGTATGTAATTGTTTCTAAAGTGGAGTAAAATGCCATTTTTGCGACTTTTGTCCAAAGGTTTGTTTTTTCGCATCTGGATCTAAAATGTTTGAAATCTTGCCATTTTGATCTGACTCGTTAACTCCATCCATTTTTCTCCGTTAAGTTAGGGGTATCACCATCTTTTTAGACATTATTTTATTAACCTAAAAACACTATAATAAATAAAATCATGAATCTTTATTTCTTATAGTTTTTTTAGTTGAGTAAAATAATGTCTAAAAAGACGATTATACCCCGGACTTAAGGGAGAAAAATGGATAGAGTTAACAAGTCGGATGAAAATGGCAAGATTTTCAAACTTTTTGGATCAAAATGCGAAAAAACAAACGTTTGGATGAAAGTCGCAAAACCTACCAAACCTCTGGGACGAAAATGACATTTTACTCTTCTAGTATGAGTTGGCTAAGTGGTCGGGTCAAAATGCTTTCGGGTCAAGTACATTGGTTCAAAAGGTCAACCACTCATTGTTTTACTGATTCATACGTCTGATATTGACATAATGTTACAGAGCGAGTTTTGGGTTGACCCAAAGCGATCGATGGCAAAAGCATACGAGAAAACCGATGAAGCAATTCTTTCAGACGATTCTGATTTGGGACGAGGCGGGTCAACCTCAGTGACAGCTATTCTTATGAATGGTCAAAGATTATGGGTTGCAAATTTGGGTGATTCTAGAGCGGTTATTTCAAAAGGTGGTGAAGCTATACAATTGAGTACCGATCATGAACCAAGTACGGAAAGAAGCAGTATTGAGCATAAAGGAGGGTTCGTCTCAAATATGCCAGGTTTGACTTGTGTTTATCAATTGGGTTGACTTTTTGTCGTTTGTCTTTGATTTCGGGGCATGAAACTCTCGCATCGTGCTTCTGAATTCGGGACCTAAATGCCTCGGAGCGTCCCAATCTTTTTAAAATCAAGTTTCCTGATTTTAGCAACCAACTTTATTCTAACTTATTTTACGATGCGCATAGGATGATGTCATGTCAGCTACCACATTAGATGTCACATATGCAAAAAATGCGTATGTGAAAACAAACATTAAAACAAGTATGCAGAAACTATTATTTTAATAAATGTTGAAAAGATAGTTATTATAAATGCACTAAAATGATAAATAAGATGCCATGTTAGCAATTTTGAATATCAGCAAACAAATTAGCAATTAAAATTTGCACTAATCAAATGTAACTTGGTTGCTAAAAAGTAGTAATGAAGTGCAGTATAGTTTCTATTTTGTGCATAATTCTAATGTTGGTTGCTAAAATTTGGATTAACTAAAAATGTGAATACTTTGTGTTTCTTGTTGGGATTGAATGCTAAGTACACTTAACGACATTAAGCTAGATTAACTAAAATTTTGAAATCTAGAAACTTGGCATTACTTTAACATTGGTTAATGTTTCTGTATTGTTCTCTAACAATTGCAAGGAAATATTATAACTTTTTAGCATCGAACGGACTGTAGCGTTATTTTCTAAAAGAAAGTTTCATGCTTCTATTTTTTGTATTCTTTATTTGTATCGTTTTCTTTCGTTTTCAGGGGATGTTCCTCGAGTGAACGGACAGCTGGCAGTATCTCGTGCATTTGGAGACAAAAGCCTGAAATCCCATTTGAGATCCGACCCTGCTATTCAAGATACACTTGTAGATAACAAAACCGATCTTCTTGTGTTGGCAAGTGATGGTCTTTGGAAGGTAACAATTTTATTATCAAATGCGGGTCAACCGATCTTCATATGATTGTTAATTATTGTTTTTATTGATTTATCAAGGTTATGGATAATCAAGAAGCAGTTGATGTTGCAAGAAAAATCAAGGACCCACAGAAGGCTGCTAAGCGATTAGTAGCCGAAGCTCTGAAAAGAGACAGTAAAGATGATATATCGTGTGTGGTAGTTAGATTCAGGTGAGATTTTTTTGTACCTTTTAATCATTTTCTATCTTTTTTCGTTTTCATTTTGTGGGCTCGTTTGATCATCGCAAACAGACCGTAAAATGACAATGAGAAAAGATTTATGTAAAGAAAAACTTAAATAATAAACCCTTTTGGGGCGCTGTGAGTATGCTAGATTGGTGAAGAACTGAAGAACATATTATTGAGTAGTTGGGGATTATTATGTTATGTAAATTTGACACTCATTGGTGTTTTGTTGACTTGATTATTGTAAGATTATGAAGACTTGGTGAGCTTGTTTGGATATCGGAATGAAAAATCATTTGTTGGTGGTGTTCAGTGTTCACGATCAAGTTCGGTTGAATTTTATGAGGGTTTGGTTTCAGTTTCGGAAAATGACAGACGCCACTGGTTGGGTGGGTTGGTCGACCCGTTATTATTCTCTTCGAAATCATTAATTTGTGTTATTTTTTTAAAGTGATAAAAGATGACACTAATACATATTCGAAAATAGTAATCGTAATAAGTTGAATGGTTGGTTTTATTTACATAGTTACTTATGTAACGTCTCAAAACCGACGTGCCCCTATTAGGTTGCTGGGAGTGGATGAGGGGCGGCAAAAGAAAGTCAGTGAGGTGGCTTGAGGGCGAACGCTTATGAACACCGCCCAACCTCATGTGGTGTTGAGTGTAGGGTGTTTTGCGGGCTTGACATATCGAAGACAAAGAAGAAAATTTGTATTACGGGGTTTGGGTCTGGATTCTTAATGACGTGGCAACGATACCACAGGTGGATATGCGGTTGCACTCCCACCACTGCTACATATAAAATTACTCTAAACACTTTAGTTGTATCCTCTTCGTTTGTTTCCAAAATCTGGGAAACCGCACTTGCATAAACAAAAAAGCACGATATAACTATGCAATTTTTATCTTAATATGAAAAATATTTTTCCATGAACTCAAAACTTGATTAAACATGTACATTGGCAAGAGCTTACCCATGAATAGAATGCCTCAAGTGGGGGGTAACGATGAGACTTGATGACTTTCGGTTAATGTCTAAATGACATGTTATAGGTGGTTGGCGACTACATAGATGGTGATGGTACGTTACAAATGATCATAAGTAACAAATACAAGTTCATATAGAGGGGTATCTAACTAGGCCTGCAAACGAACTGAACGAACATGAACAAGTCTTGTTGTGTTTTCGTTTGTTAAGAAATATATGTATTCATGAACTATTCATGAACACTTCACGAACGAGATTTTATGTTCGCGTTCATTTGTTAAGGAAATGAAATTGTTCGTGTTTGTTTGTGTCCGTTTGTTATATTTAGGCAACGAACGTTAATGAGAACAAACCAATGTTCATGAACACAAATGAAAACAAACGAACACAAACAAACGTTCATGAACATAACATATAATACACTGACACTTATTAAACATTTTATTTGTCGGAATTTTGAAGTATTTAAATAAAATATAAAAACTAAAAACGCTAATGAACTTTCAAACACAATCGAACATGTTACCGAACGTTCACGAACATAAACGAACGAACGCGACCTCTGTTCATGTTCGTTCATTACCTAAACAAACAGAATTTCTTGTTCGCGTTCGTTTGTTTAATAAACGAACAAACACAAACGAACTTTTCGCTAAACGTTTAGTTTATATGCAGCCTTTACCTAACCGTAATATCAGGGCACATTTATATACGCCTATAAATTTATGTTCCCATTATAAAAGTAATATTCAATTATGAAAGTTAAAGTTAAAAGCAAGCATGTAAAACATGATTCAATAAAAACAAATACCAAACACATTACTTATGATCCACTTATTCTCAACACACACTGAAAACACCTCAACTGTGTGTAAGCTCTTAACCAATCACACATGCCGAAGTGTTTCAGTCTAGTGGCCTCCAGAAACTGGTGCCTCCGGTCAACTTTCTCCACTACCGGTCTCCTGTCAACCACCACCGACCTCCATGACGGCACAACTATCCACTGCTGGGTACCCAAAACCCGTAACCAACCCGACCCGATCTCCTCCTGCTCCATGGGCTCGGAGCCAACGCCATGTGGCAGTGGGGCCCACATATCCTCCCTAAACTGGTTCGCCACTTCAATGTCTACGTGCCGGATTTGGTGTTTTTTGGTGACTCGTTCACGACTCGGTCGGATCGGTCTGACTCGTTCCAGGCTCAGTGTGTGTACCGAGTCATGGAGGTGAACTCGGTGAAGAGAATGAGGGTGGTGGGGTTGAGTTATGGGGGGTTTGTGGCGTATAGTTTAGCGGCGCAGTTTAGGGAGATGGTGGAGAGGGTGGTGATATGTTGCGCCGGGGTGTGTTTGGAGGAGAAGGATTTGGAGGATGGGTTGTTTCCGGTGAAGAGTTTGGAGGAGGCGGCGGAGATATTGCTCCCGCAGACGCCGGAGAAGATGAAGGAGTTGATGCGGTTTACGTTTGTCAAGCCGCCCGTGAAGACTTCGAATTGTATACTCGTCGACTTCATCGAAGTAATTCTCAATTCATACCGGTAATTTGACCAATAACAGATAACCTAAGAGAATCCCAATGTAACGGAGAACTAACTTCGTTTCGTTGTATTAATCAAAATGTTGTAAATTGTTTTAAAACGAAATTTGATAGGAGTCACTTTTTCGTTAGATTACTCTTATAATAAAAGTTAGAAATGTTTGCGGCTAAATCAGAAGTATGAATTATTATCGACCGACATATGATTATTGTTTGAATGTAGTAACATCCAATTTACCAATCTTTTATAAAAGAGTATAATTATTTGGTAATTTCTTTTGATTTTATTACATGGAATTTGAAGTTACAATTACTATTAAAAGAATTGTTTTGTTATATATCTTTGTGAACGTATAAAGTCACTATCGTTTTTTATGTACAGTTATTAATATTAATTAAATTGTACATGATAATAAAAAAAAGTATAATATATAAAAATAGAAAAAGACAAAATTCCACATATTGTACAAGGGGTTTGTATTGACAAATGGGGAAAGATCTTACCGGTATTTGGATGCTACATTAATGACGTAATAAAGTCACATATTTTAGTCAAACTAAAGTATTTGGTTATTAAAAACAATTTAGTTAGTTTATTAGTGTTTTGAGTGCAGGAAATGAACAAAGAACATTTAGAGGAGAAAAAGGAGTTGATTCATGCTCTAGCCAAAGACCGAAAACTTTCTGAAATCCCCAAAATACCCCAGGTCAACTTTGACACTATTAAATATTAGAGTAAAGTAAACGGACGGTCCTTGTATTAACCAAAATTTTGAATTCAGTTCCCAGCTTTTTAAAAGTACACGGGTGGTTCCTGTGGTTTGCTCTTTGTAACGTATTTAGTCTCTAACTTTTGCCAAAAGTAAATGGATGGTCCCTGTGATATGCACTTTGTAACATATTTAGTCCCCAAAAGTTGGGGACTAAATGCATTACAAAGTACAAACCATATGGACCATTTGTGTACTTTTGGCAAAAGTTGAAGACTAAATACGTTACAAAGAGCAAACCACAGGAACTATCCGTGTACTTTTGAAAAACTATGGACTAAATCCAAAATTTTGGTTAACCATAGGGACCATCCTTGTACTTTACTATATATATACAGGACTCATATATTATATATACATCATTTAAAATTGCAGCCAACAAAGATAATATGGGGTGATAAAGATCAAGTTTTCCCACTTGAATTGGGTTACAGATTAAAAAGGTTTGACTTTAATTAACGATAAGACTTTTATAGTGTGTGTTGAGTTTTGAAGTCAACGAGATAAAAATGAGTCAATGATTGAAGAATGTGAATTTAAATGATACAAAATGCAGGCATTTGGGTGACAATGCAGACATGGTGGTGCTTAAGGATACAGGGCATGCTTATATTGCAGAAAAACCAAAGGAATTCTACAAACACCTTAAGTCCTTTTTACTCCCTCCGGTCCCGCCGCTACCTTCATCAGCCACCACGACCACCACCACCACAACCATCGCCAACAATAGCAACAACCACAATCATCAACATCATCTCCACAATAATGGCCGAGCGACGGTTACTACCTAATTACCATAGTAAAACCATTGGCCCATTTCTTGGGTCTTTAAATTTTTTTCTAATTCTTAACTCTTAATGCCTTGATACCACTATTGTAGTCTGATGATATAGAACCTATTGTACTATTACCATGTGAAAAACAATTGATATTGGCACGATATATGGATTCAAATGTGGCAATTTAAACCCATTTACGTGTAAACAAGTAGAAGTGAATTATTTTTTATTTCCAACAAATCTAAATTTGCTTAAAGTGTATTTAAGTGCTTACAACTTCAAAATCAATTTATTCAGAAGGGGTGGGGGGGTGGGTTTGTATTGTTACCCTTAGTTTTTGTAACCAGGTTTAATAGTTTGACTATTATAAAATCAAAAGATAGACAAAAAAGTGTTTGCAGGACAACCTAACAAGACATAGTTTGATCCATTAACCAACCAATGTGACACGTCCGTTATGCCACCTCTACACATCATGTTCAACACACATTGGTTTTAGTTGAACAAAAAATGTAATAATATTTTTCTCAAAAAAAAAAAAGGCAAGCTAATTTTTTTTAAAATGCATGTTTTGACAAAAGGAGTAAACTTTACACAAAAACATGAGCTATACGCATATACGAAAAAAAATCAAGAATCATGACGAACATAGATTTTTGATGAAAGAAAGAAGAAAAGATCTAACTCCGCAACAATTTTAAAGAAGAAAAGATCTAACTCCGCAACAATTTTAAGCCCCTCTGACATTTGTAACATGAATTTAATTTATAAAAGAGTCAACAAAGTCACTAGGTACTTATCTTTATGCCAAACCAAACCATGAGTTTTCTTGTGAGGAACCATTTTACCATACTCTCAACCATCTACTTTTAAAGTAAAACAAATATAGGAGTAATGTATGTGGAAGCCACTCATGTGTTCATCTTCTATCATTAAGGCCACCTAAGTATGTATTTGTTGAAGTTGCATCAATTTCAGATAAAATATATGTCAACCGATTACATGTTGACACCTCATCAAGATATTTTTATCTTATCCTTTCCACAACTTTAAGGGTATTTTTCAATTACATATTAGTAAGAGCCTCGGTAGTGAGAGGTGATGTCGCACCTCACTCCAACATAACGCCCCATAGTGCCGTACAACACTGTTACGGTCAGCACACATCGCCATGTTCGGCAATCCTCCCCTCTCGCGAAAATAATAGCGCCACAATTTTCCTCCCCCACTCACATATATATACTTAGATACATATGTATATGTATGTATAACAGAAGAAGTTATGTTAATAAATGGGGACCATAATGAAATAAAGTGCATACCTATGTGACCTCACCTACATTAACCCTATAATATAATAAAAAAACTTTGTATTTTTCTAGTAACTGAATTGCTTCGTTAGGAAAGTGCAAAGGTTAATAATGATAAAAACGGCCTCTGTATACATTATCTTGAAAATATATTATAGAAAACTATGTTTTTTTGTACTTGAATTTTGAAAATATATAACAGAAAAGTATGTTAGAAAATTATTAAAGGATGACTAACTTATCTTTAGAAGATTTATATGATATCAATAGCATACTAATGAACGGTTTTTAGGTGGCTAAAGTGTGTCTATCTAGTTAGCTTTCCGAAGGATTGTTATGTTAGGATTCTCGAAAGGGATACCAATTGTCAATATAATTGGAAGATTGATCAAGTGCCTTTGTGACATTTTTGACTTAGTTAATGTCACACCCCGACCCGCAGCGGAAAAAGTAATCGGGGCATGATTGGGTTATCATCAAAGCTCATGACATTTATTATAACGTTTCATATTTATTATTACAATTTAAAGGGAAACATACAATCATAATTACATCATGTTTTACACATCATTCTAGACTTCATTATTTTCTTCTAAGGCATTTCCTATGTTTTCCTTGCTTCATCCTGTTCACATGTATCATGTGTAAAAATGGTTTTTGGATCAACAAAAGTTGGCGAGTGAATCCTATGAAAACATTTAAACGTGTTTATTGTATTGATTATAAAATAAAGTGCATAACCACATATGAGTAAATATAGATGTAAATTTATTCACAAAACACATAATATTAAATATTGCACACACATACAACAAATGATTGTTTTGAGGCACGCGTTGTTCAACTCGTCTCCCACGAGGAACTGATGGGCCTAATGAATGAGTTTTGAGGCACGCGTTGTTCAACGAACTGATGGGCCTAATAAGTAATTTGCATACAACTTGACAATATGTAATACATCACATCAAAATATTTACATTCTAAGTTTATATCATATAATGGTATAGCACGAGTTTGAATAGGCGAATTAATTTAAGCGACACATGATACACCCCAAAACATGAATAAAAAGGGGAAATTGTAAGAATTCACTCACAGTGGGTGCGTTCGGTTGATGATGTTGAATACGCACGGAGTTGGATTTAACCACGAGTGAAACTAACCTAGATAATAACATAATGGTTCGGTAAATAGGCGGATTTTATTAATCAATTTTAGTAGGATTATTGGATATATTTTTTTGTGAGTTTAAGGCTATTTTCTAACTTTAAAAATGTTATTTTTAAGTATTTTTAATTTAAATAAATAGATAAAAGAAATAAAAAAAATGTTGATTTTTTGACTGTTGACCATTGACTTGTTGACCGTTGACCGTTGACTTGTTGACCGGTTCGGTCGGTTATATGTGTACGCCGGGTGAGACTCGAACCCGTGACCTCCCGTACGCGTGCACGCAGCTCTACCAACTGAGCTACGTGTCTAACCTGAAATATTTCTATTTTTAATTACATTTATATACTAATTAGATCAATCCGAAAATTACTTATTTTAAAAACGATTGAATTGCATCACTCGGTATTCGCCACAGGTCTCGAACCCGGGACCTGTGGTTTAGTTTGGCACACAGTCCACCGCTGGACTGTGTGTCTAACTTGGTAAATAATCTAGTTTTTATTATACTTATATACAAACTAGATAAATTCATTTCTGTCATTATATAAAAAGTTTGATAATTGCCAGAACCGGTGCGGTAGCCTGGACTCGAACCCGCGACGTATGATTTAAACTCGCACACAGTCCACCACTGGACTGTGTGTCTATCTTGGTTATTATTCCGATTTTCATTAAACTTAACATCTATTTGCGAGTGGATCCGGTTCAGTTTAATAAAAAGAACATTTTATTAAAGCGAGTGTGCGTGTGTCAAGGATCGAACTCGGGACATATGCATGTTTATTTGCACACAGTCCACCGCTGGACTGTGTGTCTAACCCGAGATATAACTTGATTTAAATTAAATATATATATAACCGAAAACTTCATCTTCTTCGTTAAACTTAACCCAGAACCAATGTCCGACTGTTTCGACGAATTAATCAATTTCTTTAGTAAGTTGTGATTAACTACATATGAGATTAATAAAAAATGAGAGAGATTAGGTATAAGATATACCGACAGAGATCCCCTGTTTCGCCGGCGAGATTCCGATGACAGCAGGTTATTCTGGCGACGTGTATCTTGCGGCAGAGGGTCTTCATGAAGCTTGAGGTGAGTGTGGGTGGCTTCGGTATGAGCTCTAGATGTTCTGTTTTTAGAGTAAGGCACAGTGATGAAATGGGTTCGGTTTTCCGGCGAGTTGCAGAAAGTTTCCGGCGAGTGAAATTACGTCGAGAATTTGTGTGATTGTGAGCGAAGCAGAGGCTTGTGGGTGAATTTATAGGGAAGAATCGAGATGCATGGGGTCTGATTTCAGTCTCGATTCAACGGTCAATAATTTCTCCGGCGGTTATGACTGATGTCGCGGACTGGACATCGGTTATAACCGATGTTGAGGTTAATGCTTCGGTTAAATCAGAAGAAACCGTCAATTATCGGCTAAATCGTCGGGATTTCCGACGACTGCGATTGGGCGCATCAGTTTGAATTCGAGATTGTGATATTTGAATTAATTGTTTTGATATGTTACTAAAGAACACAAGTGGCGGAGTGGTTTGATGGATGAGAGTTAAGGCGTTGCTGACCCGGTTGACCCGGCTGACCCGGGTTCGAATCCCGGCTTCAGCATTTTATTTTTAAAACACTATTTTTAATACTTTTTCAAATATAACTTTTATATTCTAATATACTTATTAATTATGTATCGTTTAAAATTAATTTGAGCATTAAATACGCAACGAAATTTTTAACTGATTGTTCGGTTAATAAACGAAGCGGGTTTGGTAAATCCGTTTTTTTTTACGGATGTTACAGTTAACATGCTTAGGTTGTTTGTAAAACAAGATAATAATTTTTTTTTGTATTTGGAGTCTTTTATGTTTTAAATACAGTTTTAGATTAGTTTAGTTAAAAACTTCATTCACCTATCTTTATACCGGTAAACCAGTAACAACGGTTTAGTACTCATGCATCTGCCCGCATACATGGATCGACATCTGATTCTTACCTATGTTTTAGTACATATATAAAATGGAGGATGTCAATATGCAATCTGTGCCAAATAAACATGTTCTAAACTCTTCATTGTAATTGAATATTTGTTCTTGTAATATAAACATGTTATACACTTCATATATTAATGAAATAAATGGTTTAATACTAATGGATCATAGTTTAGTGAAAAGGTAAATCTTATAAAACAACTTGAGGCGGGTTTTTCTGTTTCATCTTCAAGAAAATAATTTTCGATTTAATCATCTGTTAATCTTCATTTATGTGCATTAGTGTATGCTTTGGAGGTAGATCTTACCTACCTCATATTGTTGTAGTATATTTTATTTATTTAATTATTGATGTGTGACATAAAGTTTTTATTTTTTAATTATTGTTGTGGATCAAATTAAATTAGGTTATATTTTTGTATGACCTAAATTATCTAATAAACCTAATAATTTGTTTGTAAATAACTAGATAGGTTATAGGTAGGTATATACTATTGCCTTGTTATAATTCTTGTGTTTGTTATACGGGTATATTTAGAACCATAATTACTAATGTTTTTGTTTATATTTGCAGAAGTTCTTTATCATTTTTTATAACTATAAAATATTCTTTGGGGTTTTAAATAGAAAACATGTATATATTTATTATGAAAAAACTAACACGATAAAGTAGAATTTAGTTTTTTTTACTTTCTTATTTTTTGTCACTTAGTTTTTTTTTATTTGTTTGTGGATCAAGCGAACTAAATATCGACTCAAATCTGATATATATTTTATATACACATTTCATTCGTATTTATGCAATTCAAAAAATGTATGTCGCTCACTTTCATTCTATTTAAATTTAGATGAACCATTTAAAGAGATTCGTGTAAGTTTTACACTATTTGATCTATCTTATACAATACCCTAGTATATATATAAGTTATTTTTAATAGATAATTTGTTTATTATATCATAATAAGTTAGATTATTTAACAAAGAATAATGTATTATGAAAAAATAAATGTGGAATAAAGTGATGATATGAAAATATAATACCATTTATAATGAATAATAGATTTGAGATTAATAAAATGGTTTGAAATATCGATAAAGTATTAACTA
This sequence comes from Scalesia atractyloides, assembly GCA_947069175.1. Lineage (NCBI taxonomy): Eukaryota > Viridiplantae > Streptophyta > Magnoliopsida > Asterales > Asteraceae > Scalesia > Scalesia atractyloides. The sequence goes on from CAMTDV010000029.1 coordinate 2,506,030, forward strand.
GGGGTGTTTTTAGCATCTTATTGTATATTATTATTTTTTATTGATATATAAATAATTGCAATGTGCGATTTGACTCGCATGTCACATATGTACCATTTGAGCCTTTTGTGGTGATCAAATTACCGGTTTTTTTATAATATATTGACTCACATGTCACATATGTATCATCTGAGCATTTTGTGGTGACCAAATTACCCGTTTTTTTATAATATATATATATTTCCATGCAATATGGCCCCAAGTAATAATTTTCATGAGTTATTGATTTTCTTTAGTCATATGAATGCTTTTGCAAATTTAATATGCTATTAAGTGCAAATAAGTAACAAGATACCAACGTGTTATTCTTACTTTTACCTTAGATAACACTTTTATTAAATATTTTCACATTTCCATTCAATTGGTAACTTAAATAGATCAAAGAACTAATGAACACCCCTTCAATCAAGGAATGAAGAATGAACACTCTTATTTTAAACTACATTTCCAAGAACCAATGAACAATAAACCTTATACGATTCAAATCTCATTCACCAAAATTTAGTATACAAACCTAACCTAGTCTAACCTGTTACCCTATAACATCAAAATTGTCTATGATCGACAGCTGGAATCGCGCTTTGAGACGGTGAAACATACCTGAAATTTGTCTAATAAAGTTCCCTATGACCGTTGCTAATCGGCATCCTGAACGTTTCTGATTGTGCCTGCCTGCATGTAATTTAATCTCCGTTTTGTGATCATGCCGGAATCCTTCACCGGCGACGAAAAGAAGAGAGATGTGAATGGCTGGAAGGTGAGGAGGGGTTTTTAGTTGATACAGCTAAGTAAAAAGATGAAAAGACAATTATACTCTTTAACAATTGAAAAGAAACGGTGACAATTAACAGTGTCTAACGACATAGTCTAAGATTGTTTCAATTGAGACTGGACAGGTAAGACAACAAAAATCTAAAAATAAAAGATAAAAGTGTCAGTGCCCCAAAACACGAAGATAAACGTGTTGTTTACTTTTTCTTTTTTTAAATTGAAAATGAAATTTATTGGTTGTACACAAATAAATAAATAAATTTGAGTTGCGTTTGAATGTGCTCCATAAATGATAATAATAACAATAATAGACTCCTCTAGTTTCTTCCGCTCTCTACCACCACCACCACCACCACCACCAAGCTTCTCGTCAGAAGCTCTATTTACATATCACTCTGGCCGCCGTAACGGTTGCCGGAGCTGCTTCTCCCACCACCACTTGTTCAATCTCCGACCACCGTCTTATTTGGCAATTACCCATTGATTATGGCTAATGTTTAGTACCAATTCTTTATATATCTTCAACTTATTATTCTTCTAATTTTTATTCCATATATATACAAAGATTGAATCTTTTTTGTGGGTCTTTAGTATCTGATTCTATCTCTCAAGGGTTTTCATGAAACATGTCGATTTTTTGTTGTTTTGCTCCCTCGGCAGGAAAGAGCAAGAAAGTTAAGGTGAGATTTGGTAATTTTGAATTTAGATTATTAATTATTTCATTAGTTATATGGTAAATTATAGGTTATTTGTTTACTCATTATGAAAAGCATAAAGCCACTTGCGTTTTTAGAATTGGTTATTTTGAGTGGTTCATAGTAAAATCAAAGATCTGGAACATGACTGTGAAGATGGATGGTTTTTTATTTATTATTATTTTTTTAATCATGATATTGTTTGAAAATTGGATGGTTTTATAATGATCTTCAAAAAAACAGGTAAACTAGGGGCGTCAATCGTGGCGGGTTGAATGATTTCGGATATTTTATTCGTGTGTTCGTGTCGGACACACTTAAAATCTAAGCCGTGTTGTGTTTTGGGTTGACCCGTTTAATGTTCATTTGCTAATATGAGTCATACCCAGGAACTTAGTAATAATTTAATCGACAAATAGCTCAAGCTCAAATGAACATTTTTGTAATTAATGTGTTCTTAGTTATTTTTAACGGGTCATGTTTAGGTTGACCTGTTTATTAAACGAGTAGTGCTAACTGACCTAAGGTGACATGTATGTACGGGTCGTGTTAGGAACTGCTGCCCCTAACCAAATTATAAACTATTAGAAAGTGTCTAAGTTTGTGTTTTTTTTGCTGATGAACACATGTTTTCCATGTTTAATCATGGTTTTTTATGGTAGTTATCATGGTTTTGACTTGCTATGTTGTGAGTGTTCATAGGAAGAAAAGGATGAAAACATTTTGCAAGTGGGAGTACAACACTTTGAAAATCCTACAGATAAAGATGACCCAAAGTCCAAGTCCAAGTCAAAGTCAACATTCAATGTAAATGTCAAGCTGGTCAGCCATGGAAGTCCAGTAAAACCTCAAGTCGAAGAAAACGAAGATACAACATACGAAGCAGAAGATGAACACGAAAGAGATAACCATTCCAAATCTAAACTCCAATTTTCGGTCGGTAAAATTCCAAGTCTAGAGCAAGAACACGACAAACACACGAATCTCATTGATCATCACAATTATTGTTCCGAGGCAGAAATGTGCAACGATGGCCATTTAAGTGATCCCGGTGCTTCAAAGAAGGCCTTTTTATCTTCCCCGAAGCTAAAACGATCTTGTTCTAATCTTGAAACAAAACGGGTCGTGCTAAAAGAGAAATTTGCCCCTAATGAATCGTTTGAAGATTTACAGAAATTAGCGGAAGATGGTTTTATGAGTCCTGTATCCGTAACAAGTAATTGTAGTGCTGATAGAGTGATTCTACGAAAGCATTCTTCAAGTCAAATCTTGCCGTCAAAAAGCCGAAAACTATGGTGGAAGTTATTCTTGTGGAGTCATAGAAACCTACACGAACCGATTAAAAGGGTTCAAAATAAGCTTCTTGTAATCAATCAACATGGTGGGTACTCTTCAGATACTCTAGAACCAAATAGGAGACTCGAGGAGTCAAAGTCAAAGTCAAAAACAGAAAAAGTCAACAAAGGAGATCGACGATGGGATTCGTTTCGTCAAGAACCGGATTTCTGGCCACAGAATCAATGGATGGCTTTTCCAGCTGGATCACCATTGACAAGAGTAGATGAATGGGTTCAAGATATTCCAACCGAGCCTGTTTTAACAAGCGGTCATGAAAAAGACTATGAAATTACGTTTCCGCCCTCGCCAGAAAACAGTAAACCGCCAGGCGGAAACACCAGCGATCTACCTGAAGAGATTGCATACGCAAACATGGTGATACAGTCTTTAAATTCTTCTTCAACGGTTGCTTACATTTCTGGTATCGGACTAAAGGTTATTCCTGTAATTTCGGGCTTTTCAAGTCTTCGATCAGTCAACTTATCTGGAAATTCAATAGGTTTTTACTTTTTAGAATACCCTTTCCAAGATTTCATTTTTAAGGTTTCGGTATGCTAATATAACGAATTTATGTGGTTTTATATTTATTTTTTGTAGCGAATATAACGCCAGGATCATTGCCGAAGGGTCTTCATGTTCTTAATTTATCAAGAAACAAGATTAGTGTTATTGAAGGCCTTAGAGAACTCACACGGATACGGATTCTTGACCTAAGTTACAACCGGATATCGAGAATTGGGCAGGGTAAGTAGCTCGCCTTACCTTTTCATTAAGATGACCATTTTAAGCGCTCTTGATGCATAGTGAAATTGTTGTCCAAAGGTCTTTTTAATGCATATAAAACCGGAAGACTTGGTATAAATACTTGCAGTTTATTACCGATTTTTAGCAATCAACCTCATTTTAAATGATTTTATCTGTAATTTGCTTATTAAAGGCCATATTTTAAATCACTAACAAAATGTAAATTACTTTCTATCTTAAGCCTAACTTTAATCTCCTAAATTAGAAACAAAAAGTGTATATTATGTTTTTCTTTTGTACATCTACCAGTCTATCATCAATAATCTAAGGGTGTAAACGAGCTCAGCCGAGCTCAGCTCATTTCGAGCTGCATGTCAAAAGCTCGGGATCAACTCATTAATAATTTCTAAAGCTCGAGCTCGGCTCGTTTACTTTTTATTAAATATTTAACATGTTATTTATATACGTTATTTTATTTAAATCTACATCTATAACTGTATATATTATTTAATTATTTTTTGTTACAAAAATATATAATAGTATTTATTTAAAAGCTTTATAATATTCATATAAATAAAATTATTGTTTAGGCTACCAAGCCTAGTCATTAGTCAAGCTCATTATGTGAAACTAGGGATAGGATTGGTAGAGTACCCCTATCTGTACCCATACCCATACCCATACCCGCTACCTAACCTGAACAAATCTGCGTACTGAATACCGTACCGAATATTATGGTACGGTACGGGTATCGGCACCGGTATTTCAGTACAGTACTCGATTTGGTACCATTTTGTTTTTTTTTTCTATCTTTTAAGCATGGGTACTAAATAGGTAAAATCGGTACGAGTAGTAATACAATGCCGGTACCAAATAGGTAAAATCGATACGGATACCATAATACGAAAATAAAACATAATATTAAATTCATTCGTAATCATATTCGGTACCAGCACCATTTTTACCCTTACACGTACCGATATTGAAAGTACCGAATACCGAGATCGATACCCAAAATCAGTACGGATATGGATACCCGTATGGGTACGGGTATTTGGGAAAAATATCTCATCCCTAATAAGTAATTTGCATACAACTTGACAATATGTAATACATCACATCAAAATATTTACATTCTAAGTTTATATCATATAATGGTATAGCACGAGTTTGAATAGGCGAATTAATTTAAGCGACACATGATACACCCCAAAACATGAATAAAAAGGGAAATTGTAAGAATTCACTCACAGTGGGTGCGTTCGGTTGATGATGTTGAATACGCACGGAGTTGGATTTAACCACGAGTGAAACTAACCTAGATAATAACATAATGGTTCGGTAAATAGGCGGATTTTATTAATCAATTTTAGTAGGATTATTGGATATATTTTTTTGTGAGTTTAAGGCTATTTTCTAACTTTAAAAATGTTATTTTTAAGTATTTTTAATTTAAATAAATAGATAAAAGAAATAAAAAAAATGTTGATTTTTTGACTGTTGACCATTGACTTGTTGACCGTTGACCGTTGACTTGTTGACCGGTTCGGTCGGTTATATGTGTACGCCGGGTGAGACTCGAACCCGTGACCTCCCGTACGCGTGCACGCAGCTCTACCAACTGAGCTACGTGTCTAACCTGAAATATTTCTATTTTTAATTACATTTATATACTAATTAGATCAATCCGAAAATTACTTATTTTAAAAACGATTGAATTGCATCACTCGGTATTCGCCACAGGTCTCGAACCCGGGACCTGTGGTTTAGTTTGGCACACAGTCCACCGCTGGACTGTGTGTCTAACTTGGTAAATAATCTAGTTTTTATTATACTTATATACAAACTAGATAAATTCATTTCTGTCATTATATAAAAAGTTTGATAATTGCCAGAACCGGTGCGGTAGCCTGGACTCGAACCCGCGACGTATGATTTAAACTCGCACACAGTCCACCACTGGACTGTGTGTCTATCTTGGTTATTATTCCGATTTTCATTAAACTTAACATCTATTTGCGAGTGGATCCGGTTCAGTTTAATAAAAAGAACATTTTATTAAAGCGAGTGTGCGTGTGTCAAGGATCGAACTCGGGACATATGCATGTTTATTTGCACACAGTCCACCGCTGGACTGTGTGTCTAACCCGAGATATAACTTGATTTAAATTAAATATATATATAACCGAAAACTTCATCTTCTTCGTTAAACTTAACCCAGAACCAATGTCCGACTGTTTCGACGAATTAATCAATTTCTTTAGTAAGTTGTGATTAACTACATATGAGATTAATAAAAAATGAGAGAGATTAGGTATAAGATATACCGACAGAGATCCCCTGTTTCGCCGGCGAGATTCCGATGACAGCAGGTTATTCTGGCGACGTGTATCTTGCGGCAGAGGGTCTTCATGAAGCTTGAGGTGAGTGTGGGTGGCTTCGGTATGAGCTCTAGATGTTCTGTTTTTAGAGTAAGGCACAGTGATGAAATGGGTTCGGTTTTCCGGCGAGTTGCAGAAAGTTTCCGGCGAGTGAAATTACGTCGAGAATTTGTGTGATTGTGAGCGAAGCAGAGGCTTGTGGGTGAATTTATAGGGAAGAATCGAGATGCATGGGGTCTGATTTCAGTCTCGATTCAACGGTCAATAATTTCTCCGGCGGTTATGACTGATGTCGCGGACTGGACATCGGTTATAACCGATGTTGAGGTTAATGCTTCGGTTAAATCAGAAGAAACCGTCAATTATCGGCTAAATCGTCGGGATTTCCGACGACTGCGATTGGGCGCATCAGTTTGAATTCGAGATTGTGATATTTGAATTAATTGTTTTGATATGTTACTAAAGAACACAAGTGGCGGAGTGGTTTGATGGATGAGAGTTAAGGCGTTGCTGACCCGGTTGACCCGGCTGACCCGGGTTCGAATCCCGGCTTCAGCATTTTATTTTTAAAACACTATTTTTAATACTTTTTCAAATATAACTTTTATATTCTAATATACTTATTAATTATGTATCGTTTAAAATTAATTTGAGCATTAAATACGCAACGAAATTTTTAACTGATTGTTCGGTTAATAAACGAAGCGGGTTTGGTAAATCCGTTTTTTTTACGGATGTTACAGTTAACATGCTTAGGTTGTTTGTAAAACAAGATAATAATTTTTTTTTGTATTTGGAGTCTTTTATGTTTTAAATACAGTTTTAGATTAGTTTAGTTAAAAACTTCATTCACCTATCTTTATACCGGTAAACCAGTAACAACGGTTTAGTACTCATGCATCTGCCCGCATACATGGATCGACATCTGATTCTTACCTATGTTTTAGTACATATATAAAATGGAGGATGTCAATATGCAATCTGTGCCAAATAAACATGTTCTAAACTCTTCATTGTAATTGAATATTTGTTCTTGTAATATAAACATGTTATACACTTCATATATTAATGAAATAAATGGTTTAATACTAATGGATCATAGTTTAGTGAAAAGGTAAATCTTATAAAACAACTTGAGGCGGGTTTTTCTGTTTCATCTTCAAGAAAATAATTTTCGATTTAATCATCTGTTAATCTTCATTTATGTGCATTAGTGTATGCTTTGGAGGTAGATCTTACCTACCTCATATTGTTGTAGTATATTTTATTTATTTAATTATTGATGTGTGACATAAAGTTTTTATTTTTTAATTATTGTTGTGGATCAAATTAAATTAGGTTATATTTTTGTATGACCTAAATTATCTAATAAACCTAATAATTTGTTTGTAAATAACTAGATAGGTTATAGGTAGGTATATACTATTGCCTTGTTATAATTCTTGTGTTTGTTATACGGGTATATTTAGAACCATAATTACTAATGTTTTTGTTTATATTTGCAGAAGTTCTTTATCATTTTTTATAACTATAAAATATTCTTTAGGGTTTAAATAGAAAACATGTATATATTTATTATGAAAAAACTAACACGATAAAGTAGAATTTAGTTTTTTTTACTTTCTTATTTTTTGTCACTTAGTTTTTTTTTATTTGTTTGTGGATCAAGCGAACTAAATATCGACTCAAATCTGATATATATTTTATATACACATTTCATTCGTATTTATGCAATTCAAAAAATGTATGTCGCTCACTTTCATTCTATTTAAATTTAGATGAACCATTTAAAGAGATTCGTGTAAGTTTTACACTATTTGATCTATCTTATACAATACCCTAGTATATATATAAGTTATTTTTAATAGATAATTTGTTTATTATATCATAATAAGTTAGATTATTTAACAAAGAATAATGTATTATGAAAAAATAAATGTGGAATAAAGTGATGATATGAAAATATAATACCATTTATAATGAATAATAGATTTGAGATTAATAAAATGGTTTGAAATATCGATAAAGTATTAACTAGGGGTGTTTTTAGCATCTTATTGTATATTATTATTTTTTATTGATATATAAATAATTGCAATGTGCGATTTGACTCGCATGTCACATATGTACCATTTGAGCCTTTTGTGGTGATCAAATTACCGGTTTTTTTATAATATATTGACTCACATGTCACATATGTATCATCTGAGCATTTTGTGGTGACCAAATTACCCGTTTTTTTATAATATATATATATTTCCATGCAATATGGCCCCAAGTAATAATTTTCATGAGTTATTGATTTTCTTTAGTCATATGAATGCTTTTGCAAATTTAATATGCTATTAAGTGCAAATAAGTAACAAGATACCAACGTGTTATTCTTACTTTTACCTTAGATAACACTTTTATTAAATATTTTCACATTTCCATTCAATTGGTAACTTAAATAGATCAAAGAACTAATGAACACCCCTTCAATCAAGGAATGAAGAATGAACACTCTTATTTTAAACTACATTTCCAAGAACCAATGAACAATAAACCTTATACGATTCAAATCTCATTCACCAAAATTTAGTATACAAACCTAACCTAGTCTAACCTGTTACCCTATAACATCAAAATTGTCTATGATCGACAGCTGGAATCGCGCTTTGAGACGGTGAAACATACCTGAAATTTGTCTAATAAAGTTCCCTATGACCGTTGCTAATCGGCATCCTGAACGTTTCTGATTGTGCCTGCCTGCATGTAATTTAATCTCCGTTTTGTGATCATGCCGGAATCCTTCACCGGCGACGAAAAGAAGAGAGATGTGAATGGCTGGAAGGTGAGGAGGGGTTTTTAGTTGATACAGCTAAGTAAAAAGATGAAAAGACAATTATACTCTTTAACAATTGAAAAGAAACGGTGACAATTAACAGTGTCTAACGACATAGTCTAAGATTGTTTCAATTGAGACTGGACAGGTAAGACAACAAAAATCTAAAAATAAAAGATAAAAGTGTCAGTGCCCCAAAACACGAAGATAAACGTGTTGTTTACTTTTTCTTTTTTTAAATTGAAAATGAAATTTATTGGTTGTACACAAATAAATAAATAAATTTGAGTTGCGTTTGAATGTGCTCCATAAATGATAATAATAACAATAATAGACTCCTCTAGTTTCTTCCGCTCTCTACCACCACCACCACCACCACCACCAGCTTCTCGTCAGAAGCTCTATTTACATATCACTCTGGCCGCCGTAACGGTTGCCGGAGCTGCTTCTCCCACCACCACTTGTTCAATCTCCGACCACCGTCTTATTTGGCAATTACCCATTGATTATGGCTAATGTTTAGTACCAATTCTTTATATATCTTCAACTTATTATTCTTCTAATTTTTATTCCATATATATACAAAGATTGAATCTTTTTTGTGGGTCTTTAGTATCTGATTCTATCTCTCAAGGGTTTTCATGAAACATGTCGATTTTTTGTTGTTTTGCTCCCTCGGCAGGAAAGAGCAAGAAAGTTAAGGTGAGATTTGGTAATTTTGAATTTAGATTATTAATTATTTCATTAGTTATATGGTAAATTATAGGTTATTTGTTTACTCATTATGAAAAGCATAAAGCCACTTGCGTTTTTAGAATTGGTTATTTTGAGTGGTTCATAGTAAAATCAAAGATCTGGAACATGACTGTGAAGATGGATGGTTTTTTATTTATTATTATTTTTTTAATCATGATATTGTTTGAAAATTGGATGGTTTTATAATGATCTTCAAAAAAACAGGTAAACTAGGGGCGTCAATCGTGGCGGGTTGAATGATTTCGGATATTTTATTCGTGTGTTCGTGTCGGACACACTTAAAATCTAAGCCGTGTTGTGTTTTGGGTTGACCCGTTTAATGTTCATTTGCTAATATGAGTCATACCCAGGAACTTAGTAATAATTTAATCGACAAATAGCTCAAGCTCAAATGAACATTTTTGTAATTAATGTGTTCTTAGTTATTTTTAACGGGTCATGTTTAGGTTGACCTGTTTATTAAACGAGTAGTGCTAACTGACCTAAGGTGACATGTATGTACGGGTCGTGTTAGGAACTGCTGCCCCTAACCAAATTATAAACTATTAGAAAGTGTCTAAGTTTGTGTTTTTTTTTGCTGATGAACACATGTTTTCCATGTTTAATCATGGTTTTTATGGTAGTTATCATGGTTTTGACTTGCTATGTTGTGAGTGTTCATAGGAAGAAAAGGATGAAAACATTTTGCAAGTGGGAGTACAACACTTTGAAAATCCTACAGATAAAGATGACCCAAAGTCCAAGTCCAAGTCAAAGTCAACATTCAATGTAAATGTCAAGCTGGTCAGCCATGGAAGTCCAGTAAAACCTCAAGTCGAAGAAAACGAAGATACAACATACGAAGCAGAAGATGAACACGAAAGAGATAACCATTCCAAATCTAAACTCCAATTTTCGGTCGGTAAAATTCCAAGTCTAGAGCAAGAACACGACAAACACACGAATCTCATTGATCATCACAATTATTGTTCCGAGGCAGAAATGTGCAACGATGGCCATTTAAGTGATCCCGGTGCTTCAAAGAAGGCCTTTTTATCTTCCCCGAAGCTAAAACGATCTTGTTCTAATCTTGAAACAAAACGGGTCGTGCTAAAAGAGAAATTTGCCCCTAATGAATCGTTTGAAGATTTACAGAAATTAGCGGAAGATGGTTTTATGAGTCCTGTATCCGTAACAAGTAATTGTAGTGCTGATAGAGTGATTCTACGAAAGCATTCTTCAAGTCAAATCTTGCCGTCAAAAAGCCGAAAACTATGGTGGAAGTTATTCTTGTGGAGTCATAGAAACCTACACGAACCGATTAAAAGGGTTCAAAATAAGCTTCTTGTAATCAATCAACATGGTGGGTACTCTTCAGATACTCTAGAACCAAATAGGAGACTCGAGGAGTCAAAGTCAAAGTCAAAAACAGAAAAAGTCAACAAAGGAGATCGACGATGGGATTCGTTTCGTCAAGAACCGGATTTCTGGCCACAGAATCAATGGATGGCTTTTCCAGCTGGATCACCATTGACAAGAGTAGATGAATGGGTTCAAGATATTCCAACCGAGCCTGTTTTAAACAAGCGGTCATGAAAAAGACTATGAAATTACGTTTCCGCCCTCGCCAGAAAACAGTAAACCGCCAGGCGGAAACACCAGCGATCTACCTGAAGAGATTGCATACGCAAACATGGTGATACAGTCTTTAAATTCTTCTTCAACGGTTGCTTACATTTCTGGTATCGGACTAAAGGTTATTCCTGTAATTTCGGGCTTTTCAAGTCTTCGATCAGTCAACTTATCTGGAAATTCAATAGGTTTTTACTTTTTAGAATACCCTTTCCAAGATTTCATTTTTAAGGTTTCGGTATGCTAATATAACGAATTTATGTGGTTTTATATTTATTTTTTGTAGCGAATATAACGCCAGGATCATTGCCGAAGGGTCTTCATGTTCTTAATTTATCAAGAAACAAGATTAGTGTTATTGAAGGCCTTAGAGAACTCACACGGATACGGATTCTTGACCTAAGTTACAACCGGATATCGAGAATTGGGCAGGGTAAGTAGCTCGCCTTACCTTTTCATTAAGATGACCATTTTAAGCGCTCTTGATGCATAGTGAAATTGTTGTCCAAAGGTCTTTTTAATGCATATAAAACCGGAAGACTTGGTATAAATACTTGCAGTTTATTACCGATTTTTAGCAATCAACCTCATTTTAAATGATTTTATCTGTAATTTGCTTATTAAAGGCCATATTTTAAATCACTAACAAAATGTAAATTACTTTCTATCTTAAGCCTAACTTTAATCTCCTAAATTAGAAACAAAAAGTGTATATTATGTTTTTCTTTTGTACATCTACCAGTCTATCATCAATAATCTAAGGGTGTAAACGAGCTCAGCCGAGCTCAGCTCATTTCGAGCTGCATGTCAAAAGCTCGGGATCAACTCATTAATAATTTCTAAAGCTCGAGCTCGGCTCGTTTACTTTTTATTAAATATTTAACATGTTATTTATATACGTTATTTTATTTAAATCTACATCTATAACTGTATATATTATTTAATTATTTTTTGTTACAAAAATATATAATAGTATTTATTTAAAAGCTTTATAATATTCATATAAATAAAATTATTGTTTAGGCTACCAAGCCTAGTCATTAGTCAAGCTCATTATGTGAAACTAGGGATAGGATTGGTAGAGTACCCCTATCTGTACCCATACCCATACCCATACCCGCTACCTAACCTGAACAAATCTGCGTACTGAATACCGTACCGAATATTATGGTACGGTACGGGTATCGGCACCGGTATTTCAGTACAGTACTCGATTTGGTACCATTTTGTTTTTTTTTTTCTATCTTTTAAGCATGGGTACTAAATAGGTAAAATCGGTACGAGTAGTAATACAATGCCGGTACCAAATAGGTAAAATCGATACGGATACCATAATACGAAAATAAAACATAATATTAAATTCATTCGTAATCATATTCGGTACCAGCACCATTTTTACCCTTACACGTACCGATATTGAAAGTACCGAATACCGAGATCGATACCCAAAATCAGTACGGATATGGATACCCGTATGGGTACGGGTATTTGGGAAAAATATCTCATCCCTATGTGAAACTCGGGCTTGGCTCGTTTACACCTCTAGAGTAAATATATCTTGTCTATAACACTAGTAATTTTTTGGTACTTTATATGTAGCATAGAAATTGATTCACTTGACTTTAAAAAGTGAGAGTATGTTGTATTTTCAGGGTTATCCAATTGTACCCTGATCAAGGAGTTATACTTAGCAGGAAACAAAATTAGTAATGTTGAGGGACTACACAGGCTACTAAAGCTAATAATCTTGGACCTAAGTTTCAACAAAATCACAACAACAAAAGCACTCGGACAATTAGTCGCTAATTACAACTCGTTACAAGCTTTAAACTTATTGGGCAACCCAATTCAAAGCAACATCAACGATGATCAAATCCGAAAAACGCTTTGTGGCCTTCTTCCAAAACTTGCATACTTAAACAAACAACCCGTGAACCCACAGAAGGCTCGGGAAGTTGCTAAAGAAGCTGTTACAAAAGCTGCACTTGGGAATGGGAATTTGAGTACTCTGAGAAGGTCGGTTAAGAGGGTCGGGAATGGCGGATCGTCGGCGTATAGTCGGCATCAAGGTGGTCAGAAAGGGAGTGGGAGGCATGGGGTTAAACCCAGGAATCACCATAGGTCTACTAAGGGCTTGTAGATTGATCATGGTTTTTTTTTTTTTTTGGTTATGTTTATTTAATTTAATAAATCATTGTTGTGTTGATAAATAATTTGAAATTGATTTTTTTAGAATAAAAAATTTGAAAAGTGACAAAAATAATAGTGCAGTACATCAATAATACATAAAAAATTAATGCTGCTGCCCGGGATCGAACCGGAGACCTTTTGCGTGTAAAGCAAACGTGATAACCACTACACCACAGCAGCTTTTGTGTATGTTACTAATCAGGCAATACTTTGTGAACGATTACTTGGGTCACCAGATTCAACCCACAATTTAATATAGTTCCGTTATAAAAATCCTGACTAGCTTCTGATTAGTCGTTGATTAATCGCTAGTACTAGGTTTACCAAGTAATTTTTATCTAATTAGTCAATTAATGAGTAAGTGGTCAACAATGATCAAATCCAGTCCTAATTGGCCAAAAATCGGTGTAGTCTAGCGATTCCGGCCAAATTTATGTCTAGTTCTTTACCAAAACCTTTAAATTCGTGCCTCCGTCTTAATAAATGGGTCGCCTACTCTCGAATTCCAATGTTTCCATGGAGTTCGCCAAGGTGATCCATTATCGCCGTTTATTTTTATTATCGCTATAGAGGCTTTGTCCGGTTTTGTGGCAAATGATTCTTCAATAGGAAGTATATCAGGGATTAAACTACCAAACAATGGGCCGGTCTTGACACATCTAATGTATGCGGTTGACGTAGTTTTCATGGGAGAATGGGGAGAGAACAACATACGGAATATTATTGGGCTTATGAGATGTTTTTATCTCATCTAAGGGTTGAAAATAAGCCATAAAAAATCAATCCTATTTGGGATTGGGGTGAGTGAAGCGTCGGTCACAAATCTAGCTAATGCCATAAATTGCAAGGTAGGAAGACTTCCTTGCAAATATCTTGGTTTATCAGTTGTGCTAATGTGAACCAAACAAGGCATTGGAAAGGTGCGGTCGATTGTTTCAAGGCAATACTATCGAATTGGAAAGCAAAAACATTATCGGTAGGACGACGTACTACATCAGGGGCGGACCTACCTTATTGGTAGGGGTAGCCTCCGCTACCCCTTGGCGCTCCGACGGTAGTGTAAAATTTTGAAAAATTTGATATTTTTTTGATTTCGTTACCCCTTTTCTATAAAACGTTACCCCTACGAAGATTTTCTAAATCCGCCACTGTACTACATTATTGAAATCCGTCTTGGATAGCTTGCCTTTATACTATTTTTCGTTATACAACAGCCCGAAAGGGATTTTGGATACTTTAGAGGCACTTAGAAGACGCTTTTTTGGGGAGGAATGAGGGGAAGTCAAAAATGGCGTGGGTATGTTGGGAACGGGTTATTGGTCCGATTGACAAAAGAGGGCTCGGCTTGGATGCATTGAGATATGAATGTTAGTCTTCTTCTAAAGTGGTGGTGGAGATACAAGAAGGATGGAAATAGTCTATGGCACCGTACGTGTTCGTTTGTGTACGATAGTTCACTAGTGTTTTTAGTTTTATATTTATTTAAATACTTCAAAATTCCGACAAATTAAATATCTAATAAGTGTCAGTGTATTACATATTATGTTCATGAACGACTGCTTGTGTTCTTTTATTTCCATTTGTGTTCATGGATATTAGTTTGTGCTCATTTGTGTTCGTCAACGTTGGTTGCCTAAAATTAGCAACAAACACAGACGAACACGAACAAGTCCATTTCCTTAACAAACGAACACAAACGTAAAATCTCATTCGATGGGTGTTCGTGAACGGTTCGCGAACACATATATTTTTTAACAAATGAACATGAACAAGGTATTGTTCGTGTTCGTTTGCAGCCCTACAAACTTATATCTTTTTAGTTTTATATCTGGTACGTATTAAATCGAAATGAACACCAAAAACAACATTGTAACAAATATAACACCGCTTCTTCGTGAACCTGTTAAAGCGCAAATACAAAACATGTTAAGAACAATCCTAGGTAAGTATTAAACATTTCTCTGGTTGTGTTACTCTATTTCACGGTTTTATCCTTATTTGTTGATTTAGCACATGAATTAATTATTCTGTAAGTATTTACACAACTTTATTATTTCCCTATTCCAAATTATTATTTCTGACAACTTTTACATTGTTTCAAGAAAAGCAACCTGGAACGATCCGCTTGTGTACGATTCGTGTTGGCTTGAAATAACGGTCAGTTTGTAGCGAGCGTGTGGCCAAACCAGATAATCTATTGGCTCAAACCAAAAATTTTGGGTATTCTTTGTTATTTGATTTAAAATGTGTCACGTTATCACGTTATGTTCATACATGACATGTTTAGAATCGATTGGCTCAAACCGAAATTTTTGGGTTTTCTTTGTTATTTGGCTCAAAATGTGTCATGTTATGTTAACCAATTGGAGCATGATATGACATGTCTAGAACGATGAAACTAACATGGATATGTTTAATAAGTAAGTTACAAGACACGATATGTTTAACACAAACATGTTTAACACGATTAAATATGGCCGGTTGAATAACTTGATTGTTACACGAATAGGGATGGCAAAAAAGCCCAAGCCCGACGGGTATACCCGAAACCCGAAATATATGGGCCGGGTATACCCGAAGCCCAACGGGTATGGGCCGGGTATGAGATTAAAAATATAAAAAAGTCGGGTACGGTATGTGATTTAGTGATACCCGCCCGATACCCGGCCCGTTTACCCGAAAATTATGTTACATTAAATTTAATTTTCTATTTATATAAACTTTAGTACATACAATTATTCATTATTCATAGATTTTGCTCTTTTGTTTTTTCAAGACTTTAACATACAAATACAAGATTTTATGTTTAGTTATGCTCTTTCATCCAAAGTAGCTGTACATTCATTAGTTAATTATGTAGATATATGTTTCAAATATGCATTTTAATAGGATATGTATGTATGTTATTGGTTATATTCTCATTTACTGTATTTATTAAAATAGTAAATTATATAAACATTAGAATAAAAAATGCATACGAGAGTCTCAATGGTATTTTTAACAAATTAACGGGTATACCCGATACCCGATGAATAATTACCCGAAATATACCGACAGGTAACGGCCGGGTATGGGCTTGAGATTACCAATACCCGGCCCGAACCGATCCATAGCCATTCCAACACGAATAACATAACACTATTAACACGCTTATAAAATAATAAGACAATTAACATAATTAAAAAAAGTGCCAAAATGTAATTAACTTATAAAACTATATATAATATGTTATTTTGGTCAAACCGCCATACTCAATCTACTAATCCTCTTTAACATGATAAGTTAAATGTGTAATAAACAGGTTAAACATGTTGAATATGTCGGGTCGTATGTTAACAGATACCGTGATAAACATATTGAATATGTCGGGTCATGTCATGTTAACGGATACCGTGATAAATTGCCAGCCCTACATGTAACACGTAAATTAATATGAAAATTATTACCATACCTTATATTTGCAAATTTTGTTATGAAGTTCTGATGAGATTGAGGAACATAAACACAACATAATATTGCCTTCATCATCCAAACCTTTGTATATATTAAAGAGTATAACTAACATTAATGTTCAACTTCTGCTTTTCCTATAACCATAATCAAATTCATTTCTTCTTCAGTATAGTTTATAACACCACAAACGCTAAAAAGAAAAAAAAAACGAGTAATAATCTAGCACCTGTAATCATTGTGTAATTACATTTGGTCCCAGGTTCGCCTTACGGCTCCCACAGGGTTTGCTTTTGGTCCTTGTGCAGTTGTCTGTTGAACCATCTTTTTCTCTTTGTATAGTAAAACATCCTGTCTTCGCGTGTAAAATGTTCCAAGATAAAGAAATCGACATCATAAACTATTTTCTTCAGGAAGGGTATGATCGTCTTTTTATAAAAGGTTTCTGGCAAACGAGGAGCTTTTCATCACTATTGCTCTTGATTTCTACGACTCGTGCTTCCCATTTTAATCGTGCGACAATTGTTCTTGCTGTTTCTATTAGAGACGTCGTGTCACGTAAGATCACCCAACCCTGCAAATTCATTTTAATAAGTACTCTTTCTCTTCACATTTTTAGACCTTGAACAGCGGCTGCTACAACAGAATTTTGGTCATGGAGTGCCTAAAACTATCGGACCCAATTTATATTTTTTTATACTGTTTTTAGGGTAGACCACATGAAATCAGGCAATTTAGGTTAAATAATATGCATTGAGTAGTTAAATAATCTACAATACCTTGAAGTGTGAAGGATTTAATCCTAAAACACGAACTAAAGAAAGTCGAAGGAGTAAAAGTGAAAGGTTGATTTAATTAGTTTTAATTAAATTGTTTGAATTATCTAGTAGGCTTTTAATGTTTAGAGATAACGATGTGAATTAGATTATAAGTAAGAGAAGTATTTGAGTAGGATTCGTATGCTTATTTTAGTATAAATAGATGGTTAGGTCATGTATTTTGTAGAGAGTCAAGAATTATAATAAAAGAAAGAGTCGATCTTGGTTGAGATCAAATTTTGTGTTCGTGTTCTTGGGCCTGATTGCCAACAATTGGTATCAGAGCTTTGACGCTTGGCCGTTTTGAGAGTTGTCTATTGAGCAAGAGGAGCAGCCCCCTTTGAATTTTGTGGCTGCAACGACGGCAAAAAAGATGACTTTGTTATCATCCGTGGGAAGAAAAATAAACGAAAGGAGGTGAATTAACAGTAGGTGGTATTATAAAGTTTTGGTGGATTGATTCAAAATTAATTCATAAGAGAAAGTGGAGTTTGATTGCTGGATCCTAATCCCAATTACGTGAAATATGATGGCAGGGAATTGCAATAGAAAAGTGTTATGAAGGATTATGGAAAGTCTTTAACATAAAGTGGCAGGAGAAAAAAATAAGGAAGCATGGTGAATTATTTAACCAATCAACCAAGTAGGTCAATAATTTCTCAATTGAAGATATCGAGGAAGGAGCTAGGTGGTGATTTAAATGACAAGTAAGTTAACACACACCTTGATTAAATTAGGAGCAGTGATCAACGAAAAAAATAAAGGAAGCAAGTAGGAAGGTTAGAGAATTAGCAAGCAAGTTGGTCGAAAGTGTTGAAAGAAGAATCTGATCTCAAAGTAAGAGGAGGAAGCAGGTTCGATTGTTACAAGCAGCCAAGGTGATCGCACTAAATGTTTTGTTTAGGGTTTTGGTCAAGAAGGTGATCAAAGCAAGCAAGTTCTTTTTCGGCCGAGAAAGTAACCGAAGCAAGCAGGTTCAGTTTAATAAGGTATTATGATCGCAAGTTTGAAGGTGGTAGGAGTTCGGCAGTAGGCGACCTCGAGCATCGGAAAAAAGAAGGTGTTTTTGGGTGGTGTTATTCGCATCCAAGAAGAAGGTTAGTTGTGTAGGTTATCAAGAATGTTTTCTTGATAAGTTAAAGAAGGTTTTGGCCATAACAAGAAGGGGATTGAAGGTGACCGGCTAAAGTAGGTAATCAAGAAGGTTAAGTAGCTAAAGAAGGTAGAAGGGAAAGAAGGTAGAAGGTATGTAAGAACCTTCCTTGGAAAGAAGGTTGCCAGGTTCGTTTCTTGAAAGAAGGTAGTAGGTAATCAAGAACTTGTTTCTTGAAAGAAGGTGAAGGCAGTCAAGAGCCAGATCTTGAAAGGCAGTTAAGAGCCAGCTCTTAAAGGAAGAATGATGGTAGTCAAGAGCCAGATCTTGAAGAATGTAGGATAGAAGGTAAGAAGGCAAAAATCAATATGATTTTTATCGGGTTATAGTAGGATCGAGAGAACTCTTTTTTGAGTTAAAGCAAGAAATTATTCGAAGGAATTCAAGCAAGAAAGATGGCAAGTCAACAACAAGAAAGTAAGAAAGCATGAAGAACAAGAATGAAGCAAGAACGATCAAGACCCGTGAGTTTCGATCGGGAATAAGAGCAAGAGAAGTATGGTCGGGCTTTAGGATTATGGGGGAGATTGAAGGATTTAATCCTAAAACACGAACTAAAGAAAGTCGAAGGAGTCAAAGTGAAAGGTTGATTTCATTAGTTTTAATTAAATTGTTTGAATTATCTAGTAGGTTTTTAATGTTTAGAGATAATGATGTGAATTAGATTATAAGTAAGAGAAGTATTTGAGTAGGATTCGTATGCTTATTTTAGTATAAATAGATGGTTAGGGTCATGTATTTTGTAGAGTCAAGAATTATAATAAAAGAAAGAGACGATCTTGGTTGAGATCAAATTTTGTGTTCGTGTTCTTGGGCCTGATTGCCAACAATAAAGTGTAACTTATTATTAACGTACACGGATGGTCCCTGCAGTTTACCAAAATTTTGGATCTGGTCCCTAGCTTTCCAAAAGTACACAAATGATCCCTATGGTTTGCACCTTATAATGCATTAGGTCCCCAACTTCTTTCCAAAAGTACATGGATGGTCCCTGTGGTTTGCACTTTGTAACGCATTTAGTCCCTAACTTTGACATGCTAAAATCTTTAGATTTGTTGGCTCGGGACTAAATGCGTTACAAAGTGCAAACCACATGGACCATCCATGTACTTTTGGAAAGCTAGGGACCAAATCCAAATTTTTGGTAATCTACAGGGACGATCCGTGTACTTTACTCATATTATTATTGACATATAATAAAAATACCTCGGGTCGTAGTAACCGGTCTATCTCAAAGAATACATCCACTATGCTGCATCTACGCTGCTTTGCGGTTTCAAGCGATAAAAGGCCTTCGGCATGAACCAAGTCATACGTTCTAGGATATGTCGGAAACGCCTCACACCTACAAGTGCACGTGGAAATGTCAAATTTCTTAGTATGGGTCACAACTCACAACGGGCCGGGTCAAGTTTAAAATAGAATATTTACCAATCATGCAACACACCAAGAAACCCTCGGTCTAGAATAAGTGGAAGGTTGTTGGGCCCACTGGTGGGAACCACATTCATGACCCATACAGATTTCCCAGCTTCCAATAAAGCGGAATTAAAACCGCCAAAATGAGCATTCATGTCCAAAACGTTTCGGACCATGTTATAAGGTGGAACCGGGTCCTCGATTCCGGGTCGTTTTGGGTGATCGGAAAATATAAGAGGGGAGAGTAGAGACCAGTAGTTTCTGACTGCTGATTTCCAGTTAAAATCGTCTTCAGTAAGGTCGTCAAAAAGTACACCTGATAATAACAAATCATATCAATCATATTGGTAACTTTTGACCAGGCTGACTTTTTTATAAGGTGGATTTAAAGCTTTTTTTCTGGCATAAATAAGTTGGTTAACTAAATAAGAAATCAAATGAAAGTTGGTTACCTTTCTAAGCATTTACACCCGGTAATAATCATATTATTTTTTGTACATAATAGAATTTTCTCATTTAGTTGACTAATTTAAGCTAATTGAGAATAAAAGTAACTTTTTAGGCTACAAAACACTTTCAATCTGTTAAAAAAAATGAGGTAACCAACTTTCAAAAAACTCGATTTGTGGTAATATGATCTATGACCGGATAAATGATGATATGACTTTTGACCATGTTGACTATTTTTTATGTGGCCCCACAATTTTATATAGCAAGGGTGATGAACCAACTTAAAAAAAGATATTTACCATGAAGCGCGAGTTCCTTAGAGCTCAATGTAGCTCTCGAAGGCCATTTTGGTCTTTTCTCAATTGGAATCCAACGTCGACTATGAGTTCCTCCAATGCATGTATCTAGTGGATGATAATACGGGGATTCAACATCATGGCCCACTTTGCAGACGTAAGGACCAGACCCTTGGCTCCTATTAATTAAATAACTCACAAGATTAATAGTAAAAAAAGAGTGTTGTATATATGAATGTGGTCTTACCTGGAAGTATAACAATCTTTATCACTAGGCTTCTTCCATACAACTGTTTTGTCTTGTTGTGACAATAACTCCCAACAGAGACTTTTGGCGAAATTACGCACGAAATCCCATTTTTTTAAGTTATCTTTGTTTTTAACGGAAGCTCGTGTGTTAGCGATTGGTGATGTCCATACAAAGTATCCACCAGGCCTAAGAACTCGATCAACTTCAATCAAATGTATACCGTCTGCAACATTTATAATGTATGTTCGGTTTAAGTGAGTAATATAGATAAACATATGCTAATTTACGTTTTACAATTCACCGAAAACGCTTAACGGGTTGGCCATGAATCATGATATCAATCAGATAAATACTTCGAAGTAAATAAATTAAAATATAAGTCGGGAAAGATGTGACATACCTTTGTGATTCCAGGCAATCCCGTCCCACGCACTGTGTACCATGTCGAAAGAAAGTGACGGGAACGGTAACTTTTTTGCGGCGAAAGAAGCAACCATTGCAGGAAGACCTCGTTCAAGAGTTATCTCGACTTGACTCCCGGAAGACTCGTAGTTCGCTATACACATAGTCAAAAGTTGCTTCTGAAATAAGTGTGCCCCTAAGCTACCGAAACCGCAACCTATATCCAATACCGTTCGCACCTGAATCAAGAACATGTAAGATACAATTGTGTCTATCTGTATGATTCATTTCAAACAATGTTTTTTAACTTACTCCGGCTTGAACAAGGTAAGAGTCGTTTCGTAAACCGATCATTTCGGCAATTTGATGGGAATAGTCTTCTATACTATCATCAACCATCGAAGATGCAAAACTAAACGAAATCTGATCTTCATCTAACAACATCATCCTGCATCCGCAACTCCCGCGTTAATTAAATAAAACACAAAATAAGAATATAATTATGTTTTTTTGTAATCTACAAAGAGTTTAAAAGTTAAAACACACCTTTTTGTCAAACTTCCTGATGAAAGTACCTCTTGTGCGTTAATTTTAACGTTATCAATCCAGATAACGTCTCTTCCGGTAGGCCATCTATGTGGAATCTTGTATCCAGAAGGAGCAAGAACCAAACAATTCTGTTTTGAAGTGGGCCCGCAATGGCGGTCTTGTTCTTGACCTTCGGTCAAACCCAATTCAAGATTTTTGGTTACGTTGAAACAGGGTATGTAATTTTCAGACTCTAAGAACAAAATTCGGATTCTTTTATCCTAGAAGAACCAAGTGAGAGTTCTCCAATGTCCCACAAATCGGAAACAAGTTGTTCTTGAAGCCGTCTGTACCCGCGAAAAGTGTGAGCTCTAGAAGCCGTTGTGAGCGATATCGTCCACCAAAACGACCCCGTAAGCGCAAGAATTACAATTAGGAATAAACTTAACTTAAGCAAAAATAAAGTCAGTTTATAACATTTTCTCGAAGTTACAGGGCCGTATGGATCGGGAACGATATAACATTTTTCTGGAACACTTTGTTTGGATGGTGAAATAATTGAAACTACAGATTGAAATGGTTTCCATGAAGAATAACATCAGAAGATAATCTGTTTTTATCCAAATCTTCTTTTTCAGGTTTAAATTTCATCTGAGAATCTTCCAAGAAATCTTGAATGTTCTCTGAAAGCCTCCCCCCACCTGAAAAACCTCTATGTAGTGGCCTTGACATTCTCCTACATTAAAAAAAAAAAACACACACCAAAATGTCAAATGAAACCCACAAAATCCCTAATTTAAAAAAAAATATGAAAAATCTTTCCAAATAAGCTAACAATGCTAAGTGTAAGATCTGTTCATGTAATTAGTCAACTAGATCCATGAACCCCAAATCATATTCATATTAAGATTTACATACCCATTAAACATAACTACTGGAGTGGAAAATGGAAACCAGTGGCACCAAACGTAAAATTCAATTTCAAGAAAGTGATCACCAAATTTTAAAAAGGCAATCAGAATTCAGATGCAATAAATATCATACACATACGAGGCAAATCCATTAAAAGCATAAAGAAAACAATAAAAAAGTAGTTGAATTAGATAACAAAACCTAAAAAGATTGAAACTTTACCTTGATTATATGCAAGAAATTCAACCAAAATCCCGAATTTCAGCCGGTTATCCTGCAATCTCCCACCAGCTCACAGTTCCACACAGCAAACTCAAAGTTATCATATGATCTTGATACACAAACTCTGCAGAATTTAGGGTTGTTTAAGGAGAATAATGGTGGAAAGTGAGCTTGTGAGTCGCCCCAATCACGAGAAAAGCTGCTCGTGAATGCTACTCAGTACTCATTTGAACTTATATAGTAACAAAGAGAGAGATGAGAGAGAAGATATACATATAAATATATAAATGAATTGATGTAAAGATTAATACCATATTTGTATGTATATGTATGTCTATATGTACACACATACACGCAACAGGGAGAGTGGCAGATTATCATGTATCGATGTGTGAAATGAAAAGAAATAAAATCTCTCTCTCTTCACTTTCTCTCTCTAACATTAATGGAGATGTTTTTTAAGTTACACAGACTGTTATTCATGTAATTAATAATACAAATCACATCAAATTCTTAGTTAATTAAGTAACATAGGGTTGTTACCTGGAGCCACCGTGAGCGGGGGGTAACAGTGGCGATCTGCCGCCGGAATTAGCGGCAAATGGATACGGATTATTATTATATATTATAGTCCTGTATATATAGATAGAGAGTGTGAGATAACGTTTTAATAGTTTATTAGTGTTTTTTGTTTTTATATTTTATTTGGATATTTTAAATTTTTGAAAAATAAATAAATTATTTAATAAGTGTTACTGTATAATGTAATATATTATGTTCGTGAATGTTTGTATTCGTTTTGTTTTTCCATTTGTTTTATAACATTAGTTTCTGTTCGTAAAGGTCTGTTGCTTAAAATTAACAAACGGACACAAGCAAGTTTATTTCCATAACAAATGAACACGAACATTAAATCTCGTTCGTTAAGTGTTTATGAACAGTTCGTGAACACATATATTTATTAATAAACGAACACGAACAAGGTTTTATTTATGTTCGTTCTATTCGTTTGCAGCCCTAGAGATTTATTCTTGAATCTATAAAGGGAAATGTTTTAAATTTGATATACATGATTTTTTTTAATAGCAACGTTTTATTTACACCAATAATTTAAATAATTCATTTTTATTTAGGATTGAACCTACCATCTCTACTATAAAAGGTATAAACCTCTACTAAGTAACTTAGTCACACATTAATATACAAGCTTATCTATACTGCTAAAACATATATATAAAGTATTACCATACCACTATTCTATCTCATTCTCATTTTAATAAAAAAAATCATGTCTATAATCATTATATACACAACTTTATAGTTGTGTGTCAACTTTTTTCTTATGCGCGACATCCTATGCCCATTATACATATGTAAAATTACGCAAAAAATTTTCTAATATTAGGAGCAAACATTTTCTATTTATCAGGAAGCAATGTTTTGATGGTAGTTAAGTGTCAAATATATGTTATCTAAGCGGTTGTGACTCGTTTATAAACAATTTTGGTCGCATATAAATTTCTATGATGAAATAAGTTGCAATTGCTACCAGCGCGTGAATCGGATAAATAGTATTGACGTTTAATACGATATATAGGTCACAAGGAAATAAGAATTGAGAGATCATGGTGCTTGAAAGGTTTGTTAAGTATAACCAAAATTAATATTGGACATTGAGGTTATCAAAGTAATGTGGAATGTCTTTTAGATGGGAACGTGAACCAATGCTCGTGGTTGGCTCGTGTTGTCTTAATCAACTCCTCGTGTGAGTGGCATAGTATGGATTAAATGTTATCGCATGTTTGTAGATGGTTTGCATTCATGAATGGTCAATGGTTAGTGATCGAGAAGTATAATTTTGTTGTTCTATAGATCACATTGTATTTTTTTAGAGACGTTGTTCATATTCCACAAATATCAAAGGTTGTATAGTATTTATTAAAATATTAAAACTATATAGCATGTACATTTGAAGTTTGAAATGCATACGTTTTGTTGTGGATAGTGAAAGCAGTTCACAGTTAATAACTTATTAACTTTATATTAGACTAAAATGCTTAACTTTAAAAAGTGTGTTTAAGCTAATGTTGTTTGAAGGAAAGAAATAGCAAAAATATTACATGTGATGAGATGTTTCTAGCGACAATTATAAAAAATATTTTTTTGTTTGAAGACAAGAGTATTTAAATACCTTGGTAAATCAAATGGGACGACTAGGACACATACGTGTAAAACATGTAATGCATTAAACTTATCTTTAACATATATTTGCTTGAAATATAATAATATAACTTTTAACAATGGGTTTGTTTTGGTAATTACAAATTCTCTTGTCAATTAAAAGTTTCCTAAACAGCTAGCATTTGGGTTTTCGTCTCATCATGTGTTACGTATATCAGATAGTGTTCAACTCTTGTAGTGGTATAAGGTTTGTCCAGTGACAGTCGGCGATATGGTTTCCTGGGAAAACGTCCAAGCCAAACTCTGAAGCCAGTATGGACCCGGTTAAGACAACATAGTCTGACCGGAGTTGGACAACGAAACTCTTTAATTTGGAAAGTATAGTGACCTAACACAGACTAGTGGTCGTTCTAAAAAAATAAGTTTTCTTTACTTATATCTATTGGTTATTTTATAACTAAAAGATGCTAGCAATCTTGTAACACAAAAAAAAACTAATTACTAAAAGAGCCAAAGCATAAATTATGATGTTATTCTATAGTATAACCTTTGAATAATAAGAAATTCAAAATATGATAGCTACAAATTTAATAGCATTTAATCATTATTATTCCGTGTAACTTATAATGAAATACATTAGTTAAAGTATATCACTGTATATGTTCTACTCTGCATTAAAAATGGCATTGTATCTAAAACAAGAGTTAGTATTTTCTTATAGTGTATTAAAATGGTATTGTATCTAAAACAAGAGTTTGCTTAAATTAAGTAGTATTTTCTTATTAACGATACTTAAAGCAAATAATCTAATTAAAAGTGGAACAAATCTTGTATGTTTATTTTCTACTTTAATCTTCATGTTTGTTGCAAGAATCTTCTTAACTTTATTTTGATTTGAGGTAGCTTCCATGTTAAGACATTTTAAAAAGAAGTCATAAAAATATTTACTTTTTACATATATTTGTATATAAGTTTATACATCTACAGTAACTATGTCAATTTAAAAAAAATGTTCTTCATGGTCAAAGTTATTGTTTATTTAAATTGCTAGTAAATTATTACAATTATACGTTCATAAAAATAAACTTTAAATGAGATGACTTAAGACATGACACAAATTCAAACGTATTGCATTAAGATTAATGTCTTTGATACGAATAGGTACATGATTTGTGTGTCTGGGTTCATCTATTCAACCCGTACACATGTAATCTTAAAATTCTTTAACTCGTTACAATTTAGAGAAAAAAATAATAATTTATATGAAGTATGTAGCTAATTAGACAAAGAAATTACAAATACCGAATTTATTCTAGAAAAAATAGTTATTATTGCTTCAAATTCTTCTTTAAGACACTTGTTTTGAAAACTGTTTACATCAATAAGATGTGTTTTAAACATCATTAGATGTTTTGTTTGTCTTACCTTACAACTTTTAATTAAATAGTAAAAAATATAATAAGCCAGGAAACACTAATTAGTCGAGTCCACAGGGTCATGCATAGCAATGTTATGACCATGAGATCTATGAATATAGTTTTTACAAGGTTTGATTTTGCTATTAAAAAGGGTGGCGGCACACCTTGTTGTCGGTTTACCTTCTATTTCGATGTAATTTCTTATCAAGTTTGATATATTGTGAATTTGAATAAAGAAACCAATAAGTAGATTGGCTAGATAAGCTATTAGCTAGTATACAAGTTTAAATGAACAATGAGTTTCAATTCTATACATTGTGTTCCAGAATAAGCTTTTGAGATCAACACCGATAGTGTTTAGCGAACTCTAAAAAAGAACCTCGCTTATCCTTTCAGCATATTGTGCATTAGTATGGGATAGTGTTTGGATACCTTTTTAAGGTGAAATGAACCTACATGATAATTACAACGTGCTACGATCCATCCTTATGGTGTGTGACTTTTTGATAAGCTTGGACTACATACTCCAACTCGGATGCTACTTGTGAGAGCGAGTTGATGCAGTCACCAATAATCGTTTTTATGAAGATTAAGCTTTTCCTAGTTTTAAAACTTTAAGCGAGTTTCAGATGATTATATCCAATAACGTCTTTGCGGATGTTGAGTCCTTATTACTATTGATGGTTCATAAGCACTCTAATGAGATGAGTTTAAAACCACATTGGTGAATATGAAGGTACGTAGCGTCAATAGCAGAGCTTGACCAAAAATTCCGTGGGGGCGGAAAGTCATGGGACGCAAAAATTTTTTTCGTATCTCTATGTTTCGGGTTATATGTTTGGGTCAACGATTCGATTCGGGTCAGAACACAGAATTTCGATACAATTAAGGTTAATCTCATATTAAATGATATAATTAAGGTCTAAAACATTAGTAATGCCCAAAATTTCTATTCAATATCAACCCTAGTTCACAACCTACCCTTCAAGAACTAAACAATAGTGAATGAGAAACTAAAATAAATGATTACCTTGTTTAAATTTGTGATTAATAGCCTTCATGCAGCTCAATTTAAGCCGTTTTCAATTGAATTTGATGGATGATTGAAGTTGAAGTGCCAAACACACATGCTTTTTTTTTGTCTTCAGTTGAAGTCGAACACACAGATGTGGCACAACTTAGTCACATATTGGTCTTTCTTTTGTTTAAACATCTTTAAATTAAGACAAAAATAAACCCTCAAGTTTCATCTATATAAAAACTAGTTTCAAACTTTAATTAAACTCACTTTAAGTTTAAAAACAATTATAAAAATTTACTAATAACCCTATTCTTCACGTTTTTTTAAACTCAATACGAAAATATGTACAAATTTTTTGGACAATAAACTTGGTAGAGCCAGAGAACTTTCAGGCAAAATAATTGACGGGTACGAACCTATATTTTAAAAATTTGTAACGAAAAATCGGAAAAATTACACTAGTAACCGAAACGTTGGAAGGGATGGATGCACCCCTTGCCCTTTAAAAGGCGCGGGCCTGTGTAGTGCGCCTTCTATTGAAGACTTGGTTTTATATTTCTAGACCCTCGCAAGTACCCAAGGACCACTCATGCAAGGGCAATAAAGGTCGCTTCTATTGGACATAGGTTGTCTTTCTAGAGCATTCACAAATCACAAGGCCCAAAGACCCACAAAGACAATAAAAGTGCTCGTGTTGTATCACATATTTAAGTATATACCTTGTTTCTTTACAAGAGTTTGTATGTTTTTACAGTTAAAGAGTAATTCAGTTTTTAGTCTAAGTTCTATGTATCCTTTTATTTTAGTAGCAAACCATAAGTGGGGTGAGTGTTGAAATAATAATTAATATTCACCATCATACTTAATATTGATAATATTAATAACGGATTAGTGGTGATTACATTTCACTTGACCACATAAACACATGGGAGGCTTTAACTTTAATAATATAATCTAATAATATAATACTATCTAAATATGTAATAATATTCAATACGACTGAATGTATGTAATGCTTTCGCTTGATCATCTACATGCACTCCACTAGATCATATAAACTCACTCATCATTATTACTACATTCATTTCGTTTTAACAATACATGAGGGGTATATAACATATGTGTGTAGTGAATGCAGCCCCATAACCCCTACTAACGTCCACAATATCAAAGCTCTCGCCATTATTGCCATTACACTCATTGTAGAAGTCGAAAAAATCCAGCCCATAGCGCCTAGGGGGCTGTGTGACCGGACGATGGTGGGGATCACGGCTGGATCACGCTCCAATATGCAAGGCCTAATTAATAACTTTAATGATCAAAATATATACAAACACTTTGACCGTTTTTTAGCATATGTTCACGAAGGGTATGTGTGACTTGGGGGGGGGGGGGGGGGGGGGGGTAATATAACATGTGTTTGTAGTGGATGCTGTCCCATAACCCTCTACCAACAGTCCAAAATATCAAAACACTCGCCATTGTTGCCGTTATACTCATCAAGGGAGTAAAAAAATCCAGCCCATAACACCAGGAGGGGTGTGGCCCAACCTATGGAACGTTATGAGATCACGGCTGAAACGCGCCCAAGTATGCAAGGCCTAATTAATAACTTTAACGAACAAATATACACAAAAACTTTGACCCTTTTTTTAGTATCTATTCACAAAGATGTGACGGGGGCCGACTATCTTGGACTTTTCAAAAATTATGTCTTTGATATGTGACTACAAATAAACTTGGATGGCTCGTGTTCAAGTATTTTATAGGGATTGATTTGATTCGAATTATACTTTAATAATTTCTTAAAATTATTTAATTACTTTTATACTATTTAATAGTAAATATAAAATAATATAGATCTGACAATACATTCAATTGTTGGCCCGTGGGAATATTTTTCCTGGCTTATTATATTTTTTTACTATTTAATTAAAAGTTGTAAGGTAAGACAAACAAAACATCTAATGATGTTTAAAACACATCTTATTGATGTAAACAGTTTTCAAAACAAGTGTCTTAAGAATATGACTACAATGGTTTACAAGTGTCAGGGTTTTTTTTAGAGTTAAAATAGACCATTCATTTGGTAGTTGCTTGTATTGTCATGTCTAATCTTGATAATTTTGGCAAACACAATTTGTATTTGTATGAATCTCAATAGGTTCATGTGAAACACAATATAGGAAACTGACACTCGTTGTTTCTTTATAGTTGTACATCAATTGAAAGATTTTTCTAGCCAATCTGCTTAGTGGCATGTCAAATCAAGAGTCGTAAATTCATATTCCATCATGGAATGGAATATTGGAATGTATTATACAAATTTATTATGCAAAATTATATGATAAATAGCACAATCATTAAAAATAATGGACTAGAATACAGTTTTTCTCTTTATATTTGTGTAAACTATGGATTGAGTTATTTAAATTTTTAACTTTCATTGTATATAATTTATTTCAAAAGCTCTTACGGATTTCAGTCTTTCCACAAATGGTCCTTAAGTTTTTGGTTTAAGTCACGCAGTAGTGTACATAACAGCATTTTAGTCTTTTTACTGCTAAGAATAATTCTTATAATTTAATTAGATCTGATAAAAGTTATAAATCATATTATCAATTACAACTTGACTAAATATTATATATATATATATATATATATATATATATATATATATAACAATTGCAAGTTTTACGAATAGTGTTTTATTTTTGTCTTTTTGTGTGAATAATGTTTTTATCTTTTCTTTGTAGTTTTGTTTTTTTTATACTTCTAACCCTCAATTTTTAGTATTTACACTTATAATCCTATAATTTTCCAAAGACTTTTTAATCGAGTTTTACGTGTTTATTTTTATTTACGTGTCTATATAAATTCAAGTTGATTTATGTTTCGATGTAATTTTTTTTGGGTTTTCGCAACTTTTAACATTGACACTTTCAATCATTTAACTTTCTAAAGACTTTGTAATCAAATTTTATGTGTTTAGTTTTATTTGCATGTCCGTATAAATTCAAGTTGCGTTTTGACGTAAATTTTATTTTACCCCAGGAAATGAGTCGCCAGATATAATATGTTTTCATGCACGTTTTCAGTTGGTCTATGTTTTGACGTAAATTTTGTCCAGAAACGAGTCAGGTCAAATTTAATGCGTTTTCATTCAACGGTATAAATTTGATCCACTTTATGTTTTGACACCGCCGCAATGCGTTAAACCATTCTTTAACTTACAAAAGAAAACTATTTTCTCACGAGCTTATATTATGTGTGTGTCGGTATAAATTCAACTTGTTTATGTTTTGATGTAAATTTTATTCGAAAATATATCACATCAAATATAATACGTTTTCATGCTTATTGTTATGTACATTTTCACTTGCTCAATTAAATGATACACGACTTCCTTTGAATTTATTTTTGGGTATTCTATGCATGCACTTTTACAATGATATACATTTTTATGCTTTTCAAATGTATAGTTGTTAAGTGCGTGAGTTGTATGTTAAAATTTTATAAACAACCAGTGATGACACGCAACTTTAAAAATGTCACACCCCGATCCGCAGCGGAAATAAGTCGGGGCATAATTGGGTTATCACCAAAGCTCATGATGTTTACTAATATGTTTCATATTTATTAAATTCAAATTCCATCTCAAAGTTTCAAGTCAAATTCATACAATACAAAGAAAGGAAAAATTAACTAAAACAATCCAAAATCTAACTGGTTTATTCTTCTAGGCCGCCCTATATGTTTCTTGCTTCAACTTGATCACCTGTATCATGTGTAAAAATGGGGAATTTTGGGTCAATAAAAGTTGGCGAGTGAACCTTGTTAAAAACATTTGTTATTGATTTCTTGTTGTAATTAATACAGAAAAATTATGCAATAATCATATATGAACAAACGTATGTAAACAAACAATCACAAACCACCTTGCATGAGTAAACAATATGAATGACAATGTATATGTTGGCAACGTCTCGTTCACGCTCATAGGTAATGGGGAACGGACGGCCTATGATGAATGTATGTGCGATCAAGGCTCAATCAAACGGAGCCGATCGTATGTTGGCAACGCCTCGTTCACGCTCATAGGCAATGGGGAACAGCTTATGCTCATAGGTAATGGGGAGCGGCGGCCTATGATAATGTATGTACTGAACATGATAAATTAAATCTAAACATTAACCACACAAACAATTGATATATATTGGCAACTCATTTGATCATGAATATGATGAATGCACAAGTGTTTAATTATAATAAATAAATAGCGACACATGATACACCCCAAAATGTGATTAAAACGGGGAATTGGTAAGGGTTCACTCACATTGGGTGCGTTCGGTGGATGATGTTGAATGCGCACGAGTTTAGAGGATTGATCGACGAGGAATAACTAACCTAATTAATAACGAAAAGGTACGGTAAATAAGTGGATTTTATTAACAATTTTAATAGGATTTTTGGATATATTTTTGTGAGTTTAAGGCTATTTTCTAACTTTAAAAACATTTTTTTTTAAGTATTTTTAATTGATTTTTAAATTAAATAAATAAATAAAAATAATAAAAAATGTTGACTTTTGACCGTTGACCATGACCGTTGACGTTGACCGGTTCGGTTGTGAATATTATTGCACTAGGTGAGACTCGAACCCGTGACCTCCCGTACGCGTGCACGCAGCTCTACCAACTGAGCTACGTGTCTAACCCGAAATATTTTGTTTTTAATTATATTTATATACTATTTAACTTAATCCGAAAATCATTTATTTAAAAAGGATTTAATTGTATCAACCCGGTGATCTCCACAGGTCTCGAACCCGGGACCTGTGGTTTAGTTTGGCACACAGTCCACCGCTGGACTGTGTGTCTAACCTGGTAAATATTCCGGTTTTTATTATATTTAACATCTTACTGTGAGTTAACCCGGTTCGGTTTAAAAAAAAAACATTTTTATTTCTGAGGATAGGGTCTTGATTGGAATCGAACTCGAGACGTAAGTGTATTGTTTGCACACAGTCCACCGCTGGACTGTGTGTCTAACCCGTTCATAATATTGATTTTAATTAATCTTATAAACATAAACGACTTCGTCTTCTTCGCTCAAAACACAGACAACGGTTAACCAAACTGTTTCTTGTTTAACTCGATTAACGAACATTATAAGCAACTGAAAGGTAATGAACGGAGATGGTTTGGGGAAAGGATGTACCGAACAGGTGTCTTTCACAGAACTCCGCCTAAGGATTCGTCGGCTCTGTTTTGTGAACTTCGGCTGTTAGGATCAATTAACAGTGTTGATTGATTAGATGTGAAATTGAGTTACTAAACAATGATTAACAGGAGGTTTAGTTGATCATACCGATTAACAGCGTGAGTTCGGAAATTCCAGCGATTTTTCCGGCGAGTACAGAAATCCGGCAACGTCGTCTGGGATCGATTCTGGGTGATGGATTGATGTTAGTAATGGTCTAACAATGGAATGGAACAGAAAGAGTCGAGGTATTTACCGTGTTGATGTGAGTCTCGGTTTTCCGGCGAAAGTCCGGTGATGGCAGAAAAGTTCCGGCGAGTGAAATTTCGTCGAGAATTGGTGTGATTTTGAGCGAAAAGATTACCAGAGGCTAGGGTGTGTATTTATAGGAAAGAATATCGATGAATTGGGTCCGATTTCTGTCTTGATTCGTTGGTCAATTATTCTCCGGCGGTTATGACTGATGTCGCGGAACTGGACATCGGTTATAACCGATGTAAGTGTTAATACGCACGTTAAGTCACAAGAAACCGACAATAATTGGCGAAATCGTCGGGATTTCTGGCGACTGCGAATTGGGTGCGTCGGTTGACTGGTTTGAAAACGAGTTTTTGTTATTTGAATTAATTGTCTTGATATATCACTAAAGAACACAAGTGGCGGAGTGGTTTGGTGGATGTGAGTTAAGACTTGAGGTTCCCGGCTGACCCGGATTTCGACTCCCGGCAGCCGGTTTTTCTTTTTAATTAATTTATTTTTACTTTTTAACAATTATAATTTATAAATTCTAATTTGTTTATTAATTATGTATCGTTTAAAATTAAAATAAGTCATAAATAAGCAACGAAAATTTAAAACTGATTATTCGATTAATAAACGAAGCGGGTTTTGAAAACCCGTTTTTCGACGGATGTTACAGTATCCCCTACTTTTAGAAATTTCGTCCCGAAATTTAAGTAGTAGTGGTAACAGGAAAAAGATGTGGGTATTTCTCGCGCATTGAGTCTTCACGTTCCCAAGTAAACTCAGGTCCTCGTTTCGACTCCCAGCGTACCCTGACAATTGGAATGCGGCTTCGTCTTAAACGTTTCTCTCCGAAGTCCATAATTTCTACTGGTCTTTCAATGAAATGCATAGATTTATCGACTTGAATGTCTTCTAGAGGAATATGGAGATTTTCATCGGCGAGTCACTTCTTCAAGTTCGATACGTGGAATGTGGGATGAATTCTGTTGAGTTCCTCTGGTAGGTAAAGCTTGTATGCTACAGGTCCTACTCTTTCGAGTATCTTGAAAGGTCCTACGTAGCGTGTTGCTAGCTTGCCTTTTTGGCCAAAACGAACTACTCCCTTCCACGGCGATACTTTTAAAAGTACTTGGTCACCAATGTTAAATTCCAAGGGATTTCATCGTTTGTCTTCATAACTCTTTTGACGACTTTGTGCCGCTAGAAGATTGTTTCGAATTTGATGGATCTTGTCTGTTGTTTCTTGTATTAATTTTGGACCGGTGATTTGAGCTTCTCCAATTTCGTGCCAACATATTGGTGATCGGCACTTACGACCATATAACGCTTCGAAAGGTGCCATGCCGATACTTGAATGATAGCTGTTGTTGTACGAAAATTCAACTAATGGTAGATGAGAGTCCCAATTCCCTTTGAAGTCTATGACACATGCTCGAAGCATGTCTTCAAGAGTTTGGATGGTGCGTTCAAATTGTCCATCAGTTTGAGGGTGATAAGCGGTACTGAGGTCTAATCGTGTACCCAAAGCGGCTTGTACGGCTTGCCATGTTCGTGAAGTGAAACGACCATCACGATCTGAAATAATGCTTAACGGTACACCATGACGGCTTACGATTTTGCTGATGTAGATACGAGCTAATTTTTCATTCTTGAAGTCCTCGCGAATCGGAATGAAGTGAGCTGATTTTGTAAGACGATCAATGATTACCCATATAGTGTCATACCCACCAGAAGTGCGAGGTAACCCGGTAATGAAGTCCATGGTTATGTTTTCCCACTTCCATACAGGTATTTCAGGTTGGACTAGAAGTCCTGAGGGTCTTTGATGTTCAGCTTTCACTTTAGAACAGGTAAGGCACTTGGAAACAAAAACAGCAATATCCTTTTTCATGCCAGGCCACC
Source organism: Scalesia atractyloides (assembly GCA_947069175.1). Lineage (NCBI taxonomy): Eukaryota > Viridiplantae > Streptophyta > Magnoliopsida > Asterales > Asteraceae > Scalesia > Scalesia atractyloides. The sequence goes on from CAMTDV010000029.1 coordinate 2,541,312, forward strand.
AGTAGGTGTATCGAAGGTCTTGATACATCTTGTCGGCTCCTGGGTGTACAGAGTATCGTGTCTTGTGCGCCTCTTTCATAAGGAAATCGCGAAGGTTATTGTGATCGGGAATCCATATGCGATCTAGATAATATAGAATGCCGTCAGATTTTGTTTCGAGTTTAAGTTCTGCTCCACAAGATAACTCATTGCGTATGTCGTATTCTGTTATGGAAACATGTTGAGCTTCTCGGATTTGATCTTTGATGTCGGTTATGATTTGCGAACATAGAAGACGAATGGAGTTCGCATAACCCTTTCGACTGAGTGCATCGGCCACCACATTTGCCTTGCCAGGATGATACCGAATTTCACAGTCGTAGTCATTAAGAAGTTCGACCCATCTTCGTTGCCTCATATTCAACTCCTTTTGGTTAAAGATATGTTGGAGGCTCTTGTGGTCTGTAGATTCACACTTGGTACCATAGAGGTAATGTCTCCATATCTTAAGAGCGAACACAACAGCTCCAAGTTCTAGGTCGTGGGTAGTGTAGTTCTTCTCATGAGTTTTGAGTTGCCCAGAAGATAGGCTATCACTTTTCCCCTTTGCATTAATACACAGCCTAGTCCCTGCCCTGATGCGTCGCAATATACTACAAAGTCATCGCAACCTTCGGGGAGTGTGAGGATAGGTGCGTCACAAAGCTTTTGCTTAAGGGTTTGGAAGGCTTCTTCTTGCTTAGATCCCCATATGAAGGGTTTTCCTTTGTGTGTCAAAGTCGTGAGTGATACAGCAATACGAGAGAAATTTGAAATGAAACGGCGATAGTAACCAGCCAAACCAAGGAATGATCTTACTTCGGTTGGTGTACGTGGCGCTTGCCATTCTTGTACTGCTTTGATCTTTGAGGGGTCGACATGTATTCCCTTGTCATTGACGACATGTCCAAGGAATTGTACCTCTTTTAACCAGAATTCGCATTTGGAGAATTTAGCATAGAGCTTTTCGGTTCTTAAGAGGTGAGGATGAGTCGAAGGTGCCGTTCATGATCAGTTTTGGACTTTGAGTAAATGAGAATGTCGTCGATGAAGACTATAACAAAACGATCGAGATAGGGTTTGCAAACTCTGTTCATTAGATCCATGAAGACAGCTGGAGCATTGGTTAGACCAAATGGCATGACCATGAATTCATAGTGACCATAACGAGTTCGGAAGGCGGTCTTTGGGACGTCTTCTTCATGTACTCTGAGTTGATGATAGCCAAACGAAGGTCGATCTTTGAAAAACAGGTGGCACCCTGGAGTTGGTCTAGAAGATCATCGATGCGAGGTAATGGATAGCGGTTCTTGACCGTTAATTTGTTGAGTTCTCTGTAATCGATACACATGCGAAACTTCCATCTTTCTTCTTTACAAACAGAACAGGTGCACCCCAAGGCGATGAGCTAGGACGTATGAATCCTTTGTTGGTCAGTTCTTGTAATTGACTGGCCAGCTCTTGCATTTCGGATGGAGCTAACCTATAAGGAGATTTCGCGACGGGTGTAGCAGCCAGGTATAAGATCAATGCGGAATTCGACTTCTCTCTTGGGAGGAAGTCCTGAGATGTCGTCGGGAAAGACTTGCGGGAATTCTTTCACTACAGGTATATCTTCGAGTTTCTTCTCTTTGTTTCCCTTCTTGACAACGTGAGTTAGAAATGCGACATAATTCTTGCGGAGATATTTTCGGGATTGAAGACAGGACATCAGTTTGAGTCCTTTCGAAGGGGTTTCTCCAAAGATTCGTAGGGTTTGACCGTCTGCAAGAGGAATGCGAATGAACTTTTCGCGGCATACCACTTCAGCATGATGTTGGCTGAGCTAGTCCATGCCGATTATAATGTCAAAACTTCCCAACTTCATAGGAATGAGGTCAACAGGAAAATCGTGATCGTTTAGAGTAAGAGTACAGTTTCGGATAATGGAGTTTAATGAGACCGGTTTTCCGTCAGCAACTTCCACCGTTATGGATTCCATAAGTTTATCACGAGTTTGGTTGAGGATGGGTTCAAATTCTAAGGACACAAAACTCTTATCCGCGCTAGTATCAAATAACATGGATGCATAACTACCATTTATGAGAAACGTACCGTTAACCATGTTGTTGTCGGCCCTAGCTTGGTTGGCGTTGATGTTAAAAGCTCTTCCTCTAGCAGGTGGAGGAGCTTAGTTACTTGGTTCACCGGATTTGCTTGAGCTTGAGCATTATGATGTTCACCAAGCGTGGGCAAGTGTTTCTAAAGTGGTTTGGGTCTCCACAATTGTAGCAAGCCCGCATGGGTTGCATCATGGGGTAGTTGGGTTGGTAGTAGGTTTGGGCCGTATGTTGTGTAGGTGGTAGTAGTAGGGGTTGTTGGGCTTGACCCATTATTTGATGGTGGGTTTGGGTTGTGGGTTGGTTGCGGTTCGTTCGCTATAGTGCGCGGCAGGTTTGGATGGTGTGACCTGCACGGCCACAGCTGGTGCAATATTGACAGGGGTGTTCGGGAGAGTGATGGTATTGGCAACGGGTACATTTTGGGTAGGGGCGGAATATGGCCTTTTGTATGGTGCGGGTGAAGGGGCAACTTGAGTAATGAGTGCAGCAGGGATAGGGAAATTGGTTTGGGTGACAGCAAAATTTCTGGTATTTCGTTTCCTCTTGTTTGAAAACTTTGAGGAAGGAGGTGGAATGGTTTGAAGTTTGGCCTTCAACGGGGGCTTTCTTTTTCTCCTCCTTGAATTTACCGTTCCTGATGCGATTCTCGTAAGTTCGGTGGCTAATTCCATAGCAGCTTCGAGAGTTGCAGGCGAAGTACTGAGAACTGAGTCTTGAATCTTCAAGGGGAGGCCTCGAATGTAGTGTTCAACCAAGCGGTACACTGGGGTGAACAAGTTAGGAACCATCTGGTTCAGCTCTAGAAATCTTTTGTTGTAGGAAGTATGGTCTCCTTCCTTTTGCTTCAGCGAGTGAAATTCGTCTTCCAACTTCTTGAGTTCGCTTCTTGGGCAGAAGCGTTTTGTCATTATTTCCCTTAACTCTTCCCACGTTAAGGCCATAGCGTCTTCAACTCCTCTCTTACCCTTCTCGATGTTCCACCAGGTCAGGGCTACCCCAAATAATCTCCCGGTTGCGTAACGTACCTTGCGATCCTTGGGACAATCGCAATTGAGGAAGGTGTTTTCCATTTCCTCAAACCAGTGGAGGAGAGCGGTGACACCTTCGGTCCCTTCATACTTTGGGGGATCGCAAGACTTGAAGTGTTTGTAGGAGCACTTATTGGAGGGAGGGTTGTCGATGTTTTGATCCTCTTGATTGGGTGGGTTGATAGGATTCGCGATGAGAGCTTGTTGGACTTGTATTACAATATCAGGAAGCACCGCGGCCATTTGTTTTGCAATTTGAGTGGCCAAGCGTTCGTTTGACCTTCCTGACTTTCGTCCTCCACGTAGCTGCCTACCCGACATCTACAGGAATATACATAGGAAGATGGTGAATTTAAGGAGTGTTTAGGTGTCATGTGTCGTTTAAAATAATAAAATAACATAATCATCAATAATGCACTACATCCACAGGATGTCTTGGGTTTGCTCATGTTTGGGCCTCCAATGTCCCCCATACTATTGCCTGTATAGTCATGTGGGCCCCCATGACTATTGGTTTAATAGGATTCACATTGGTATTGGCGGTTTAACACTCGCATCACCCGAATGAAAACCATAAAATATGTTTGCGAGATGTATGGTCGGAGGGTGTCCAGGTGTAGACACAATGACAACTCAAAGTGGTGTTAGTTCACACGACGTTTGGTATAGCATGCTTTGGCCTAATAGGTCCTTCGTACTCTCATTGTTAGTCCCCAGGTAGGCAAACTGGTCCTTTATTTTGGATTTATACGAATGCCAAGCCTAGACAGGACGTTCCGACTACCGGTACTCGTACCCTTCCAGTTACTACATGCCCGTCATGAGAACTCACTTTGATGTGATTTGAAAATACAAAAAAATCGTTGTAAAAATCATCTGAATTGTGAGGTGTGTGCTCCCATGAATATGATATGTTATGAGAATATGATTCATGATAGGCATTGTATAATAATATGTACTTATGAACATGCTTGCATAACATTGAATGTAACGATAAACATAAAGCATATAAACATCATGAATTTTGCATTTAACACATAAACAATTTAAAAACTCTAATCAACTATAGTATAGGCTCTACGGGTCTAATAACCTATCCTATATCCCTATAGTCATGGCTCTGATACCAATCTGTCACACCCCGACCCGCAGCGGAATAAGAGTCGGGGCATAATTGGGTTATCACCAAAGCTCATGATGTTTACTAATATGTTTCATATTTATTAAATTCAAATTCCATCTCAAAGTTTCAAGTCAAATTCATACAATACAAAGAAAGGAAAAATTAACTAAAACAATCCAAAATCTAACTGGTTTATTCTTCTAGGCCGCCCTATATGTTTCTTGCTTCAACTTGATCACCTGTATCATGTGTAAAAATGGGGAATTTTGGGTCAACAAAAGTTGGCGAGTGAACCTTGTTAAAAACATTTGTTATTGATTTCTTGTTGTAATTAATACGGAAAAATTGTGCAATAATCATATATGAACAAACGTATGTAAACAAACAATCACAAACCACCTTGCATGAGTAAACAATATGAATGACAATGTATATGTTGGCAACGTCTCGTTCACGCTCATAGGCAATGGGGAACGGACGGCCTACGATGAATGTATGTGCGATCAAGGCTCAATCAAACGGAGCCGATCGTATGTTGGCAACGCCTCGTTCACGCTCATAGGTAATGGGGAACAGCTCACGCTCATAGGTAATGGGGATCGGCGGCCTATGATAATGTATGTACTGAACATGATAAATTAAATCTAAACATTAACCACACAAACAATTGATATATATTGGCAACTCATTTGATCATGAATATGATGAATGCACAAGTGTTTAATTATAATAAATAAATAGCGACACATGATACACCCCAAAATGTGATTAAAACGGGGAATTGGTAGAGGTTCACTCACATTGGGTGCGTTCGGTGGATGATGTTGAATGCGCACGAGTTTAGAGGATTGATCGACGAGGAATAACTAACCTAATTAATAACGAAAAGGTACAGTAAATAAGTGGATTTTATTAACAATTTTAATAGGATTTTTGGATATATTTTTGTGAGTTTAAGGCTATTTTCTAACTTTAAAAACATTATTTTTAAGTATTTTTAATTGATTTTTAAATTAAATAAATAAATAAATAAAAATAATAAAAAAATGTTGACTTTTGACCGTTGACCGGTTCGGTTGTGAATATTTTTGCACTGGGTGAGACTCGAACCCGTGACCTCCCGTACGCGTGCACGCAGCTCTACCAATTGAGCTACGTGTCTAACCCGAAATATTTATGTTTTTAATTATATTTATATACTATTTAACTTAATCCGAAAATCATTTATTTAAAAAGGATTTAATTGTATCAACCCGGTGATCTCCACAGGTCTCGAACCCGGGACCTGTGGTTTAGTTTGGCACACAGTCCACCGCTGGACTGTGTGTCTAACCTGGTAAATATTCCGGTTTTTATTATATATTTAACATCTTACTGTGAGTTAACCCGGTTCGGTTTAAAAAAAAAAACATTTTTATTTCTGAGGATAGGGTCTTGATTGGAATCGAACTCGAGACGTAAGTGTATTGTTTGCACACAGTCCACCGCTGGACTGTGTGTCTAACCCGTTCATAATATTGATTTTAATTAATCTTATAAACATAAACGACTTCGTCTTCTTCGCTCAAAACACAGACAATGGTTAACCAAACTGTTTCTTGTTTAACTCGATTAACGAACATTATAAGCAACTGAAAGGTAATGAACGGAGAGGGTTTGGGGAAAGGATGTACCGAACAGGTGTCTTTCACAGAACTCCGGCAAGGATTCGTCGGCTCTGTTTTATGAACTTCGGCTGTTAGGATCAATTAACAGTGTTGATTGATTAGATGTGAAATTGAGTTACTAAACAATGATTAACAGGAGGTTTAGTTGATCATACCGATTAACGTCGTCTGGGATCGATTCTGGGTGATGGACTGATGTTAGTAATGGTTAACAATGGAACAGAACAGAAAGAGTCGAGGTATTTACCGTGTTGATGTGAGTCTCGGTTTTCCGGCGAAAGTCCGGTGATGGCAGAAAAGTTCCGGCGAGTGAAATTTCGTCGAGAATTGGTGTGATTTTGAGCGAAAAGATTACCAGAGGCTAGGGATGTGTATTTATAGGAAAGAATATCGATGAATTGGGTCCGATTTCTGTCTTGATTCGTTGGTCAATTATTCTCCGGCGGTTATGACTGATGTCGCGGAACTGGACATCGGTTATAACCGATGTAAGTGTTAATACCACGTTAAGTCACAAGAAACCGACAATAATTGGCGAAATCGTCTGGATTTCCGGCGACTGCGAATTGGGCGCGTCGGTTAACTGGTTTGAAAACGAGTTTTTGTTATTTGAATTAATTGTCTTGATATATCACTAAAGAACACAAGTGGCGGAGTGGTTTGGTGGATGTGAGTTAAGACTTGAGGTTCCCGGCTGACCCGGGTTCGACTCCCGGCAGCCGGTTTTTCTTTTTAATTAATTTATTTTTACTTTTTAACAATTACAATTTATAAATTCTAATTTGTTTATTAATTATGTATCGTTTAAAATTAAAATAAGTCATAAATAAGCAACAAAAATTTAAAACTGATTATTCGATTAATAAACGAAGCGGGTTTTGAAAACCCGTTTTTCGACGGATGTTACAAAAAATGTGTTATCCCGTCGCGAACCGCGATTATAAGTTCTAGTTAATTACATATATACCCCACTCCTCAATATATATATATATATATATATATATATATATCTCACACACATATGCGACCCAAATGATCATTATCTACCAACATCATCATCGTTGACCACTATCCTAACTCATCATCTCCTTTGGTCACCGGCTAAAAAAATCATACTCCTCTCTCCGGTCATCCTTAATAGTAAGTAAGACTATGTGTTTTCTGTTAATGGACTGAGTCGTTAACGTGCCAGCTCAGGCGTCAACGGCCACAACACCGCATCGGCGAGTTAACAAGCTCTGTTAATGAGGTTTTGGTTAGTGGGTTAATGGAGGAATGAAGATTGGTGGATGGGGCTCGTGGATATTCCAACCAATCACAACACATTGTTAACAGATGTTTAGTTAACGTCAAGTTCTTATATGACAGTGAAGTGACGGTGATGTGACATTAAGTTTAGTTAACCCACAACATATAGTCTAAGAAACACCCTCTTAAAATACAAACGTTTTAGGATTACACGAGACTAAAAGCAAAACAAACATGGGTTTGATACGGGGCCACAACCTAAATAAGTAAGAATCAAGGGTTACATACCTACAAAATTGATTTTAAAAAGCAGTAAATCAGGGGCCACAAATTTACAGACCATGATTTACAAGTAGTTCCTCTTTCAACCCACTTTAACTATGTCTTTTCCAAGCAACAAATCAATGTATCATGCTTGTTACCAGCGCTAGTTAAATTGAGGAAGTTGTGAACATGGGAGGTCAGGGGGATTTTGGTTAAAAGGATTTTCAGATTTCGTTGGAGTTAGGTTGACGAAGATGGTGGTCCTGGTGGGTGGCGACGTGGTGGTAGGATGGGGTAAGAGAAGGATGCGGGAGGGAGGATGGGCGAGTAGGAGTGTGACCCAGTATTATTATTGTTGTTGTTGTTGTTTATATTTAAATTAGAAAGTTGTCATTTGCGGTAAAGATTAAAATGCCCTCATAACAGTGCACGTGAGGTGATTTAACTTAAAACTTAACGATCATTAATGAACAGAATTATAAGAACATTTGGAATAAAGGACAAACAATGAAAGTAAAAAGTTAAAGGACGTAATCCGTAATTTAGAAAAAAAAAGACAAAAAATGTAATTTAGCCTAAAAATTGTTTGTGTAAATGTACATCACCTCTGTTATTTATACAAAATATTCCTTTTTTTTTACTAAAACAATTATTTCATCTCTTTAACTTTACTATAGTGAAGGTGTATATTTATGGTTGTGTTAGACATATCCCACCCCTCTAATTTTATTTTTAATACATCTCTCTTAAAGTTGTTAAATCATTAATATTTCTCATTTGTCATACTAAACAGAGAAAAAATATCTATTTGGTATGATATTTTTTAGAGAGGGGAGACAATGAAAAATATAGAAGGGTGAGGTACGTGTAGCCAATCACTGTGTATTAATTTTGTTCTTTTAACGACATTCACATACAACGGCGAATTAAGCTGAGCAAATAATCACACAATCTTATTCAATCAATTTTAGGTATACACGAGCATCTCATGCATTTAGTGCAAAATCATTGCTCACTTAAGTATGATCGATTTCTCATGTCATGTATTTGAGCTTATTTTGTCGCTAAAAGGTGATTTTTAAGCTTACGCACTTTATTCTCTTGATTATAACCACTAAACCTTCAAGTCATTTTCACACCCGTTTAATGTACAACTAGATCATTGATGGAAGCAAGGGTAGTTAGTGATCGATCCAATAGTATCATATTAGGGAACCAAAGAACACATGTGAACTAAGTCATTGTTTTTCGTTTAGATGTAGCCATCAAGTACCAACCTAGTTAAACTCAATATTAATATCGGCTTTATTTTCCTTTTAATAGCCGTTCACATTTAAAAGTTTGCAACCCTTAATAGTACTATACTTTTTCTTTAAACGGGGCAATGAATCCTCCAAATAGGCTATTAACAAAATTACCACATCGAGATATACCCGCCTCTGAACCGGGGAAAATCCTCATCTAGGGCCGAAACCCGTGAACACTCGCCTGAAACCACGACTTTACTGTGAGGTAAAACTCGCCCAGTTCAAGGATCGACAAAGCGATCGCCGTTTACTCGCCTAGTCTCCCATCATCACCAGGTGTCGTCGAAACTAAATACCAGGGACAGGAATTATACTAAATCCAATGGATTCCTTCATTTGCTTATCGAAGAATTATTCTAATTTGTGGTTGTTAATGGAAATAGTAAATTTAACAATAATTGATTAAAAAATTCCCTCATGAACTTGTAACTCTTTCAAGTTAGTTCCTTGCTAGTCATTGGTTATAAAAATCCGGTGTTAAAAAAAAAGTCATCCAATGTGTGAATTATCATTATGAAATCGAGTTAGCCTTATTATCATACATTAATTTCCTTTTAGGAACATTTTAATAAAAAAACAAACACTAGCATTATTTATAGTTACTACATTTTTTTGCTTAAACATTGTTAAATGGGATACAACCATTTTCAGATGAATCTTCCCACTTAAATTGTTGTATTAGTTAAAAAAACAAGATGTATATTGCAAAAAAAAAAGAGAAAAAAGAGAGATTAACTTATCGAAACGAAAAGCTGTTTCGTGGAAGAATACAAAAGAACAAGAATATATTTATTATTTCTTAAAATAAAGTAAAAATAACTCCAAAGAAACATTTTGAAAGCGAAATGTGTCACAACTCATAATCGTGGTTCAAAGTTGCAGCCATAGAAGCCAATCACTCCCAAGTTTAAAACAATTGATCGACTCACGCGTACATTCATAGTTAGGGTGTGAATTTTTAATATAAAAAACACCTAGCATTAAGGTTGAGGTTTTGATTGAAATTAAATAGATCCATAGTAGCTTTATATTGAACTCGTAAATACAATAAGCCAAATATCTCTGGTTTGGAGCAACCTAAGAGGTTAATAAGTAAGCAAGTCTTGCCACAATATAAGTTAGTTGGGCATTTCATGTCAAAAATTATATGTTAGAACATAATGAATATCTATACTTTAATGTAATTGTTTTTAGACATGTCAGAAGTTATATGCAGGGGCGGACCTACCTTAGGGGCAGAGGTAGCCTCCGCTACCTTTTGACGCTCCGACGATAGTGTAAATTTTAGAAAACCCGTTTCCGTGTAGAGTTTGCTCAAAACCTTATCATAATGTGAACTAAGAATAATGCAAGAATCTAATTCTTAATGGATTTTGTCAAAAACTCAAATGATAATATGAATGTTGTAGTGAAGTTATATAGTCTAGTGCTTGTATTTTGTCAAACATAAATCATTACTCAAGTTCAATCATAGTGACATTTTTTTAATAATACAATGTGTATATAGGGTAACCCCCTAGTAGCTATTACTACGTTATTAATATCAATATTAAGTATAATATTAATAACAAATATTAAATATTATCTTTAACGTCAATAGTTGAATACGAAGTCCAAACCCCTGTCTTGTAGTGCATGGGGCAATTATTTTTATGTAATATATCATTTCTAACAATTCTTCCTTTTATTTGTTTCAACTAATCTTTTCATAATTTAAAATGCATTTAAGCTTTTTTTTCTTTATAAATAAACAATTTATTACAAAGTTTTAGATATCTCTATCAGAACACACAACATACTTTGAGTTGACATTTCTAACAATTCTTCCTTTATTTGTTTCAATTAATCTTTTCATAATTTAAAACTCATTTAAGTTTTTTTATTTATAAATATATAATTAATTACGAAGTTTTAGATATCTCTATGAGAACACATAACATACTTTGAGTTGACCTATCGTAGACAAGATATGGTGTTAACGAGCTCTCGATCATATAATTTGTTACAAAATTTCGAATGTCTATCTAAATCTAAAACGATATTTAGTTAAATGATTATATCATGTGAAAGAGAGTTCTTGATCATGTAGTTAACTTAATATGGACAATTGGATGTGAGCTTGAATTGTTAAACCATTATCTTCAACCGTCACCAAACCTTAGCTCTTTGTTGACTAAACACAAAGCGTTCATATATAATCAGCCTGGTATATTCATTATTCATTGAATACCACATTTTATTTAATATGATATTATTAATTTGGTAATTGTCACTTTCTTATCCATTAATAGACGACCATCCAATTTGATAAAAGATAAATCATGTTTTATACATTATTTTTTATATATAATTATTGGAAAGGATAAGAAATGAAAAGGTTGGGCTATTAGACATACATTTGTGATTTCTCTATCTTTACATTATAGACCTTTTAAATTATACGATAAATAATAACTATTCTAAAGTATAATTGATATTTACTATCATTGTTTTTTTTATTACTTTTTTTCTTGATATATACATTAAAGTAAATTTGTCATTATTGGATACTATAGAAGACCAGGTTTGATTTTTATCTTAAAAACAAATCATATTAGAAAATCAAAATTACATTATTATTTTTTATATAGTCGTTTAGAAGTATTATTTTTGCATGCATGCTTGAAGTTTAGTGCGCTTTTTATATTAAAACGAAATATAATATCATGAGTAAAGATAATCTTTTATAAAAATAAAAATGGTATTCCAATACAAATTATATGAACACAAACGAAAAAATGTTTAAAATACGTTACAAACAATGTTACCTAATTATTTATAATGAATCTGACTAATGTATTAGATAAACATCATACATGACCCTACAATATTTGATTCCTTATTAACCGATTAATAATACAAATTGACATTTCTCTGTCACCATTTTATAAATTTCTATCAACTTTTAGTTATTATTTTACAACCACATTTTTCTTAGAATTATTATACCTATCGTTTTTCTTCGTAGTCTGATGGCAAACATGGACCATAACATGGTTAGGTCCATATCAACATTACTATGTAGTAACCACTAATGACTAATTTAAGGATGATGATTATGTTTAAATAATATTATTTTTATCTCTTATTATGAATCATTATGTTTAAATAATTTAATGGTGCTTTATGAACGATGATTTAAACTGGTTCATAACAAGAGATAAAAATAATATTATTTAAACATAATCATCATCCTTAAATTAGTCATTAGTGGTTACTACATAGTAATGTTGATATGGACCAACCATGTTATGGTCCATATTTGCCATCAGACTACGAAGAAAAACGATAGGTATAATAATTCTAAGAAAAATGTGGTTGTAAAATAATAATTAAAAGTTGATAGAAATTTCTAAAATGGTGACAGAGAAATGTCAATTTGTATTATTAATCGGACAATAAGGAATCAAATATTGTAGGGTCATGTATGATATTTATCTAATACATTAGTCAGATTCATTATAAATAATTAGGTAACATTGTTTGTAACGTATTTTAAACATTTTTTCGATTGTGTTCATTTAATTTGTATTGGAATAACCTTTTTATTTTTATAAAAGATTATCTTTACTCATGATATTATATTTCGTTTTAATATAAAAAGCGCACTAAACTTCAAGCATGCATGCAAAAATAATACTTCTAAACGACTATATAAAAAATAATAATGTAATTTTGATTTTCTAATATGATTTGTTTTTAAGATAAAAATCAAACCTGGTCTTCTATAGTATCCAATAATGACAAATTTACTTTAATGTATATATCAAGAAAAAAAGTAATAAAAAAAACAATGATAGTAAATATCAATTATACTTTAGAATAGTTATTATTTTTCGTATAATTTAAAAGGTCTATAATGTAAAGATAGAGAAATCAAAAATGTATGTCTAATAGCCCACCCTTTTCATTTCTTATCCTTTCCAATAATTATATATAAAAAATAATGTATAAAACATGATTTATCTTTTATCAAATTGGATGGTCGTCTATTAATGGATAAGAAAGTGACAATTACCAAATCATGATAATACCATTAGTTAAAATGTTTATATTTTTCGGTAAAAAGAACCTGTTGATTGACTCATGATAATACCAGACGTTTATACTTTTTTTCGGTAAAAAGAACCTGTTGATTGACTCATGATAATACCATTAGTAAAAATGTTTATATTTTTCTGGTAAAAAGAACTGGTTGATTGACTCATGATAATTGAAAAATGTTTATATATTTATTTCTAATAGAAAAAAAAAGTTTTAAAGGCATGAATGTTGACTATATGTTCTTCAAATTTATTCTCACTAGTGGTTCAATTAATATGTATAAATGTATAACGCTATTCTCATATAATTTTATTTTAATTAAAAGTTGGTTCAACATTAATAATTTTTTAACGTCCTCAATATATGTGTGTGTTTTTAAAATATATGAGTTTTGTCATTGGATTCCATCTCTAATTCCTTCTTAACCAATCATATTATAAAACTAGAGTTGTCGGGGCCATATGATCGACTTTGCATCATGTTTAAAGCTCTTGTTATACTCTTTAACAATTTATAATCATTATAATTTATAATAGTCAATTTCCTACTTGGTTTGACTTTTTACCATTGACCATACTTAATAAATAAAACCATTGACCCTAAAATATTAGGCCTACATCCATGACACATGGTCGAACATCGGGTAAAAACCCATTTGTATTTGTGTATTTCTATGTATTGTATATATGTTTAATTCTTAAAAATAACTTCCACTCTCACAATATTTGAATATACATTATACTTGCAAATTTAAATGCATGTAATCCTTATATATATGATTATGGCCGTACAATAAACCTTATTTGATATGTTGCATAATATCTAATGTTTATTTTATTATGGTATACTTATTGCATCAAATACCTTTTATAAATTATTTTCAAATTCAACCATAAATTGCATCTGTTTTGCATTGACCTATGACATAATATTGGCTATATACAAAATTCATACTAATATCCAATTAATTTCCCGTCAACTCACATTTTGTAGACAATGACAAATTCTAAAAACTTTTTTTATTGGGACCGAGGTTAAAAATTATCAAGTAGAAACACTTGTGCATTTTAGATGTTATATAATAGCTTTTGTTTATTTTATCTGAAGAATATTATTATTTTTCTAATACATAAATTTTTAATTTTTTTTCATCATACGCTTTTCTTTTCTCAAGCCCTCACTTATTTACACCTTGCATCTAGGCTCCAGGCGAGGCCTATGTGCCTTGAGTACGCCTAGAACCTTTAATTCTATGGGTTCGCCATGCCCATAGATGATCGTTTCCATAAGATCCTTCCAAGATACAATCATGACGTCTTAACACCAACCTCCTTTTAACTTTCGTATAACACGTGTTTAACAATTAATCAAACAGTAATTAGAAAACATACCATTTTAGTATGTCACAAACTCTTTGTCTTCCAATAAATCATTTTTCATGCAAAATCATTTGGTTTACATTGGCACATGATTATATTTCATTTTCATGGTTTATGTAACGTTAAGGACCACCCCACCATCATACAGCACTCATAACTGATAAGGGGTCTTCTTTTCCTTCTTGTCCTTCCAACTGGATATGTGAGGTGTTTAATTGATGATAACACTTACATTCCATCCTACATCATAAAGCTCCAATGATCACCTTATTTTTATAAATTTTTTTAAAATTATATTTTTAATTTATATTTGCCTTCAAACAAATATAGCTATACATATAAGAAATAAACATGCTATTTAGTCAATATATATAATCTTTGAATGTGGGACATATGGGTGTTCATCTTTCTGTGGAAATGTTGCTTCTATGATAGAAAGTTGTATGGCATGTTGCCACATCCATAAATATTTCTAATTTCTCATAACTTCACTTACCTTTTTTGAGTGAATTATGGCTCCAAAGTTACATAATGTTAACTCATGTTGGCTTATTTTTGGTATTGTATATTATTGGTGTTAGTATAACGTACGTATAAGAGTAATGCACACAAAGATATACATATACACACTTATACATACACAGATGCTTTATTATAGTAAATTTAGAAACAAAATCTTCTTGAACGCATACAAAATCTAAACATATACAATAGTATAACTAAAAAATATACCCAAAAGCCAAAAGTTGACAAATTGTTTATTACATTATAAAAGAAGAAGAAGATGAATAACATTATAAGAAGAAGAAGATGAATAACATTATAAAAGAAATGAATTAAATAGAAGACAAAAGAAGAAGAATGGACTAGGGCCGTGATTAACTCGGCTCTTCTAAAAAACTTTTTGTGTTAACCTACTTTCGTGTACTAGAAAACATATTTCGTGTAGTCCAAGAATCGGATGATCACAAATTTCTTGACTTTAACATTCTCTGTTTTGTATATGTTTGGCGATTCTTATTAGGCGGTACACGTATATAGCGAGTGCATTGACTAACAGAGTAAGTCGTTCAAGGTGTAATTGCGATTTGTGACTTGAAAGCCCCTTCAACAAGTTAGAAAGTTGGTTTACTTGAGAGCCTCACATTATTCAATATTGTGAGATAGAATAATATCTTCTTTTACTAGTGCTTGAGATATACAAACCCACAAAATTCAAAGGTTTTTTTTTGTGTAAATCGTGTAGGCTGCAGCTTGATTATCATTCTAAGTTTTTATAACTAACTCAGCATCCATTTACATATTCATCATTTTATGTATGATTATTATGTATCTATGTATGTATGTATGTATGTATGTATGTATGTCTACAATACCCTTTTCCCTTTTGTGAAAACTAGAAAAATAACATAAAGGGGTTCTCACCTTTTAAAATTTAACCATCAAAATTGAAACTTTGTTTGTTTTTGTCTTGGTTACATAAAAGGGTTTCTCACCTTTTAAAATTTAACCATCAAATTTGTTTGTTTGTCTTGGTTGCATTTCGACTATTACCCAACATTTACACACAACATGCATATATTATCTTAAAATGTCTTCGGACATATATAATATCTTTAAAATGTCTTCGGAAATAATCATGTAATTTTTGAAAAGACATGAAGTATGATGAAGAGTCAATATCTACATATGAATGATCACGAGAAAAGATAGTGGGGTTGGTCTTTCTCCCTATTAAATGTGAATGGTTATATGTTTCAATGTTTGGTCCAAGTCCAATTATATTCAAGTCTATACTTTTGTTATTATTAATAAGAATAATGACAATAACATTTAGTTTATAGGACATTGATGATTTATAACAATGTTATGAACCAAATGTTATAAATGGCAAGTCTACATAACTTATAGAGAGTTAAGACTGAATACATGACATGGTTGAGAACGAATGGACACGTACCAGGCATTGCATCATTATTGGTTATAACCAAAAATGTTAATAAATGGCCAAGGTCCTACATAACTTTATTAGAGCACGGGATAAGACGTGACATACAATGACATGGTATTGACGAACGAGATTGGACACGTACCATGGCATTTTGGCAGTTCATTTTGGCTTCTTCATTCATGTCGAACGGCGGCCACATAAACCCCAATTTAGCCCCACCCGATACTATAGATATATAAGGGGTTTTTTTTGTAACATACCGTATCGTTAATGAACGGCTAACCATACATCGCAGACACGTATGATTTTAGTTCGAATCGAATATATTTCATGTTTGCCATCCAAATACTCAAATTGTTGGTTATGCCAAGATGGGCGTAATCATTATAAGGTTTAATTATAATAACAATCAGCCTAGTGTTAAAATGGTCATCGATCCATTAAATGTTGGGCCTTACCCTATGTCACATGATCTTAGCCGTTTATCTAATAGGCCTGGTCTATGTAGCATGGGCCTACCTCTTGCACAATGGATTAAACAATCAAATATATACCGCATATGTGACGCCCCATGAAAACGTTCGACCACACTAGCTTTTTCAGCGACAGTTTGCAAATTTTCGGGACGATTCGACCATACTAGCTTCTTCAGCAACGGTTTGCAAATTTTCGAGATGAAAATTCTATCAACTTGGGGATGATGTGACACCTTAGATTTTTCAGTTAACTCCATTAGCACAACTCCATTATCTTTAACATGACTTAAAACATTCATTATAGCATTTCACTTCATATTGGTTGGTTAAGTATGTCAGTTAGTATACGAACACTCACGTAACAATAATTCGGCGAATCAACCGAATTAACAAACTGCACATAAGTCTGACCCCAAACGTTGATGAAACATAGATATGGTATTGCAAACATAGAAATAATAATATAATTGAGTGGAACTATATGTTATTTGATTACATGGACTACTTGTTAGTTGTTTCTCGTAATTGCGAACAATGTGCGTTTTCGTGTGATCTAGGGTTATAAAAATATTTATTTTTATAAACAAACTAGTGGGTTTTATTTTTATAGACTTGAGCTATTAAAAATTAATAAAAACGGTTTAGTGGGTTTGTGTTAGCTAGAAAGAGCAACCAAAAGTTAGAAAAGCCCACCAAAATGCCCACCCATGGGTTTTTATTAGTTAAAAATACATAACCTAACCCTAAATCCCCAAAATACATATGCCAGCCCCACCTCCACCATAATTTCGAAAATTTTCCTTTAAAACACATTTCCACTTTGATTTGTTGCTTGGATCTTTCAAGAGGTGGCTTGCTTGATCGATTTCAATATCCTTTAAAGCTTACAAGTAAGTTTTCTTGATCAATTTTGATGTTTCTCATGAGTTAAACATTAGGGTTTTGATTATGATAGGATATTGATGATACTTGGTTGTTTAATCTGATGTATTTGGGGTTATGCATGATGTACGGGTCGGATTTGGGGTAAACAAGATCATAAACACGTTTTTGGGAAGAGCTGAAAGTAAACAGATTCTGTCCAAATCTTTACAGCCAACTTTTGTTGGCTGTAACGAGGTCAAAACTTAATGAAATCCAGTGTTTCTTGAGTCCATGATGAACTTTCAGGAAATACCTTTCAAACCCAACTGGAATTGCATTTTTTCGATTTCGTTTGATATATTAAATGATTTATTTCGTGTCAAATGTCACACCCAGACCCGTAGCGGAATAAGAGTCGGGGCATAATTGGGTTATCACCAAAGCTCATGATGCTTACTAAAATGTTTCATATTTATTAAATTCGAATTACATCTTCAATATTCAAAACAAGTTCATACAATTACAAGGAAAAAGAAACTAAGTAAAACAATCCAAAGCCTAAACTGATTTATTCTTCTAGGCCGTCCTATATGTTTCTTGCTTCAACTGGATCACCTGTATCATGTGTAAAAATGGGGGATTTTGGGTCAACAAAAGTTGGCGAGTGAACCTTGTTAAAAACATTTGTTATTGATTTCTTGTTGTATTTAATATGGAAAAATTGTGCAATAATCATATGTGAGCAAACGTATATAAACAAACAAACACAAACCACCTTGAATGAGTATATGACATGAATGATAATGTATATGTTGGCAACGTCACGTTCCGCTCATAGGTAATGGGGAACGGACGAGCCTATGATGATGTATGTGAGATCAAGGCTCAATCAAACGGAGCCGATCGAAATGAGGCACCTGTACTTAACCCGTCTCCCGCGGGGAGCTGTTGGGCCTGATGAAATGTATGTACTGAAAATGATAACTTTAAACTAAACATAATCCACACAACAACTGATACATATTGGATACACATTTGATCATGGATATGATGGATGCACAAGTGTTTAAATTAAATAAATAATTAAGCGACACATGATACACCCCAAAATGTGATTAAAACGGGGAATTGGTAGAGATTCACTCACATTGGGTGCGTTCTTTTGATGATGTTGAATGCGCACGAGTTTTGGGATTTGATCGACGAGGAAAAACTAACCTAAAATAATAACGAAATGGTTCGGTAAATAAGTGGATTTTATTAACAATTTTAATAGGATTTTTAGATTTATTTTTGTGAGTTTAAGGTCATTTTCTAACTTTAAAAATATTATTTTTAAGTATTTTTAATTGATTTTTAAATTAAATAAATAAATAAAAAAATAAAAAAAATTTTGATTTTTTTGTTGACCGTGGCCGTTGACCGGACCGTTGACCGGTCGGACTGTGGTCTGAGTGTGCACTGAGTGAGGTTCGAACCCGGGACCTCTCGTACGCGTGCACGCAGCTCTACCAACTGAGCTACGTGTCTAACCCGAAATATTCTATGTTTTAATTATATATATATACTAATTAAATGTTAATTTATTTTGTTTATATTAAAAGGATTTAAAATGGTCGAACCGGTTGCAGGGAGCCGGATCGAACTCGGGTCCTTTGGTTTGTAAGCGCACAGCCTAACCAGTTGGGCTGTGTGTCTTATCTGTTTAACTTACGGTTTATTTTAATCTTATAGACATACCGTGACTTGATCTGATTCTGTTTAAAAAAAGTTGGTTTTAATTCGGAAAGTCGGTGTGTTTGTAAGGTTCGAACTCGTGACGTGCGCTATGTGTTTGCACACAGTCCACCACTGGACTGTGTGTCTAACCCGGTTTAATATCTTGTTTTAATTAAACTTATACACAATGTCGTCTTCGTCTTCTTCATTCAAAGACACAGACAAACGATATCCAACTGTTCTGGTTTAAATCGTTCGTCGATCATATAAGTGATTGAAATGTAATGAATAAATAGAGTTACGGAATCGAATGTACCGAATCGAATGTTTTTCTCAGAATTCCGGCAATGGTCGTCGGCTCTGAATTGTGAATTCCGTCTGATTGAATCAATTAACAATTTTGATCGATGAGTTGTGAAATTGAGTTACTAAACAAGGATTATCAGAGGGTTTAGATGTTTGTACCGATTCACAGCGTGATTTCGGAAATTTCCAGAGATTTTCCGGCGAGTGCAGATTATCCGGCAACGTCGTCTGGGACCGATTCTGGTTGAAGGATTGAAGTTAGTATAAGTCTAACAATGGATTGAAAACGAAAGAGTCGAGAAATTTACCGATTTGATGTAAGTCTCGGTTTTCCGGCGAATGTCCAGCAACACAGAATATCTCCGGCGAGTGTAATTGCTTCGAGAATTTATGCGATTTTGAGAGAAAAGATTACCAGAGACTTGGGTGTGTATTTATAGGGAAGAATCAGAATGACTTGAGTCCGAATTTGGTCTTGATTCGTGGTCAAGGTTTTCTCCGGCGGTTATGACTGAGATCGCGGGATTAGACATCGGTTATAACCGATGTCGAGGTTAATACACGCGTTCAGTCAAAGGAAACCGTCGATAATTGGCGAAATCGTCGGTAATTCCGGCGCCTGCGGATTGGGCGCGCTGATGACTGAATTCGATTTCAAGTTTTATTATAAATGTTATTTGTTTTAATAGATATCACAAATGATTCAAGTGGCGGAGTGGTTGGGTGTTGCTTGTTTCTTCCGGCTGACCCGGGTTCGAAACCCGGCAGCCTTTTTTTTTATTTAATTTATTTTTACTTTTTAATAATTATAGTTTTTTAAATTCTAAAATGTTTATTAATTATGTATTGTTTAAAATTAATATTAATCATAAATACGCAACGAAATTTTATAACTTGATATTCGATTAATAAACCAAGCGGGTTTTGGAAACCCGTTTTTCGACGGATGTTACATCAAAGGTTCAGGCTGCGTTTTTCGTCAGAATTTGCAGCCCATTACGAATGTCATAACTTAATGTAGGAATTGATTTATGATCTCAATTTTTTACTGTAGGAAACTCCAGGAGGTCATGAAAATCTCCAACTGGAATTTCGTAAAAATAATAAACGAAGATTTTTAAATGATTTTTAGCGTAAACTGTCATCAGAAAGTTGTAGATCAGTCCTAGGTGTAGAGAATGATTTTTTGTGATTTTTCTGTAAAGATTCAGGTTATGAGAAAAATACAAGAGTATTCAAGGACCAAATGACACGTTGTTAAAATATCATAATTTTATGAGTTCGCTTAGTATTTTAAATAAATTCTGGAAAACTGCCTAGAAACTGAAATGAAACTGCAATGAGCTGAAAGTAGTTGTGAACGTTCTAAATATGCTTATATGTTGCAACAAAGTGTTATATGTTATTAGAAACGCTAAAACGGGTGTCTATGAATGCGTTATATGGAATTAGACAATCACATGCCCAAACTTACCTAAATTAGTAATTGTATGACAACGTGATTCTGTGGCTATGTGTTAGAGTACGTGTAGGATTCATAAATTAAACTAATTGAAACGGTAAACATATCAGAAGAAGATTGACTTTCCTGATTACCTTTCAAGTTTACTACCGAGCGAACTAAGGTGAGTTCACAACTATTTTCTAAAAGCATGCGTCCCTGGTTTGGGACAACACTTTTTACGGTATCCCTAGTTTGGGCTACGCGCGCGTCCCTTGTGTGGACCACTGAAACATGCTATCCACTGGAGATGGATAGTCCACTTAGACTAAACGAAAATTCTATCATGAAAGTCCCTACATTTTACCGATTAGATTGCCGGGTGGGCATACGCGGGGTATTAGTTGATAGCGCTATTAGGTTTGACAAACCTCACACCTGCTGTAGGCCGGGCGTGAACTTCTAACCTTCACTCTTGCTTTAATGTTGATAGACATTATTGAGGGCACAAAGGAAACGTCAGCATTCGGTACACAGTTTAGTCATATGATGAGGGTTAGCTACCCGAGTCATACTTTCATCAAAATGTTGTGAACTTTACTTTTACTAAACTCAGATTTTGTGAATTCGTCAACTTTATTGTTGACACGTAGTTGCATGCTTTGTAGGTCAGGAGGTACAACTTTGGACGGGCATTGCAATCGGCCGGAGTGGGTGGTCCATTTAAACGTATTGTTTTGATAATTTACTTAACTTGAAATTTTAAGTTCCTGTTGGTTTTTAAATTCTATTTTTCGCAGCAACGCAAACTGTCTTTTGAACAAATTAAAACCTGATCGCTAATCATGTTGACAGTGATACTTTTATTATTTTAAATGGTTGGTTCAACATGATTAGTGGCTAGATCCTGGTCGGTCACACGCCTTGCGGTAAAACCCCGCATGTGGAATTTGAGGGTGTGACAGCATAAGTCTCATTGGACATTAAATACGTTTCTTTACCCAATTTCTTTGTATCACTGCTTGTCTGCTTCGATGTGAAATACGAATCGCGACACGAAAGTCTTCTTTGACTTGATGTGGTTCAGGTCAGCATTGTTATAACTCGGACTTAAAATCAGGTTGGACCCGTAGGTGGCACGTTTAAAACGGTAAAAAGGCTTGCTTTTTTAGTGTCTCAGAACTGGGCTGGTCCAGTCTTGTAGCTTGGGCTTGCAAACTAGAGAAGCACACGAAAGGCCTCCCAATAATATGAATAATCATGGGTTTGGTTTTATGTTGTGTGTATTGGTTCCCAAAAACGAGAAAAAACATGTATTTAACACGTAAAATATATCAGAAAAATTTCAACTAGGTATACAAAAAAATTTTTGTTTTCACAAAAGTTTTTAGAATTTTTGCACATGAATATGTGTAGAAGTCATTCTGAATAAAAGTCTTCTAAAGTTCCTTTACGACGAGACTGCAACATAAATAATTTAATATCATCAATTACATTACCATTCTTTTAATTTAGTGCGATACGAGTGAGAGTGCCGTGCTATTGAATTTATTTTTATAATAATTGTATTGCAATTTTCAACGCCCTTTTTTAGTCAATATTGTTTTTTCTTTGATTGACTACTCTTTTTTTTAATCATATTTTGCTTATTGTTACGATTTGTTCTGCCTTATCATGATTTTTCTGTAGAGTACATAACTAAGTAGATGTATATAAATATTTTTCTTTTAATTTCAACTAGCAAAATTACACACGCTTCGTGGTGGGAATTTGATTTGTATTATTTCATTTCTTTACGGTAATAATTTTCTATAGCAATCGAAAAAAAAACTATTGCTAGAGCTTAGAGTATACTGTATCAAAAGAGAAAAAATGAAAATGTAAAGAAAAGTAAAAAAGAAATAACTTTTATAAAGCTTATTTTGGGTAGTTTATGCTCTCACTCATTCACATTCACAACAAAAAACCTTTAAAAGTTAAATACCATTACACTAAAAATAATAATTTAAATAACATTGAGTTTGACATATAAATTTGTATCAAATAATTTAATTGTACTAGTTATCACTATATAAAAATTTTAGTCTCGTAAACTCAGAGGAAACCTACCGTCCGAATGCTTCAAGTAAGACTTAAAGTCATGACCTCCACTTTGGAAGTTTATGAAGTTGCCAATACACTAGACAAGGCTTTTATTAACTCATAATAAGAAAAAAAATTGAACTTACGTCAGTACTTATAATTAACACTTAATAAATACACAACCTTTTTTTTTTGTGAAGTTCAACTTTTGTGGTGATTTTTAAACTTCAATTATTATGCTAAGAGACTTAAACAAAAGCAATGGCGGCTATGATGGTGTGCGGGGACCTATACACAGGGCTCGTGATTTTGAGGGGCACGTGACTTTTTTTAAATCCGATATATATGTTACTTTTTGTTAAATATAAAAACGTACCAATTTCAATATAGGTCCATTTACAAATCATTTTTTATGGTTTAAAACTTAGCCCACTTGACATTAAGTTTATTGGGCCCAATACTAATTTGATTTTAAAAAATAAAAATAATCAAAACATGATTGTAAAGACATAAGGACATGATTTTTCAAGTTCGAACAGTGTACATGGATTCTTAAAGACGCCAATGAACAAAAGTGACGATCGTTAACTAATTATAATTATCACTTAACATAATTCTACAAATGTTAACATAACTTTCGATGTTGCGAAGTTTTAAGATTTTTTTTAAATGTGTTTTTCAAACTTTCATCATCTTTCACGCCCTAATCATTTTTTATCCACTTGTAAAAGTATTATGTGGTCATATTTGTCCGTTTGCATCCTATATATTATCATCCCCTACAAACAAGTAGACAATATTAGCATAAAAACAAACCAAAAGCTGCGTGTGTGTGCGCGCGCGTGTAAAACTCAATGGCTTCGAACCAAGAACAGAAGCCACATGCTTTGTTCATACCCGCTCCGGCTCAAGGACATCTCAACCCGATGATAAAACTAGCCAAAATCCTCCATTCCAAAGGCTTCCTCATCACCTTTGTCAACACCGAATTAACTCACCGCCGTCTAGTCAAATCGCAAGGCTTAGACGCCCTCAACAGCGTCTCCACGTTCCGGTTTGAAGCGATTCCCGACGGTCTTCCACCACCCGAGAACACTGAAGTGACCCAGAATGTGTATGATATATGCAGATCCACACAAGACAACTGTTTGCAGCCCTTTAAAAGCCTTGTTGCCAAGTTGAGTGTCGCTTTTTCGCGGGTGACTTGTATAGTGTCTGATTTGCTCATGGGTTTCACACTTGATGCTGCAAATGAACTTGGTATTCCAGAGTTATATTCCACTGGTGGTGCTGGTGTTCTTTTATGTAGTGAACAATTTCCCATTCTTCTTGACAAGGGTTTGATGCCACTCAAAGGTAATTACTTACTTGTTCTTTTGATGTTTTTTTTTTTATTTTATAATATTACTGCTATTTTTTTTTTATTATTACTTGTGGCTGATGGGTATATTGTTTTTATATTAATACTTTGACAAATTTACTTGATCTTTAAGAGCAAGCAAATTCTAATTAGACTACGTACAAGTAAATATATAAGAAATCGTAAAGGGATGTTTTATAAAAAAAAAGAAAAAAAGTTATTGTCATTGTCACCAGACATTTACAAGAACGTAAAAGGATGTTTATAAACGTTATCAGAAAGAAATCAAAAAATAATGTAAGTAAAATCAATAGTCTTACTTACATCATCAATCAAATTTTCAAGACTCAATTATTTACCAAAAATGCGACAAAGTCAATCGTAGAAAATGTTGATTTATGACTATTTGGTTGATTTTATACAAAACATAGATATTTTGTCATCAATTAAAATACAAATGCAACGTGTAATATATATGAAGTAACAACTCTCAAGGTTCTTTTTTTTTTTAACGGAAAACCATTTATATATATATATATAGTGGAGAGTTCAAATAAGAAGAAATCATAAATTAAGAATAAAAAGAATAAAGGATACAAAGATAATTTGAATAAATCATTTAATAAATCTATTTTTATTTTTAATATTTAGATTAAATAATGAACCCTAATCATTTAATGAGTTTATCCTATTAAATAGTTATGCACCTTACACAATAAAAACAGTCATACATGATCCTACATATTCAATATTCTACACCATAAAAACAATGTTTGCTACACCATAAAAATAATGTTTTGGTGTAGGGGTACAGAATGTGTAGGACCCCAATAATTTTAAATAATTTTGCGACTCATAATACAATATGTGCAAGATACAACACTTTTAAATAATTTTGTCTCCTAATAAAATTAGTGTAGGACACAACACATTAATGGTGATGAAAGAGGAAATTATGATAACATTAATGAGATTTGACTAACTCTTATAATATTTATTAGTATTCTATATTAGATTGTCTATTATACCCTTATTAATTAAAGCATTATCTTGATCACAACCATTGATAAAAAAAATATAAGGTCTAGATTAATTTATTTTTCTTTTTATAAGAATATTCTTCTCAAATGACATCCCTATATATATATATATATATATATATAACCGCTAAAACAACCCTCGTGTTGATGTTATGTTTTGTTTATTTATATTACAGATCCAAGTTATGTAATAAATGGTTATTTGGACACAATAGTAGATTCTATACCTGGCATGAAAGGTATACCTCTTAAATACATCCCACCTTTCATTAGATACATCAATCCTGGTGATGAATTCATGGTTGAATTCACAAATGCACAAATCAGAAAACCAAAACAGCTTCTGGCATTATCTTCAACACTTTCGATGATCTAGAACACGACGTTTTGGACTCGCTAGCTTCAATATTTCCTCCATGTTATGGAGTCGGTCCATTACATTTACTCGAAAACAAGATAGCCAATAAATCACTAGCATCCATCGGGTCGAACCTCTGGATAGATGAACCCGAATGCATAAAATGGCTAGACACAAAACCAGCATCCTCGGTTGTTTATGTGAATTTTGGTAGCATCACTGTCATGACACATCAACAACTAGTCGAGTTTTGTTGGGGTCTCGCTAATAGCAAACATTCGTTCTTGTGGATGATGCGTGCGGGGCTCGTGGATGGTGAGTCTGACGCGCTTCCACTAGAGTTTTTTCAAGAGACAAGTGATAGAGGGATGTTGGCAGGATGGTGCCCTCAAGAACAAGTTATAAGTCATCCGTCTATAGGAGGGTTTTTGACGCACAGCGGATGGAACTCAACCGTTGAAAGTGTTTCAAGCGGCGTGCCCATGATTTGTTGGCCGTTTTTTCTCGGACCAGTTCCCGAATAGTTGGTTGAGTTGCACGAAATGGGGAGTTGCCATGGAGATCGATAGCGATGTAAAAAGGGATGAAGTCGAGAGGCTCGTGGTCGAGTTGATGGCTGGAGAAAAGGGGATGGTGATGATGAAGAATGCCATGAATTGGAAAACAAGGCTATTGCTGCAAGTGGTGTTCCTGATGGTTCTTCTGTGATTGCTTTGGAGAAACTGATTAATGAACTAAAGAAAGTTCCACAATGATTCATGGTTCATTTTAAAATGTGTCTTTTTGTCAAGTGTTATGTTTTAATGGCAAGTTAATAAGATAAGTTAAAAACTCTTCAAGTCATTAGTCTTATATAACTAATTATGGTTTCATCCTTGCACTCAACACAACATCTTACAATTATTTATTGAGAAATCACAAAAAACAATCATTTATTTGGTCATATGAGAACAAATTATATGCGATTTTATTTCGTTGTATCTAATTTTATTCAAGTCTCAGGGTGTCATCTTTTTGGTTTAATCTTGGTATAGAAAAGAAATTATAAGTTACATGTGGATATATATATATATATATACTAAGAAACGGGATTAGGAGAAAATGAT
This sequence comes from Scalesia atractyloides, assembly GCA_947069175.1. Lineage (NCBI taxonomy): Eukaryota > Viridiplantae > Streptophyta > Magnoliopsida > Asterales > Asteraceae > Scalesia > Scalesia atractyloides. The sequence goes on from CAMTDV010000029.1 coordinate 2,568,234, forward strand.
TGGAAGTTTGAAAACGATGAGAACGGATCCTGGTCGAACACGTGGCAGGGGGCACTAAATGATATACGTGGTACGATAGTCATTGTTCAAGTCCGCTTAATAGATGGCGTTATAATTCATTTTCAAATAAAAGTCCATCAGATATCGCGTGTTGTTCTTTATTCTTGTTTCAATAGCGTTTTATTTTCAAATTTATTTTCAAAGCAATATTTTTGAAAAGTGTCGTTATGTCCTTTAACCTAGAATCAATATTCGGCGTTTTCATTATTTAGAACTGATCAATGGCGTTTTACACCTTGTTACGCACATCTGAATTATGACGTTTTCATTAAAATATTTTAGGGTTACAGTAAATCTGTTCTTCTGTTGTCAAAATGGAGCACGAATCTTCTGATTCTGATGGTGTATCTCCATGAAACGATGGTTGCCATTTTTCTTCCTCTCGGAGTTTTTTGTTTTTGAAATTTGGTGTTTTGGTTAAAGATGACGTTTTTAGTATGATCAATTGAAGTGATGATGGAAGTGATGGTAACATCGTTTATATAATGATGTTTTTGGCGTGTAGTTTAGGAGGGAATTTTTTGTAATAAATGTTAATGATTAACTCTCAGTTACTGTTTCTTCACATCTATTTGTTAAATCTGCAACTCGTTTTATCATTAAGTTTTGGCGTTTTGTATCAATTGCGTTTTAGATAAATATGTCGTTTTATTTGGAAGTGAGTGATATGTATGGAATGTAGGTTAACACGTAAATTTGAATTGCGTTTTGCTCATTAATGTGGCGTCTTGTATTAGAGCAGTAAAATGACCCTTTTTTACCCTTAATGAAGCACGTCTAACTAATAAAGTTGATTTTATTTACGAAAACGCCATCGCGCTATTCTAATTCATAGATTGTTTTAATCTAACGAATAAGAAGCGTTCTCACTATTTTTTACTTTTAGACGTTTCCAATAAATCCTCATCCTGTATAATAAATATCCAAACATGAGCCGTGTATTATAGCTGGTAAACAGAAGAGAAATTATAAGTTACATGTGGACCCTACATTGTAGTTCTATTTATTCTTTTGCAATAAGTCAAAAGTTATTTGGTGAACTCTTATATAGCTGGTAAACAGAATTACGTTTTAGAGGACACGTGGGTATAAAAAGTAAATGTGGGTGGATCTTGGGGTGTTTTGGGTTCTCGAAAACCCTCTCGGTCTTGAAAATTTTAGTTGTAACCTTGTATAATTTGGAAAAACATTGTGAGAATTAGCGAGAATCTACCAAAAGGAACCTGATGAAAAATATTTCTGGATCCGCCATTGAAAGGTAACAGGTGTCATGATCTATGAGACAAACGAAAAGACATTTAAGAGAAACGTGAGTATAAAAGCCAATGTTTTAAAACCGGACATCGGACGGATATTTTACTAATCCACTGGGTTTAAGCGGTCAGAGTGGATTCAAGAACGGATTTTTTTAGATATAAAAAATCCATAACAATTTATAGTCTAATTTAGTTATCATTTAACCGAACATTGTAAAAACAATGGTTTATAAGTTTTCAACCTTAAAAAACACTAATCATCTTTTAATTTAGCTATGAAATAGTGTGTTTGGTGAAAATATGTATACACTTTGCATCTTCGTATAAGAAACACACTTACAAGCTATGACTGCTTCGGTCTGACCGTGGCTAGCGGCCATCAAATACGATTGGTTTAATTAAAGACGGTTTAACATGAATCAACCGGACCGCTTATGTTTATCGATGCCGATCCGACCCTGAAAAAATGCAAGAATATACAGCTGGATATGTTTAACTCGAACCCTACACTGTTGTTCTATTTATTCTTTTGCAATAAGTCAAAGTTATATGGTCAACTCTTATATTAGTCAAAATGAAACCATGAGCGAGGTGTTACTGGTTTAGGTCACAATGGAACCTTCAGGCATTCATTTATTTATTAACTAAAAGATGCTCTATCAAAGAAATGCCATCAAAGACTTTCGGGTTGGGAAGTGAAACCAAACACCACTGATATATATACGGTGGCGGATCCAGAAAATCTTCGTAGGGTAAAGTTTTATAGAAAAGGGGTAACGAAATCAAAAAAATGTCAAAATTTTCAAAAATTTACACTACCGTCGGAGCGCGAAGGAATAGCGGAGGCTACCCCACCATATATATTTACATATATATATATATATATATGATTTGTAACTTGGATACACTTAAAATCATGTAACTAGATGGCGTCCCTGATAACTTCTATATAATAAGACAATTTTCACCACCTAATTTCAAAATTCATGAGGAAAAAAGGAATATTCGGTGCAAGCTTCAAAAAATGTGTTTACTAATTAGTAGCTAACATTTTATCATTTTTGTTGGCTTCATATTTGAGGCTCATATTACCAAAAATATGTATACCACTAGTTGGATTGTTTTTACAAAGAAATACTACAGACATACCACTTTTATTGGTGGTTGTAAAATGATAAAAATTGCATCACTTATCTCTTACTTTTGATGGATGGTATGCATGTATGGTATATACATGTCAAAAGTGACCAAATTTAGTGGTGCAAAATTGCCACCTGTCACCAATGCCAACTTAACCAAAAGTCACCAAATTTGACTTAAATTGACAAACTTGGCCGGTAGATTAACATAGCAATGTCATTAGCATGTAACATGTCACCAAGTGCCAAGAGACTGGAAATTTACCTAGATTTAATGAAATCTTTTAACCATTTACCAACATGAACTATTATTATTAACTAGCTAGTATTCGTGAACCAAACCAATACTGACTAAAACCGAATTTGTATGGTTTCATGCGAGGATCCCACTAGTATACCCAAGACTATAGGAGTGGAGGCGTGGAAGTGGCGTGAAAGCCACAACCACACTGAAACACCACCCTAGAGGCGGCGTTGTCACTGGCGTGGGGGGAGAGGAGGAGATTCTACATGTGTTGTGTTCTTGATGATGAGGGCGATGGTGATTGGGCGTGGTTAGAGATTTGTTTTTTTACACAATAGATTTGTTTTTATAAAATAAATACAAAAAGTGGGTACCACGTGTCACATCACGCCAACCTTTCATGCCTTATCCCACTCCGCACTTTTTGGCATCACGCCACTTTTCTAACGCATACTGACATGCGTATACATATCGTATAACGCCCTCTTTTAAAGTCCCCACTCTATATAGTCTGTATAAGGTAATTTCGTATATTATAACTTTATAATAAATAGTATTATAAATGAAAGATATAGTTGCTATTTGGTGACAGGTATATTTGGAATTGTTGAGATATATTAAGGAAAAATAATTATTAAACTCGTGAGAAAACTAGATGCAAGTAACAGTTATCTTGAAGGAGGAAGTACACAGAATGCGGTTATGGTACAGTTGTCACGTGATAGCTTCATCCAGCTGGCTTACGCTCCTACCAATCCTCTTTCACGAGTCCTGTTGTACCCCCACCATTTAAACCTACCCCTCAACCCAACCCGACCCGACCCACCCAAAACTTGTTTAATACTTCCAACTCTCCGTGTTCAAACACTTTTAGACTATACTCAAACGCTGGATGTATTGTAAATATATAACGCAAAGACAAAGTATAAAATCAGTTTTATAGTGAAAGTCTCACAAACTGATGTTTTTATTATAATTCATATTCATAATGTTGTTATATAAAGAAAAATAGTGTTTAACATTTTTCTACTAGTTACATGTGTTTAAAGAAAAATAATATATAGTTAAATGAAGACTTAATAATTATAAAATAATACGTGGAGATAACATATGACCGTCTTTTTCAAATTGAGAAACGAGTTACTAGTCTGGTGAGTCAGGAAGTTTATTTGGTCTATAAATCACACATTCGTTGTTCATACAAACAATGTGAAACAGTGTCATACTTTACAAAGTTGTAATGGTTTCAGTTTGTAACATTCGATTCTCCTTAAAAACCAGCATCCTTATTGGTCACGGCTGGTTCTCTCCAAAACCATCACTCCGAGCCTTGATTTGATACCACTATTAAGGCTCAAACTGAACTTATCCATTTGATCTATAAACCTTAAATTTGTTATCCATACAACCGATATAAGGCTGGTTTTAATAGTTATAATTCTTTTATTTTTCTATAACGTGTTTTATTGTTTTTATTAATCATAACGTCGATTCATTTTGTAGTTCTTCATTAAATAAATAAGTTATTAGTAAAATAAAAACCCCAACTTGAAAACTATAAATACCACATATTCCAAACACTTAAACCATCAAATACCATTCCCAAAAAAGAATGTCTCCTCTTAGCTTCCTACTACACTTTCTCTTCTTGATCTCCATTTTCAATGTTTCAATTGCCACTAGACGCCTAACGGAGTTAGTTCGTGATCCCACTAACATGTTGAAATACCATAACGGCCGTCTCCTCACCGGCAATATCTCCGTCAACCTTATATGGTATGGCAACTTTAAACCGTCACAAAAAGCCATAATCTCTGACTTCATCACCTCCATATCCTCCACATCTCAACCGTCACAAAAACCCTCCGTCGCTACATGGTGGAAAACCACCCAGAATTACCACACGAAATTAAACCGACCCTACTCTATATCCATCCGACTGGGTAAACAAGTATCCGACCCGAAATACTCTCTCGGGAAGTCTTTAACTGACAATAATCTCGTTAAACTCGCTTTAAGTGCAAGCGTTGATTCGCCAAACACCGTTAACATTGTTTTAACGGCGGCTGACGTGGCAGTTACACTTTTTTGTGCCAGCCGATGCGGGACCCACAGCTCCACGTTGTCAATTCCAAAAATGCCCATAATAAATTTGCTTACATTTGGGTTGGCAACTCGGACACTCAGTGCCCGGGTCAATGCGCCTGGCCGTTTCACCAACCTATCTACGGACCACAGGGTGCGCCATTGGTCGCACCCAACAACGATGTGGGTCTGGACGGGATGGTGATTAACTTGGCCAGTTTATTAGCTGGTACAGCTACGAACCCATTCGGGGATGGGTATTATCAAGGGGATGCGAGTGCACCGTTGGAAGCGGCATCAGCGTGTCCTGGGGTGTATGGGAAAGGGGCGTATCCGGGTTACCCGGGGGAGGTGTTGGTGGACCCGACAACGGGTGCAAGTTTTAATGCATATGGTACAAACGGAAGGAAGTATTTGGTTCCGGCTTTGTATGACCCATCTACTTCCAAATGTTCCACTTTCGTGTAACATGTGAGAAAAGCATCATGTAAAAAAATAAATTGTGGATTGATAAAGTTTAATGAAGAGTTGTGTTAATAAATGATACTTTAAATGTAACTAAACTTTTTTCTCTTTGTTGCATCTTTAGTTTATTTTTTTAACGGCAAATTCTTTTTATTCCCTGCTATATGCGGGACTTCAACACAAGACTTTCCTCTTTCAAAGTGTTTAAAGTCTTTGTCTTTGCCAATAAACCACCATAACATTCGCACAATCTTTAGTTTATTAACTCAACCATTGAAATTAAGGTGTAAAAATAATGTTTTCCTTATTCATTGCAAAATTTTAATCAATATTATTCAATGAACTAACAAATACTAAAAACAAAATTAGTACTTACATATTTTCAATGTTTTGTTTTAACATGAAAATTTCTATTGCAATAAACCTTCCGCAAGATATCGGATTGCAATAAATAGCCATTAACCGATATTCAATTTTTTCAGCTTATTCAATTCATATTTCTGAAACCGAAAACCAAATATGTAATTCAGTTCGGTTTTAAATGGTTGCGATTTAATCCAATTTTCGACTTAATTGTTTTGATGCATGAGTAGATTGAATAAGATAAAGCATGCATGAGTAGGAAGGTTCGTTTGTAGTAATCACTTGTTCCTTTGGTTCACATTTGACCTTTTCTTTGTAAGAGATAGAGTTAACAAAAACGTTGACTTATCGGAAAATGCAATTACATGGGGAAGATGTTGGCATAAAGTCATACAGCCTGTTTCTTGAGTAATGAGTTGAATGGCCATCATATAACATTGCATAGACTTTTCGTGAATAAATAAATGCATGGCACATATAATTTGAATGAAAGATAAATTGAATTGTAGAAATCTAGAAAAAGGCTTTATTTTAGATATTTTAATAAAAAATATACATTTTAAGATATAAGTATAAATAAAAAATTAAAGTAAAATTGTGTATTTAATTATGTTTAAATATTACTTATTTTTAAATTAAATTATTGAAGAACAGCTAAATTATAATTTTAAATGGATTCCACTTTTTGCTATTTGAAAGTGGAAGGATAAAATAAATTACGTAACTTGGTTAACAAATTAGGGTGAAAATTAAATAGGAAGTTCAGGAAAGAACAAGAAGTCATTTTGGCCTTACACGTGGCAAAGTTAAAAATTAAAAAAAAGGGTATTTTGGTCTATCAAAACAAAAACCTCACTCCAACTCCAAGCTCCGTTCAAGCATATTTCGTCTTTCCCCTTCTCTCTCTATTTTCATCTGCCTGCTCGCAAGCCCTCACCAAACACCTCTTCGACGAAAATTAACATTGATGGAGCCTTCATCACCTTCTTTGGCTCCACCTGCAGGTTAAGATAACGGTGTTAAAAATGTTTTTTAGGAATGTTATCTTCTTTAAGGATGTTATTCTCAGTCATTGCGTTTTAACTTTTTATATCCAAATTCATTTTGTTTTAAGACAAACACATGAAATTGTGTTTTAAGTCCATTAATGAGTTGTGGTTGTTAGTTAATTGTGTTTAATCCATTACGTTTTTTTTAGTTATGTGTTATAACATAATAAAAAACACATTATATTGTGTTTTTAGTCCACTCTGTTTCATATTTTTTTGTGTTTTTATTCAATTGTGTTTTAGAAAAACACATTTTATGTGTTTTTAGTCTATTGCGTTTATCAAAACATATTTTTTTAGTTTTTTAGAAAAAACACTTTCTTTTGTGGGTTTGGTCCATTGCATTTTTGAAAAAACATTTTCTTTTGTGGTTTTTGTTTATTGTGTTTTATAAAAAACACTTTCTTTTGTGTTTTTAGTCAATGCATTTTAGAAGAAAAAAACATTTTCTTTTGTGTTTTTAATCAATTGCGCTTTAGAAAAAAAAAAAAAGATGTTTCTTTATGTTTTTAATCCATTGCGTTTTAAAAAAAGACATGTTCTTTTGTGTTTTTTGTCTATTGCGTTTTAGAAAGAACACTTTCTTTTGTGTTTTTAGTCTATTGCGTTTTAAATAGAACACTTTGTTTTGTGTTTTCGTCCATTGCATTTTAGTAAAAAAAACACTTTCTTTTGTGTTTTTTTGTCTATAACGGTTTAAAAAGAACATTTTCTTTTTTGTTTTTAGTCTATTGCGTTTTTAGAGAAAAATCATTTTTTTGTGTTTTTTTCCGTTGTGTTTTACGCATCTGGGTTATTGAAAACTTTTTTTCAAAAGTATAGCAATAGTGTACTCGTTTTAAAGATAAAAAAACGCTCGTTTTTGTGGTGCAATTTTTATAGAAAAAATAATATCATATGAAAAAGTTATTAACGTTTTAAAAACGAAGGGGAATTGGAGGAGAGAAACTATTGACTTTTTGAAAATTCGTGCGCTTGGGAGTCCCTAATAATTAAATAAACCAAGACTTTAACATGACTGCAATTTTAGAGAAACGCGAAAGCGAAAGTCTATGGGGTCGCTTCTGTAACTGGATAACTAGCACCGAAAACCGTCTTTACATTGGATGGTTTGACGTTTTGATGATCCCTACCTTATTGACCGCAACTTCTGTATTTATTATCACCTTCATTGCTGCTCCTCCAATAGATATTGATGGTATTCATAAACCTGTTTCTGGATCTCTACTTTACGGGATGCACTAGATTACCCTTATAAATCTCACACGCCTTTTTGTTTTTGTTCAATTCTATCCATTTAATCTAAACTCTTAATTACTCAATTGATAATAAAGATTACTTTCTATCATTTCTATCCAAACAAACTTTCTAGTATATTCTGAGCCTGAGAAATTAACATACTTTGCTTTATCAAGATTTGGAAAGATGAACCACTATTGTTCTTGAGCCAATCTATTTATTCCCCAAAACGGGCCGGGTCTAAAATATTGGGCCAACATAAAATAAACTATAGAAGCACAGAGTCTAGTCTACATTAGATCGAGCTCAAAACATCTTGTCCTTAAATGTCTAGGCCTAAAGACTAAAGTAGTCTTGGTCCTCTTGGTTTCAGAATATAATCTTGGTTTGATTAGGGCAAAACGTTAAGAAAAGCATATTAATTAATTTTTAATAGCCTATCATAAAAATAATTAAAAAAACATAATTAACTTTAAGAAAGTTGACAAAAAAAAACTATTTTAAGACTATCCAAGATATGATAGCACACGAAAGATCTCTCATTCGTCTATAGGTTTATAAATTACGGATATTGTCCCTATAATGTTTGTGGCAATAGCAAACATTTGGTCAATTAGATGGATGCCCGTTAATAGTTATGTTAGGTGAATGTAAATTGACTATTATACCTCTTTATGATCTGATTGTAAAATCGTGTTTCATACATGGTCCAATACCCGTCGTGTAACACTACAACCTATGACAGAAACATCAGGGCATTACTTTGGTAGATGTTTAAAAGCACATGGAACTATTTAAGATTTAAATATTTATTAATCAACTTAAAACATCTAATACATCAAGGATAAACAAATAGTTCAAAACAAATTCATATTAATTATCGAAGTCCAATAAGCATCTTATGCGAATAGCAAATCTTGTATAGCATCATCAAACAATATTACCTGAAACATGTACAAAATAAAGGTCAACTACAAAGAGCTGACGAGTAACATAGGGTATTAGTACATATAGGTATAATTGGAAAATTTTGTAAATTTCAATGGCATAGCATAATATCTAAAGCAATTTGAAAACCGAGACATGAAACTAAGGGCACACTCAAACCTTGCGTCGACTTGTGACAATAACCTTATATATCGGTGAGTATAAACAATGCATTTTTCTTGGAAGTAAATCCCGATTTAGAGTGAATAAAAAATCCAAGTCTATAGACAATAACCAGATCGAGCAGTTTATTAATGAGGTGATCATGCTATCAGAAATTAGCCATCCGAATGTTGTCAGACTCTTGGGTTGCTGCCTAGAACACCGACTCCTCTTCTTGTGTACGAGTTTGTAACCAACAAGACCCTCTTCCACCACCTACATGAAAAAGATGTCCATGCATCTTCCATGACATTCGAAAGGCGCCTGAACATAGCCACACAGACCGCAGAAGCCATTGCTCATATACACCCAACCACACAAATCATTCATAGAGATATTAAATCGTCGATTATACTTTTAACGGATGGCTACACTGCTAAAGTTTCTGATTTTGGAATCTCACGGTTCATTCCTATGGACCAGACTCACGAACAAACATTGGTGCATGGGACTCTTGGGTACATAGATCCCGAGTACTTTCGATCAGGAATGTTGACAGAGAAGAGTGATGTTTATAGTTTTGGCATGGTGCTTGTGGAGCTGCTTACAAGTAGAAAAGTCTTTTCTCATGATGGAACTGAAAGTGAATTGGGTTTGTCAATGTTTCTCGTTTCATCACTGGAAAGGGGTTGCTTGATACGAATTCTTGATGATAAAGTGAAGAAAGATGAGATCAATGAGCGTATTAAATATGTCGACAAGATTGCAAAACACTGTATCGAGCTAGAGGGAAAGAAAAGGCCTAACATGAAGGCAGTGAAAGAGGAGCTAGCTCAAGTATGACCTTAATGTTCATTGAAAATTATTTCCGTCTTGAGCCAACAACTTTTTCAAACTAGATTTAGAATGCTGAGTTCTAAAAACAGATTTGGCGACGATTTTGGATCAAATATACTCTATATAAGCGATGAAACGACTATAAATTAAGCAAATGAGGGATACCAGATATATCATGCATAAAAAGATATTGAATGACAGCATATCTTTGAAAAAACGTATAAAATGATCATATATCAGAAGAAAGTGAAAAGGGGTATCAGTAACTCGGTAAGAAGAATCTAATTCTGATGTATATATGATCATATACTATTGCATGAAGTTTCTGAAGAATAAATTTTTACTTAACACGGGAATCAAGTGGCTCACAGGATCATATTACAGCATATAGTATATAAATCCGATGACAGATCATATAAAACTCACAAGTTATCCTCTATTGATGATTAACGAAGCTGTTGACCACTGAAAAGCACCGTTGGTTCGTTGATCTATCACAACGAGAAACCATAATCATCACTTATGTCTATGTCTTCAATATCCGAACCATCCAAATCATCAAAGTCCATACTATCACCAAAAAGTTGTGCTGATCCATCATTTAGTGGCGCAAGACGAGTTCTTGCCTCTTGTATTATTGACAATATTTCATCAACCGTTTGATTCGTATCGTTTAGACATGTGTTGTGAGAGCTTTCATCGCCCATTATATCCGTAGCCAAGTTTTTTAAGAACCATGGGTGCATTTGGATTTCTTTAATGGTAATTCTCTACAAACAAAAAAAAAATGAATAAGATCATTAAAAATAGGTAAATATATATGTGATGTATGAGATTCTACCTTCTCAGGGTTGGCAACGAATATCTGGTAAAGAAGATGTTTGATTCCAATGAAATTTCTATACTATCCGGAATCATGTATTGAACACTCAGTATCCGCTGTTATAAATCAAGTCGAGTTTACAAAATTAATAAACCAATTAAGCTTCATAATATGAGATTTTTGAAAGTCCTGATGTGTAAAACATTACTCACACAAATAGTTGTCCGGAAGTTCTTCGGATCATCTGGATCTCCAAACGATACGCCCCGACTAACATCACATATAAAGTAACCCCACATGACCAAACATCTGCAAGCTACAGATTCCAAGGGTTGACATAGGAATTTCCCAGATTTGTTATAAAGTTACCAAGTTTCAAATCATCATATTTGCAAAGAAACTAACCTTCATGGCGACAAAAACATAAAAATTTGTAATGATAGTGTATACCAGAAGTCAACCAAAAAGTCCTCGGATTTTATCCTTATCATACATATGTTCTTTTTTGGATGAAGAGTCCCCAAACTTTATAAAAAGAATATTTTCATTGTGTTTTTATAAGTTTTGGGATTTAACAGAGCAAAAAAAAAATTATATGTGAATTCAGTGAAAGTCCATATGGTTTTTTCAACGTTTTTTTCGCCTTAACAAAATATGCCGAAAAGTCAAGAATGACCGTTAAAATAGTCAACCACATGTTTATTAATCAAGTGAAAGCTTAAAGAAGCACCTTTCCGTTGTATGCTTTTCTTGAAAGAACTTCAGGTGCAATGTAAGCTGGTGTTCCAACTGCAGACTTTGGTTGAGAATGCAAAACCGACGACTATATTGAATAAACAGCAGTTCAATTATTAAATCTCTTAATTCTGGTCTGGAAAATTAAATATGAAAGTGTGGTAAATTTGTTACCTTTGAGTACCCAAAATCACATATTTTAACACGTGGAGCCGTGCTTCCGTCTAGCAGTGTATTTTCAAGCTTAAGATCTCTGTGACAAATCTCCTGTAACATACACACCGATCAAGAATCAACGATAATGTTGTCAACAGAAAGAGTAGAGTAACAAAGTGAGTGAATATAAATCTTATACCATTGAATGACAATAGCTAACTCCGATATAAGTTGTTGAAAGAAAAATCTTGCCTGGTGCATATGAAGAAAGAAAAAGTCAAAAGAACAAATCTTGACCATATTTGACTTTTGAGTGTTAAATTAGTGACTTTAGGGGTGTTTGGGATTTCTTATTAAAACTGGTTATCTACCAATTGATTTCTGAAATAAGTACTTATAAAAATCATCGGAGTATAATTTAGAAAGTTTATTAAATAACTGCAAAAGTTATGAAAAACATATAAAACTTGCCTCATTCTCACTAAATCTGCCTGCATTGCATATCCTCTGGAAAAGCACTCCTCCAGCTGCATACTCCATAACTATTGCTAAATGAGTTGGAGTTAGTAACACCTGAAAAAATAAAAGTGTGCAAATATATAGAATTGCCCGCTTTATTTACTCTTTTAACTTCAAAATCAACAAGAATTTCTTTTTCTTTGTGTAGCAAAAATCGATATCTACAACTTGTTGAGAAAAATAACTTGAAAAACTATGTTGGTTCTGAGTTCCGAAATATGTAGTGGTTCTGAGTCCGAAATGTTGTTGACGATAATCAGTTTTTGACGATTGCGAAAGAAATAATAAGCAGAGAACTTAATCACAAATCAATTATTAGTTCTATTCGATTTACGTATCACTGTATTTATGGAACTCAATTGAACTAATCACACTTCTTGGCGGGGGGATGTACCTCATAATTAGGGGTAGCCTCGCTACCCCTTGGCGCTCCGGCGGTAGTGTAAATTTTGGAAAAACTTGACGTTTTTTCGATTTCGTTACCCCTTTCTTTTAAAAGTTACCCCTATGAAAGTTTTCTAGATCCGCGTATTTTTTGCTATGGTTGTTATTACCTAACAACTACTAACTGAATGACACTTAAGAGTAAGACTCCTACTAAGTGACCCTTTTCAAATTAACTGCAGAACTATACAGCTCAGCAGCAGTACAGTAGATTGACTGACACAAACATTAGATTAAGATCCAAACAGACACACACAGAGTGAATAAAGATGACTGGCAGGCTGTTGTGTGTGTATATCTAAAGAATAAAGATTTACTTCTTTGAATCTGATAATATTTGGATGCCTCAAAGATCTATGATTCAGTATCTCCCTCTCTACATGTTCATCAATCTGAAAATGTTTAAAAATCTTGATTAAACCCAGAAATATTTTTCATTAAGCATGACATGAAGGGCATAAAAACATTAAAAGAAAGGATTGAACTTCATGAACAAATGCAAAAAATTCAAAAATCTTGATCAAACTCATTAAAATATTTTTGCATTACTTAAGACATGAAGTGCATCAAAACATTAAAAGATTACAAAAAAATCAATACTTAATTGAGAAATGCAAGATTCAAACATCTTGATCAAACCTACAAAGTATTCTGCATTAATGATGACATCTAGTGCATAAAAACATCAAAAAAAATTAAATCAAAAGTTACAGAGGAAATTCAAACTTTTAGAAATATTGATCTAAGGTACAAATAATTTTGCATTAATCAATACACCAAGTGCATAAAAACATCAAAAGTCCAAGAAAGTTTAAAACAAAATTATGAAGAAATGCAAAAAACATAAAAAGAAAAAAATGCAGAATTTTTAGAAATCTTGATCAAACCCACAAATTATTTTGCAGTAACCAAGACACCAAGTAAATAACCCCAAAAAAAAAAAGAATAATAAATATAAAAATAATCAAAACTTCTTATGAAGGAAAAATGGACAAACCTTTTGACCTCTTTCAATAAACTTGACAGCAAACAACTCTTTGGTACTCTTGTCTCTAACAAGCTTAGCTACCCCAAAATTACCAGACCTATTTCTTTAACCACTTCATATCTCTCCATGTCTGCCCTTATTCACTCAAATGATAAGCCTGCAACTTGTTTCCTTGTTTGTAAGCAGAAATGGAAATTGGTAGGTGTAGGTGCTGAAGTGTTGTATGGGTTAGTAAGAATAGACTTTGCTATATATAGAAATCACATGGACATAAAGAATTCTGAGCACAATTTTTTTCTTAATAGACTGGCCCATGCCTTGCTATTATTGGATGAAAAAGGGGTCCAAACCACTGCTGCACCCTGAATTCATAGTATTAATAAGGTTTGTATACATATTAATGTGTTATGTGTATATATTATAGACACACATATGACACATAATCCACATATATTTTGTGGTGAAACCAATGAATTATTACGAGAACAAATCTAAATCGTTTAAGTTTTATGTTAGCAGATAAGTTTTTTTTTAACTTATGCTTTTTACAAACACATAAGCAGTCAAGCTATTATTTTTTATTTTTTAATTCTATATTGTTTATCTTTTTTTAACAGCGTTTGAAACTACCCTCACAACTACCAAGAGGAAATCCACCACTGTGGGAAAATCCCCCATGAGTCAGATTTCAAGATCTTAAAGATCTCAAGCTCTTACCACCACCACATGCAATTGGACCATAATGCCAATTACAAATAAGCAGATAACCAAAACAGTTATTTATTTTTTTTAATTTCAGAAGAGATTATACCATTTTATTGTATGGATGCTATGAAATTTGTCTTTTTACCTAACAAAGATTATGAGTTTTGGATCTTTTCCCACCAACATCTTTATTTGGTAAAACAAGCAATATACTTGAGCATTGTTGTGCTATCAAGATTGCATTATTTTATTAAAGTTGGTCGTTAGATTAATAATTGTAAAAAAAATATAAGCAATATCAACCTAGCACATGCCAATCACGTTTTTTAATAAAATCTTTAATGTGAAATGTTGTTAGTGACACCTTAAAATGTGTTAAACCCTAGGTGTAATTGCAAAAGGATAGTTATGATGGTATGAATATGTCATATGATGCTTGATAGCTCTCATGTCTAGTAACACATATTGCCTTCATGTTTTGTTATAATCATACTTTCAAGAATGTATCATATAGTATCAACAAAAGATGTAATGGTGTTAGATAATTCTCATCATGTACTCTTGTTTTATTCCCCTTACTATGTGTTATATAGTAAGGCGAAAGACAAAATGTAATATTTGTAGTTCTTATTAGAAGTATTCATAAACCATTGAAACCATCCTAGCCAAAGAAAGTTGGATGATTAAATATTACGGTATGATTCACTGTTCGGCTTAAACTATTTGACAATATGGAATTTGAATTTGAAACCGTGCGTGTAAACCTAATCGGTCGTTTGATATCTATTATTTTTTTAGAGTAAAGTACAATTTCCATCCATATGGTTTACACCCGTTCTCACATACAATCCACATTGGAAAAAAAGGTCATGACAGTCCCTATGGTTGTTAATTGGAATCAATAGCGTCCCTCTTACTAACTGGACATTTATAATCATGTGAAAAAACTAAAATACCCCCCCCCCCCCCCCCTCTCCACAACTTTATTTACCATTTCAGTTAACGTATAATTTATGTATTCCAACCATATTCAAAACTCTTTCCTAATCTAGTAACTAACCACCGATTATCCTAAATTATTATGCAATATGATGTTATTAACAACAACAACAACCCGTATTGAGACATGTAATGAGAATTGAACTATGTTTGACTTTTAAAAATTGAAATGGTTTGACTTTTAGAACTTGAATTGGGATTGACCTTCATAACTTCAACTGAGTTTTAGTTGCAGAACTTGAACTGCCTTCATTATCACAAGTTTGACCAGTTAGCTGGTCAAACAGGTCACGTAATGCCTACCAAAGTGTATCATCCTTGTTCAAGCTATAAGCAATACCTACCAAATTGTACTTTACTCTAAGTCCTATTGTGCAACCCAAAGTGTATCGTGCTCTATTCATAACTAAGTCCTATTGTGCATAAAAAGTCTAAATCCTATTGTACCATAATCAAGTTAAAGCTTGATTATCACAGCCTTAACTAAATATGCATGCTGCCATATGTCTGTACAACCTGTTGTGCATAATTGTCATGTACCACCATAAACACCTACAACACCTACTTTATAACAAAATTCTATTGTGCATTATTGTCCTACAATATCAAACAAGAAGCACAAACAGAAGAAACATTCACTTAGTTATTTAAAAACAGTCATAAGTTACATATTAAACCTTCGGTTAGTAGTTTCAAAACATTTAAAAGTTACATCTTAATCACATGATCTCATTATGGGTTGACCATAATCATTAACAAATAAAACCCAAAAAATGATCAGACAAATATACCCATTATCACAGTTAAACTTAGTTTCTAATTATGCATCATAAATATCGGGTTTTAGTCACCCTAAACAACACCGACACTTCAAAACCGCACAATCTTGATTATGATTCTGACACGCCCCTTGTTAACCACCACTTCAATACTAGCACTCCCTACACCCGAATAATCACTCGCACTTGAATCCTTATCCAATGGTTTGAACATTGGACCCTTAATCCAGTTGCAATTTCACAGATTAACATCATCATTGATTTGTATTAACTTCATACTTGGTTGTCAGGTGAAATTAACGAAATATTGTACCTGTTACTTCTTCAGATCGCAAAATGACAACTTATGCCAACATCTTGTGCTTGATCGAACATGAAATCAAGCGTCTTGGGGTTGATCGATGAACGTAGTTGGGAGCCGATAGTGTTTTGGGGTTGAAGGGAGTGAAGTGTAGCTTATAAAGATTTATACGGTTGACATTGGGGTTAGTTTAGATGAAATTACCAGTTTGCCCCTGTTAACGTTTACTATTTTGACGGTCAACAACGGTCAGTTACAATAAGGACTTGATTGATTCTAGTTGACAACCACAAGGACTAGACTGGAATAGCCGTTTTTTTCTTCAAATGGGGGATGTATGCGAGAATGGGTGTAAACTACATGGACGGAAATTGTACTTTACTCTTTGTTTTAATTCTTTTTTAAATTTTCGGAATATAAAGTTGTGTGTCGATATATTATATTTATGTACAATTCTTATCATTATTATAAAATTAAGGCAACAAAGGCGACTTAAAAAGTACCTTTTTTGTTTGAAATTGCTAAATTGTCAAAATCAAATTGTTAAGTCGGTTCAATCAACCCAACCAACCCGCAAGTTTAGTTTGTCGTTTTTTCCTCAAAACTATGGTTAGCGGTTCGAACCAAATTTCCGGTCAAAACCGGTTGAGTTAGACTATGACCATGCCTAGTTCTTATTTCTCCAAGAATGTATTATGAAACATGACATGTATGTAATAGTTTTAATGGAGGTGTACGGTGATAAGTGTAAGCGAGCTAAGGTGGACACAAATAATTCATTACACCGACATAGGTGATACACAAATATTTTTTTCCTCATATTGGTTTTGTGGAAAAAACGGCAGGAATAACTTCATGTTCTCAAACATCTAGACAAAAATAGACAAGATCATCGTTCATCAAAGACATCAAGTTTCTTAGTTTCTTCGGATTTTTAATAGGCCAAAAAATTTGGCTAATAGAATGGAACAAAGGAAACATTTTAGTTTGTAATTGTTTTGGGTTTGGTTGTTGTTGTAGTTGTTAACTGGTTCGATGATTGGAGAGAGAAGAAAACAAAAGATTTGCAAAATATCTTACTATTGATTCAATAAAATTACACACAAACAAACAAATCCAAGAACCATCCCAATTTCATAACAACTCTAAAACATGTTGAGATGAATATAAATTTCTAAACTATATTCATCTATAAACTATTAAATAGGAATACTAATAATTAAATCATTAATTATTATTATTATTATTATTTTACGTCTTTAGTCCTTAGACTATGATCTCCTAACATAATATAAATACTATTATCAAATACACATACTAAAAGAAAATTTATTTTTTCACATTATGAACACACTAAAATAACTCACTAATAGACAAGGATGAATGGAAAATAAAAACAATAATTAAAAAATCCGGGTATATAGTTTGGGTAAACGAGTATGTGGTTTCGGTAATTGGGTCGAGTATCACTTAATCCCATACCTGACCCATACCCGCGAAATTTTTTTAACACTAATCCCATACCCGCCCAATACTTGTCGGGTATTGAGTATACCCGTCCAATTTGTGTCGGGTTTCGAGTATACCCATCAGGCTCGGGTATTTTTGCCATCCCTACGGCCATGATGATAAATTGTTACAAGTCCTAAAAGAATATTACATTAATTTCAAAGACAGTACTTTAAGTGTTAAACTTTTTGTTTGGTTAACATATTGATTTGTTAAATTTAACAAGGATAAAATGCACGTACATTTTTATTAGACAAGTTGCGTAAAAAAGTCACCTACTTTGAATCAACTTTAAACCATGTACTATACTTTTATTCAACTTTTTATTTAATATCATAAGTTTTTTTTTAATATAAAGTTGGTTGATCACTTCTGATTTGGAGCTTCGTTATGAAGTTTTCTTTGCAGTACTCATGTTACACCATCTAAATATTTGTGACCACATGTCTGTCTCTTTTATGCATGTACATCATTGATCATACCATGCAATGATCAAATTGTTTCCACTACTACCTCTCCACATCTCGATACAACAAGAAATAATATTATTAACGGGTAGGGGCGCTCCACTAGTGATAGAATTCCATCACTCATAACATTTAATTAAGTTCTGTCACGTCATCGAGCTTTATTCCATCACTAGTGAAAATGTCCATCACTAGTGATGGTTTTTTTTAAATTATAAATTAACAATAAAACAATAAAATTATAAAATATAATTTTCATTTAAATAAATCTTAAATTAAAACTTAAAAAAAAAACTAAACATTGCAAATTAGGCATTCTCCCAGCCACACTTTTCACTATCACGCATTTTCATTGGATTGGGTTGGAAACGGTGGGATTGGGTCGGTTCGTCTTGCAACCGAAATCTCACCGGCTCGCCAAGATTAGCTCGAACCTTTGGTCGTACGGGTTTTTTCTTCGAACCCGAACCTTGTTTGCTTGAACCTTCCATTTTGGGTTGGATTGAATTCTTTTTAGTTTGAAAGATTGTATTTTTTTTGTGTTGGGATGATTGTATTTGGTATTTTTTTTAAAATTGTATTTGTGTATATATTAAGCAACTCATCAAACGGTCATATACACAAACATACGGTCGAAATTTTTGAATCACAACGCGTGATGAGAAGCACGCGTGATGTAGTCCACGCGTTTTCATTATCACCGGTAGTGGTGTTTCACGTGTTAGCACGCGTGATGAAACGTTCACAACGTGGCGCCCCGGGTAACCTTATAATAACTTCCCTCTTCACCATCTTTGACCGAATTGTAAAGAAGGTCATGGTCTACCACTAGTTATTATACTGAATATGCTTCAAATATTGAAAGTTAAATAAGGATTAGGGACATGTTAAAAAGGGTTATGTGTACACCACATAGTACAATATTGTACCACAAGACAAGATTTCATATATGCTATAAACATTTTTGTATGTCGTTTATGTATTTTTCATCAGGATCGAAGAGAAATAACTATGGTTGCGTTAACCTACTTGACTCGGAAAGAAGTTCACAAACATATATTTTAGTATAAGCTTTGTTTCAAGGGAAAATGACCAAAGCCTTTAATTTTCCAAAATAAACATCCGACGCGACTCAGGTTAGGGAACACATGAAAACCCATTCAGTTCAGAAACTGACACATGTCCGAAACATCTAAAAAATAGACTCTTAAATCATGTAGGCCCATCCTGATATCTAATAGGAAACAACCACGTGTTTAAAGATTCTAGATAGACTCTATATCTGTTATGCGTCTAAATTAAGACTTTACAATTTATTTCAGATGAAAAGGCTAAACTTTTTAACTAAAGATACTAGGATCAGATGTAAAATCTGAGCCTAGCCTCTATGTCAACAAAAATGGTTGGTTATCTTGAGTGGTTTAAACGGCTTACAAGCCTTAGCCAGGTAGCTACTTCCTTTGCTTTTTTAAATGATTTTTCAAATAAATATGCTACTCTTTTTGTTTTCAATTTAGATGTGTCTAAACTGAAAATAAAAAGAAGTTGCGTATATAAATAGCCTCTTTATTTAAAAAAAACACCTAAAAACAAAGGAAGTGAGTAGATGTTGAAGGCTTGTAAACCACTCAAGGGAGCCAACCCCTTTAGTTGATGTAGAGGCTAGGCTCAAACCCTACTTCTCAACCTAGCCTCTTTATGCATAATTATCTTTATTTGAAATAAATTATAAAGTTTAAATTTCAGACGCATATAGATCTACAGTCTCTTTAGACACGTGGTTGTTTCCTATTAAATATCAGGGTAGTGTCTATGTGATTTAAGAGTTTATTTTTAGACATTTCTGACACATGTCAAATTCTTAACTGAATGAATTTTTGTACGTTCCCTAACTTTAGCTGCAGCAGATGTTTATTTTAGTAAAAAAAAACTTTGGTCAAAAGTTCAGTCATTTTTTTCCTTGTTTTAAACTTAATACCTTTCATAAAAATTTATTTACTTTTAGATATGAATCTCACCCGTAACGTCTAAACATAATCCTACATATCTTTCTTAGCAAATAATTATATTATATTATATTATCTAAAAAGTATTTATAAATTATTATTTAAAATATAACAACTTATACACATATTTTGGGTCCTTAAAATTTAGAACTATGTTATGATTTATGTCATAATAATAGTTTAATGGTAAATAAATAAAATAGTAGTAAATGCAAAAGACAAAGGAGAAAATATTAAAAAAAGAATTGGCCATTGGTTGTGTCTAAATGGTGGGGCCACTTTTGTGTTGCCAGTTCAAGTTGGTAGAGAGGGTCTGATGTCATGTGTCAAGCCCACCAATGTATCCACTCAATCCCATCTTATTGCACGTGCCATCACACATACGACAAATTTCTTTTTCAAAGTAGCTCATGATTTGTGTAACAAAATTTATTTCTGTACCATTTAAGATTGTATATATTTTTTCTATACATTCAATTTTGATGATGTGTATCACTTCTGATATTCAAAAGCCATAAACTAATGAATCATAAAAGCATATTTAAAAAAAAAACAAAATCCAACATCTAAAAAATCTCACATCTAAAGTCTTTCAAAATATAAACACACACAAGACTGAACCAAACCCTAGTCCTCGAGAGTCGAGTCAAACATGGTGAATTGAAGATACATCGGCACTTTCATGATCATCGACATCTTTTGTAGAGGTGTTCCAAGTCTATATTTATCAGTGTTTTCATAACCAGACTAATTATGTTAACGGTCTACATCTCGGTTGGTTTAAAAACTGAAGACGTATCTAATAAAATGTATATATGTGTGCACATATAAAGATCTTTTTGGTTTTGGTTGCTAGTTACCTTTAACCCAAGCCACAAACTTCTATTCGGTCACAAAAACATATCAGTTGCACACTTCCACCGTCAATCCCCCTTTGTTCCCGAAACAAAATGCAAAATACAAGATACGTCGATCATGATGATATGTCAGCTAATCAACCCTTGTCACACCGGGTTAGGATTTGGTTTAACATGTTATGTATTTCACTTGATAAGTTACATATCTAAAACATGTAATGTTGATTACCTTTAATGTTTTGCTATGTCTTCTGTTATCTTTAATCATATTTCTATACCGATTAAAATGCAAGATAGCTTTAAGTTTAATACCCTAAAATAATCAACATAGGTTTTTTTGGTTTATTAAAATCATTAGACCTCAACCATAATTTGATATACTAAAGTCATTAAATTTCTTAAAAATGTGTGTATTCATGAAGTTAAAAAAACTTGGTTTTGCTATTAAAAAAGGGGTAACGACGCAGTCTGTTGACCGTTTACCTTCTATTTCGATTTAATTTCCATTTTGGAGAATTCTGATATACAAAATGCAGAGGCTATGTAGATTGTTTTTCCATACAAAACGAAAAAAGCATTTTAATATTTAATCGTGTAAAATGCATACGTTTAAAATTGTGTAATACAAATGTTTATATAATTCATTCTTTTAGACAGGTGATGGAAATCTTATCTCAGCTTTCCTCTCTTTCTCTTTCTACCTTTGTTTACCCGATGAACACCAAGTGTTTGATAAATGTACCCGATGAAACTAGTATTCTACGTTTTGTTTTGGAAATTTGTTATGAACAAGATGGATGCATGGTTCTTCTCTGAATCATAAGTCTCACATTTTGATTATATCTGAGACCATTTGTCTTCAGAAAGACATTGTTATGTTGAAGAAGTTTTGATTATGAAGCGTATGATTTTATGCCTACAACTTGTTCCATTAAATGCCTGAATGAGCACCTGGAGGTCTTTCCAATTGGAGTGATGGTGTTTATGTTCAAAGTATAAATAATAAAATGCCACTGTTAAATACTAGTTGGTTACTTAAAAAATATACATATTTTATTTTCACTAGTATACTACTCGGTGATAAAGTATATTAAAAATTAATATTATGTTTACTATCATTATATTAAACCAAACACTCCTATCCACACATTCATGTTGACAACAAAGAAAGGAATAACTAGTTGTCTCGTGAGGAGTGGTAAACTCTCCACATAGTTAAGCATCTCATGTCATGTTAATTCTTCTCAAACACAGATGAACACAAACTAACACAGATGAAGACAAACAAACGTTCATGAACATAATGAACACAAACCACCCCTACCTTGTACTGAAAATGACAAAGAACACGAGTGCAAAAACCCTAATCAGAGACTAGAATGAGAACGAGGGCGTAGTTGCGTCGCGTCTGCTTGGAATGAGAGCGGGAATGGCAATATTTAACTAGGGTTTCGTAAGTAAGGAGTAACACTAATACATAATACACTATATCTAATAAATAGTTTATTAGTGGAAATTTCAAAGTACTTAAATAAAAGTTAAAAACCTTAATAAACTATCATACACAAACGAACACGTTATCGAACGTTCACAAACATAATAGAACAAACGCGACCCGTGTCCATGTTCGTTTGTTTAACTAAATGAACGAAATTTCTTGTCCGTGTTTGTTCATGTATTAAACAAACGAACACAAAAAAACTTCTCGCTTGACAGTTCACAAACTATTTGCTAAACGTTTGATTCATTTGCAGCCCTACTTAATAACCAACTAACATATCATAACTCATAAT
Source organism: Scalesia atractyloides (assembly GCA_947069175.1). NCBI lineage: Eukaryota > Viridiplantae > Streptophyta > Magnoliopsida > Asterales > Asteraceae > Scalesia > Scalesia atractyloides. The sequence goes on from CAMTDV010000029.1 coordinate 2,591,141, forward strand.
AGACATCATTCACTTAATAGTTAATACAATATTTTATTTTTTAGAAAAGTAAACTTTTTATTAACGTCAAATAATCTACGTCTATATCAGTACCTTGATCGATTTGAATCCTATATCTTTTAAATACAAAAGAGACAATTTACATTATCATGTCGCTTAAAGAAGTTATTGTGTAACCTGAAATTGATCATTCTTTTAGCAGTTCTTAAACTCAAAATTTCTTAATAATTAATATCATTATATCAATCTATCATCACATAACAAATGATTGATTTGAGATTTGAATTTCCATTGTATAATTTGTATTCAAATTGTTTGAAATAAAACAATAAAATATTTTTTATGATTAGAAACCAACCTATTTTAACCTTATAAAAATCCCCTCTTTTTCTCCGCCTCTCTCTCTCTCTCTCAAAACAACTCAATTTCAAACCCTAACCGTCTCCTACCTCCCAATCACCAGAACCCATGGCATCACCGGCGGCGCGTGAAGAGCACATCTACATGGCAAAGCTCTCAGAGCAAGCCGAACGCTACGAAGAAATGGTAGAATTCATGGAAAAAGTCTCCAACTCACTCACCGACTCAGAAGAACTCACCATCGAAGAACGCAACCTGTTATCCGTCGCGTACAAAAACGTGATCGGAGCTCGCCGTGCGTCGTGGCGGATAATATCGTCGATCGAGCAGAAGGAAGAATCACGCGGTAACCAGGAGCATGTGGCTGTGATCAAGGAGTACAGATCGAAGATCGAGAAGGAGCTTTCGGACATTTGTGATGGAATTTTGAAGCTTCTGGACTCGAAACTTGTTCCATCTGCTGGTTCTGGTGATTCGAAGGTGTTTTATTTGAAGATGAAGGGAGATTATCATCGGTACCTTGCGGAGTTTAAGACCGGTGCTGAACGGAAAGAGGCTGCTGAGAGTACTCTCAATGCTTATAATGCTGCTCAGGTTTGGTTGTTTACTTATTTTAGTTGAATTGTTGGAAGTATTGATGTGATTTGTGTGTTGTGAATCGAATTTAGGTTAAATTGAGTTGTGAATTTAGGGAATGTGAATGCAGTTGATGTGATTTTTTTGTGAATTTGTATGTAGATCTGCTAGTATAAGTTAGGATTGAGAGAATAGTTGACCTACATATTTGATTTATTATTTGCTATTTGTAGAAGCATGCTAATGTAGGTTTGTATATGCTAATTAGGACTTATGCAGTAATGCAGTAAAATATCGGATATTGGTCAAGGACTGATATTTGAGATATAGGTTATCTCGGTGAGATATCGGTAATTTTAATATCATGCAGAATTTATATATATAGCAATTTAACACAAATAATCAAGTGATATATCGGTTATATTGGTCAAACATTGGTGATATATCAGTCAATATCGCCGATAATATCGGTACCGATATTCTGATCGATATTTGACACCGATATTTTACTAGGGGACCGATTTATCAGCGATATTAACTGCGTAGATTAGGGCTTTAATTATGATTAACTTAGGTGATATTCAATTTGATCATGTGAATTGTAATTTGTAGTGTTTAGGCATTACTACCTCATTCCTAATTATTGGTTTCGATGTTTTATACTGCTTTTCTTCCTTACTTGTAGAAGTTGTATTCACTCGACACAGATTTCCTTTAAGCAAACTAGTTGATTGAATGTGGTGTAGTTAAAATATAGCAATTTTAGTTAATGATAATTCAATACATAACTTTGTTTTGTCTTTATTGATCTGTGATGTAAAACTAAAATTAAATTTTCATTTTACAGGATATTGCAAATGCTGAACTTGCCCCAACGCACCCAATCCGTCTAGGATTGGCTCTTAACTTCTCGGTGTTTTACTATGAGATTTTGAACTCACCAGATCGTGCATGTGGTCTTGCCAAACAGGTATAAGATTTGAAATGTTATATAACTGTTGCAATCACATTGTAGTCTATGTGTCACTTGGGAAATGAATTAAGAAGATTTATTTACCCGTATTCCAGGCGTTCGATGAAGCCATTGCTGAGTTAGATACTTTGGGTGAAGACTCGTACAAGGATAGCACTTTGATCATGCAACTCCTCCGTGATAATCTTACTTTGTGGACATCTGATATGCAGGTATAACTTAAATTTTGAATTTTTTTGACTTCCGTATACATTAAGTTTAGAAATATCAAGGTATGACGCCATCAAGAAAACCCCAGTTAAATCTGTTCTAATTGAATTTTGATGTAGGATGAGGGGGCTGATGAGATCAAGGAAGCCAAGCAAAGTGAGGAACAAAAGGAATGATAACCAACACCAGTTTCATCCGTTTATTTTTATTAGAAGACTGTTGGAGCCAGGAGCTTCATTGTTTTATATTGTTACAAGTTTAGTGTGTTGAATTTAATGGCTGTCTATGTTTTTTTTTTCCGATTAAAATTTTGTCTTAGTTTTATCCAACAAAACAAATTTCGTAAATAATTTTGTGGGAATGTTAGGGTTGGGTATGACACGAGATTGGTAATCCGATGTTCATACGTGTCGGGTACCTGTTACTCAATGGGTAGACACTTTGAGCGGGTCAGACTTCAAGAAATTAACAGGGGCAAGTTTCTGATTGCATTCATACCAAAACATTAAAAAGCTTGCCTATTTGTAGGCTTGCAACCAAAGGGAGTTAAACAAACGAAAACCGACAGAACATGCTCTTCGAGTCACTAACAAACGACAAGTATAAGAAAACGTATGCACTACTACTAACCCACTCTTCTAAACGCTAACAAACAAAAGTATAATGATGATGGCGAGCTTACAAGATTGCTCTTGCAAGGCACATGATTGCGTGGACATGTTATTGACCACGGCAGCTAGCGACTCTTTGAGGGTCAAGGTTCCACATCAATTAGGCATTGTGTAACTCAATGAAAGCACTAAATTGGTAGACCTAGACCCTTTGTCAGGGTCATATTCCAAAGAAATTAATGGCAAAAGGAATGTGTTGAAAGATATCAAGTAAAGATGGACCATTTAAGCAGTGAACAACGATTCTATACATCTATTTAATAATTTTAAGATTCTAAATACTTTAACTAAATATTATAAATTTTCATCGGACAGTACGTCTGAGGTTCAAACCATAGTCACCTAACTCGCGGTTCGCTCCGGTTCGGGTACGTGGTTTTGGTTCGCGATTCGCTAGATGGCACGAATTCGGTATGGAGGGGGTAGATTTATTTCGGTACGATCCGGTACGCTATTCCGGTACGGTGTACCATTTATAATGTTAAGTTTATATTTTCTGTGTATGAACTTATAGTTTGAAGACCATATGTAAACTAGTGAAAATAGAAGGGGTTAAACATTAAAATAAACAAACTAGTTTTACACTTTATATGTAAAAATTTAAAGTTTTATGGACTAAATTTTAAGTAGTAAAACATAGAGGGGTTAAATGTTAAAAGTAATTTTACACTTATTTAACCTAAAGCTGAAACGCAGCAGCCAGTATTCTCCTTCTTCATCGTTTCCGGCCAATATTGCAGCACCAGTTGAAACGTACCAACTTGAAATTCGTGCTATTTTAGGCCAATTCTGTGACTATGGTTCAAACCTATAAAAAAAGTTCTTGTAGCATTATTTGTGTAACCTAGACTATTTGTAACAATTCCCAATAAAAAAAATATACATTACATATTTTTAAACTACATAAATTATTTTTTTTTCATTTGAACTAGTCATTAGCCTCCGCGTTGCAGGAAGGTGGTCTAAAATCATGCTACCAGCATTGCTAGAGAGAGGGTGTAAAACAATGCTAAGTAGCAATCAAACGACGATCAACATAATATAAAAATACGAATTCAAACACCAAGTGACTCATGTAACGTGACACACAGACGAAGTCGAATGCATACAACTCATATTAGAAAGTCGAGGGGGTAAAAAAACTTGGTGGATCAAACGTGACCATTAAACACTGTACTAAGTAGCCACCAAACGACGATCACATCCGAGAAAATTAAAGCCGAAAGCAAAAACTAACAAAAAAAAGACTAAACTCGTTCCAACTTTTGTGGAAAAGCTATAAAAATCTAAAGTTTTTTAACAAAAATGGAGAACATAAAGCTAAACAAAAAAACAACAAAATAGACACTATTAATCATATGTTACGGATTAATACATACAATAATACATATATAAATATATGAATATGGTTGTGATAATTTCACCGACCAATGAGTGAATGGCATGTGTTAATGGAGGGGACCAGTCAAAGGCTAGAATATAATGCAAGATTTGCCTCAATCTATCTGCTGCACCATGTCCATGTGTGAAAACACAACCGGGTCTATCATGACATAACAATGCTATCTTTAGATTTGTAGCTCCTCATTAAATGTAAGCCAGTGTCTTTAAAAGATCACAACTGGGCCAATATTGACCATCTGTTCCGGACCACTTATGTGTATTTTATTAGTAGATCAACTAGAAATGAAAACATGCCACACACTGAAGTGGAGACTAGTCAATACCATAGACATTTAAACACTACTTTTATGTTATTCCATGATATTGAAACATGTTTTGACCGAATTTATATTTGTGAGAAGAATCTTAAAACTTGATTTTGGATGTTGGAAAGAAGGAACCAGATAGAGATGTTTGAGTTGATGGTATGTTTTCCATCATTCTTCATACCTACCTACCCATTGAAAAGTCTGCCAAAATCAAAACTCAACAACCGAGCGTTGAAAAGTTTTATGAAGATACGAATAAAAAAATCCGAAAGTTATTCTTTGCGGCGATAATACCAAAATCTCAAGTTGGCTCAGTCATCTTTATCTTGATCCTTACGGGCCTCTTGAATTCTCTCTTCCCTATATCAAATCGATCATAACCACTACCTACATTCCACGAAATTGTGCACCACAAATAGGAGCTAATAAAAAGACCCGCGATCCCATAGAAAGACATCACAATTCCTTGTGGAAAAAAAAACGATTTCCTGAGACGGAAATAAAGATATCAAATTTCTACCTATATACGAATCTAATAGCATCCGTAATGGGTCCATCGAAGCTTGACTCAACAAGGTCGACGTGGAAGAGGACGAAGAAGAGATCAAAAGGAATGGACATCCGTTGTTTTGGCCAAAAAAATATATTTCTTTTAATAGCATTTTTTTACGCCTAAACCATGTATCAACTTGCAAACACAAGGATTTGAACGCATTGTGGGGTTGGTCACCATACCACTAGACCACTATGGCCGAAAAGTCTAACGCGGGGGTCATTGTGTTGCTCTAATGTGCATACTAAAGAAATGTTGAAAACCAAAAATGAAAAAGGTTCAACCTTTACATGTGGGAATCTAAACTTTGTTATGATTATAGCAACCCTAGCAACATAAGCTAAATGTGTTTGATTCTTAACAACCATCCAATAAAAATAAGAAAGTATTAAACATTCTTACACCCTGTTCTTTACACCAATTTTCATAATTTATTTTCTTCAAAACAACTAAAACAGGAAAAGATAATATCACATACATCACATCTAACTACATTTATTACACAAATTAACCAAGACAAATGAATCTATAACCAAACAAAAGATGCATAAACATAAAGAAACATATAACTGTCACCAATGTTGATGAAACAAAACAAAAACAAAAAGAAAAAGAAAACCTAGGGTTTCTTTATACATAAATCCAATCATGTACATAACATTTTTAAACAAATCCCTCAACTATTCTTGCACACTGATCTTTCTCCCAAAAAATAAACCTTGATGAACATGTACATATAAAAAAATATATGTAAAAAAGATCAGTAAACAAAACCAAAACCCTAATCTTAAAACTTACATTTTTTCCCCAAATTGTTTAACAATCATCAAACAGACTTCCATCTTGGGCTTGGTGCCGGAGGAGTAGGAGACAGTGGTGTCAACTGTTGAAACCCAAACTGATTCGTCGGAGAAAACGGAAACCTCGGAGATAACGACGGCGGCAGACACCCAAACGGCAGCGGCGACGACGGAGACGGAAACTCCGGCGGCGGAAGAGAAGTTGTCGGCTGGACTTGCGGCGGTAAAGGGTGTCCGAATCCGGTGACGTTCGTCTGAAAACACCGCATGTAGGCGGAGATCGGCGACTCCGCCGCCGCGTGTACAGCCGGCAACGGCGGCAGCGGCGATAGTGGGTTCCGGTTGGCGAAGAAGTTTCCGGTTCCCGTTCCGGGGTGCCGGAAGTTAGGGTTTGACGGCGGCGCTGCGGCGCCGGCGACCGGGGGTGGACGGTTAACGAGATTTTCCAACGGCGGTGGACGGATCTTTTGTAACCGGGAGCTTTGGGGTTTTACCGGTGGTATTGGGTTGATGACTCTTTCGTGTGCCGGTGAGCCGGTGAGTTTTTGTACGACGTCACGGAAGTCGCTTTTGCTGACGTTGTAGACCGGCGGCTGGTGTTGTTGTTGGTTGTGGTGGAGATTGGACGGCTGAGATTCATCGGAGATCAACGGCGGATGATGGATTTGTTGATGGAGGTGATGATGATCGAATTCAAAGGGGGGTTGTTTTCTAATTGGGGGTTTTGAAATCTTGTGAGATAATCTGTGAATTTGCTTCATGTACTGATCTTTACTGGATTCAAGATTAGGGTTTGTAGCAGAAGATTCTTCCCCAGATGAATGACAGCTTTTATCCATCTCTCTCTCTAGATCTCACTCACTCTCTCTCTATATATATGTATGTATATATGCATCATGTATTGATATCTCAGTTCTTATGATGAATAATAATATTGAGATATTAATAAAAAAAAATCAGACATCTTTTAACGTTGTAGATATGTTTCAAAGGAGAGAAGATAGATAGGGGATGGAGGAAGGGACACCACATGGATGATATAGATCAAGGGACTTCACATGGACCATGTAGACTTTTTGACGCCAACTTGTCTTCCGAATGGAACAAATTTGTTTACATGTCACTAGTGAAAAAAACAATTTTACCAAAATAAAAATGGGTTGTGTTTGACCGTTGTTAGACTAAGCGTAGTGGATTACTACATTATCGTCGACGTGTCTTCACTTTTAAAGGAAGTTTGGGGTGTGTTATTGTATTGGTGGGGGGTAGAGCGACGCAAAGAAGGTTGGGTGTTAGCTTGGTAGGGGTTGAGGGTGCAGGTGATAGGGATGTCGGGGGTTTTGGCCACCATAGGTATGGTAACGATGATGGACGTTAATTAGCTACACATAGCATTATTTCATATAAACACGTTTAATACATTATCGTAGTTGGAAAAGCATGAGGTATTCGTAGTATAGATTAGTGTTGAAACGGAAGATAGATATGTATTGTATGTTTGTATCTATATATTAAAATATGTTGTCAAAACAGAAGATAGATTAATTTGTAAACAAGTTTGGTTTTGTTGAATGGAGGTTGGAAAAGAATGATTATAAACTATAAAGAATACTTGACTTTAAGTCAAAACAAACACTATGAAACAAGGATGAGATCTAAAAATATGGATATTTTGTATTATATAAAACATATAAAAAAACATATGTTTAGGTTAAATAATTGAAAACAACTTACTAGTTAGGAGTTAAAATTGAAAGAAATCGGTCAAAAATGAGAGTTAAAGTGGTATATGAAAAGAAGCCAAATGAAGAGTCATGATTGGTTTGCCTTTTACTCCTCGGGAGTATAATATTTTTATTGCTTTTTCTTTTTCATGTATTTTGTTAATTCCCATAAACATGGTGTAGTATATACGTAGAAAGTAGAAAATGCAAATGGGGTGGTGGTCCATTGGTAAAGGTAAAGCCTTTAGAAACACTTAGGTGGGAAGGGGATCTTGGGTTCAAGTCTCACATACGACAGGGGATTAAAGAAATTATTCGTTTAAAAAAAATGACAAAAGGAAAAGGCTATTTTAGTCATTTACAATTTAATATTTGATAATTCTACTGTATTGTTAAATCAATAATGGTCTATTATACTTTATCATCCTTAACGGAGGTTTTTTGGCCTTTTTTTCTTCGAAAGAACGTTTATAAAGTCCGGAGACCATCCCCTAGGCGTTTTTCTTAAATGCACAAGGCGTGCTTTAAAAAACGCTGGTTTCATCTCCATTTTCGAAATATAGTCGTTGAAGTCAACTTTAAATTCCCATTTTTCTTTTTTTAAATACAGTATTTACCCTATAAATCTTCTCACTTTTTACCCTTTTTTATAAAAACTCCCTATTTTCTTTTATATTCTTTCAAAATTTATAGAAAAAATACACCATGAATCCCTTCCGACCCCCTTTCGGTGTACCCTCTAGACCCGGTAACCCCACTATGTATCGCCCAAACATCACCCAACCGCAACCTACCTACAATTTTCAAGAGATGGACCCGAGTCTTTACGTACGAACAAATATTAGGCTATGGCGGTTCGCAACCGTTTTTTCAAGGTCTACACGGGTTTGCATCCATGGCCGGGTCGCAACCGTCTCTCAAAAGAAACCGAAGCCGACGTAGAAACGGTACCAGAGACACAACCAGATCCTGTTGCCAAGGGCGGTTCGCAACCGTCACATCTAGATTATTAGGTTTTTTTTTTTTACTTTTTTCGGGTTTTTTTTTATATTTATTTTTAGTAAGTATTATTAGTTTTATTTAAATTTAAAAAAAAAAATTATCAGGTAATGATTGGTTGGGGCTTTATTCCACTACGCTCGTTTTAGAAAAACGCCAAACAAAGCTCACTTGCTGACTGGATTGCTACTTGGCGCAAAACGCCCAAGGATAGAGACTTTATTTTACCCTTCCACTACACGTGGTCTTACAACGAAAATATATTTAATATTTTAAACAAAAAAGGCCTTCCATTTTATATACTATTAACATCATGATAGCAATATTAAACGTATGTTCTTTAGATAACACTATTTATATATGGAGCCATATAGACCAGCTTTCTGAAATATTTACAAAATGTGGAGCACTAACTTGTAAATGCGTATTTTTTAGACAAATTTAGAGAAATTAACATATCATAAATTAATTAATTAATGAATCTTTCCATTCAAAAATGAAATGTTTGAAAGTAGAATTAATGAATCTTTTCATACAGAAATGATATGTTTTAATGTAGAAGTAATGAATCTTTTCATGCAAAATGAAATGTTTGAAAGTTTATTCTATTAACCGATACTTGTGTAGGTGATTTGTATAAGAGTAAATTGCACAAAACGTCCTTTAAGTTTCACCAATCTTGCTGGTTTCAGCCTTAATCTTTAAAAGTTGCCAAAACCAGCCTTTAAGATTAATTTTGTTGCAGGTTTCATCCTTTATCACTAACCCAGTTACTAATCCATGTTAAATGGCCTCACATGCATAGCATGTGAGGGTAAAACTGTCTTTTCATCTCTCTTTATCTTCTCTCTCTAAATGTAAATCTAGTTCAAAACCTGGTTCTCCTCCACCATATATTATATATGCTGCTCTTGTGAAAAGTACACAAATTAGATCTAGTACATTCGAGGTCGATCTCGAGTCATCAAGTGGTTGTTGTAGTACTGAAGCAACTAACAAACCCCTTGCCAGAACTAGAGAACCTTAAGATGGTGATGGTAGTCGGTATATCTTCTTGATTTGTACAGTAATTGATACATAGAATGATATATTGCTGCTTTTGTATCAAACCTAATCGAATTCCACTTTCAGTTTTGAGCTGAATCACTAAAATTGCTGCTCTGTTACTCTGTTTTTGCAGATTATACAGAAACAGAGTATTCTAAATCAAGAAGACGACTCTGTTTTTGCACTGAAAACCATGATAAATTGAGACCCATTTCGATGTTTGATGATCGTATGTATACAATTTCAGTGTTTCACCATTAACCCACAGCTTCATCTGAATCATGTCTGCTGATTTCAACTCCCCTGTTCATGCCTTAAGTAAGCCGTGTCCGGCTCCGGCGCGCCGTTGATAGCCGAGGCCAGACACAGAGCCGCGCCGATCTGTGCGTTCAGATCCTGCTCGGTAACTAACGCGTCAACAAACGGTTTCGCAACGGAAATGAACGGCGGTTTGGTGACGTGAGCAGCGATGGAGGCGGTGACGCCGACGCAGGCGGTACGGACGACGGTGTCTGGATCACGTAACCGGCGGACGACGGCGGAGAGGAGTTTTGATAAGTGAGGTGATAATCTGTTGCCGTGGGTTTCGGATAAGGTGAAGATTAAACGAATTGTGAGCCTCACATGCAGTTTAGAGTTTAAATGGATAAGGAGGAGTTTTGAAAAGACGGTTTTACCCTCACATGCTATGCATGTGAGGCCATTTAACATGGATTAGTAACTGGGTTAGTGATAAAGGATGAAACCTGCAATAAAATTAATCTTAAAGGCTGGTTTTGGCAACTTTTAAAGATTAAGGCTGAAACCAGCAAGATTGGTGAAACTTAAAGGACGTTTTGTGCAATTTACTCTTTGTATAAATAAGTGATTTGTAAAAATACATTATAAGGATAATAATACGTGCACAAACTGATATAGTATGTATAGTTTTTACGTATTTGTTTTATGTTTATGAGAATTTGACCCTTTTCATATTTCTTATCATCTATGTTAAAAATTTTTATAACATATTGTTCAAACATAAATAAAAAGGTAATCAACGTAAAAATTATGCAAGACATTTATACCTTAATCACCGTATATAAATTATTAATTGTTTATATGTTTCTTTTTGGCAAAAAATAAGCTTCCAATAATATATTTAGGATCTCGAACTAATTTCATTTGGATGAAGAAGAAGGATTACCATTTAGAGCTAGTCGTGCGCGTGAATACAAGGATGTCATGCTCGAAAATGCGATATGGGATGTACATGCCACTTGTTACACTTAACGAGAAGAGAAATTTTTTGGTATATACGTTTTCGAACCCCCGGTTTTATGGATTTTTTTGGGTATATACGTTTTCGACCTCCTCGTCGGAAATCTGAAGCTTCGCCACTGGAGAAGAGAGTGAGTTCACCTTGTGTGGAATGTGATTCATACAACATTCGTGAGGATGTTATTTTATGACGTATTGCAAACTTATACTTTTTTGTAGAAACATCAATTTCTCTTGAAATATCTGTTGAAAATTGATTTATGTGATTGTATGTCAATTTTTTTAGGAAACACCATTACAGGTTAGTTGTTAATAGAAATTCTTTTTCTTTTTTGTAGTTGGCAGTAATAAATATCTTTCATGCTTATGAAAGCACTCAATATTTTAAAGTTTTGACCATAGTAGGTTTATTGGTACAGGTGGGCTTGTCGTTGTAATTGCTCTAGTTATTCTTCTTAATGAAGTATTGTTAACTTGAAATCGTTGTTAGTGTTTTATGAAATATTGTATGAAATGGATTGTTTGGATATATATGTATATTATTTTATATTATGAGACATTAATTGGCATGTGAAAATTAGTAATTATACAAAAATTATATATATATATATATATATATATATTTGTCAACATCTAAAACCTTGACAGATATTTATGCGTGTCATTTTCATTTATGACAATGGTTTTTTTGCCATATATTATGTGTTATAAAAAACAGATGACACACAAATGTATTTCATCTTTCATTTATAGCAGGGGCTTTCTTGACACACGTTTGTCTGTGATTTATACCCTTTTATGACATGCATTGCACATCATTAGAGGTATGTTTTCTAGTAGTGTGGGTGGGCATACCATCTTGCTTTTACAAGGCTTAACAAGGAGATTATTTCCTGTATTTTTCACAAAGTGCATTATCTAATGAGAGAAACGTGTAGCACAACTAAGCTCTACGTGAGGTTAAGGTCGTATTTTGTTGATGACGATGAACACTAAAAAATTAAGGACATAACAAAGTAAGATGTTTATGACTTGTTAAAAGACAAAAATGTGACACACCTATAACATGTTCAAAATAATGGTGAGATTGTATGTATTATTTAGAAAAAAAAGGTATGTTCCTTGTATTAAATGCATACAAGTGTTTCTTTAATTCTAAGTTAATGCTTGGGGACACAGTTTAATATGAGGTTGAGCATAACGTCACAAACATGATGTAGTCAGTGATGGTAAGCCACCATGATGGTTAGATGCTACAACCTTCATTATAAGGTTCACACAACATGAAAATAGAAAACATGTGTGTGCAACATGTATATAGTAGCATTAAACCAATGTGACAACTTGTGTTGCAACATTGGAGATGGCTAGAATACGAACACCGTTTCTAAAAATGTAGTGTCACTTGTAGAAGACCAAAGTTTTAAGAGCAACCACTAAAGCTTGATCATTAACAAGTGCACTAATCTCATGGTAATAACCGCCCACCCACCACTAACAAATGCACTTCATCTCAGTGGCGGATCCAGAAAATCTTCGTAGGGGTAACGTTTTATAGAAAAGGGGTAACGAAATAAAAAAAAGTCAATTTTTTTAAAAATTTACACTACCGTCGGAGCGCCAAGGGGTAGCGGAGGCTACCCCTACCAATAAGGTAGATCCGCCCCTGCTTCATCTCTCAGATGCGTGATATTAATAAAAACAAGTCATGTCACCACTGAGGTGTGTTGTTAAATGAGATATTACAAACTGACAATGAGCAATGGTTAATATCGTAATTCAAAATACCTTTGAAATTACTTTTAGAGGCTTCCATATCCGATATTGATTCGGTGATCTTCCTACAAACGTCACATACATCGTGATATTTCGCCCTATATTGTAATTCAATTACCACTGAAGAGTTGCATTCAATTGATACAGAAAACGTTAGTCCATATAACATAATTTCGCATTAATGGAAAGAATGTTTCATATGAGAACAAAAAGAGGTATGCTATCCTAGAACAACATACATCTTGGCTATGTGGTGCACCAATATTATTTTTCATTAGGGCCATAATCTTTCGGTTCGGAATTCTACCAAGGTCGAGTCGCAACTTTTTATCGAATCTAAACGGGTCACATAAAATATAACATCAAGCCTTTTTTTACTGGACTTAAATCATTATTCCTTTGGTTTCTTTAGAAGAAGCCTGCCACACAAAAAGACCAAGTGATATAAGAGGTTTATACTTAAATATAAATTAAAAGGGAATGAAAGAAGATGCTTCAAGTGAGGTTTAAAATCTAATATTTGATTGATGAGAAAAAAAAGTTTTAACAACTCTAATGCATATTATATTTGATAAATAGTAACTTAAATGACCTACACTTAAAAAATACTTCAGGTGAAGTTTCAAACCCTAATATTTGATTCAAGGAATTAACCAATCCACTAACCACTTCACTACTCCACTGACTAAAAATAAATTATAAGTATCTAAAAATTTATTTGTATATAAGATTAGATGTTTTATTATAATTTTATCACCTACATCTATTAGTAATTTGACTCCATCTCCACTCTTTACTTTTGATAGTGTTATATATAACTATTTATTGATGAAAACTGATTGTTTTAAATACAAACCAACTTTTGATAGTATATTATATTTTAAAACATATAAATTTATATCAATGAAGAATGTAATATTTTTCATAGCTATTGAAAATGTTAGATAATGGATGAAGATTCATCTTTTGCTCTTTAAGAAATATTCTTGTATATTGAGAATGTATAAAAAAGTATTACAAAATTATAAGGATTTTAATAAAATAAAATACAAACAATAATTATAGAATTAATTATTTATTGTAAAAAGAATATGATAAATTAATATATATATATATTGAAGCATCACTGAAATAATAAAATTTGAAGGTAACTAACTTTGTAGGTTTAATATTTTTCAAATGTAGTTGTGGATCTTTCTTGCCATTTAATTATTATTACGAACATAATGGTAAAAAATAGGATTAATTTCATATATACCTTTTCAAATATAAATTCTTTTATATATACTCAATCAAAACTAAAAATATCATATATGCTCTTACAAAATAGTTAAAATATTAAATATACCCAATTTATTGAAACATTCTAATAAATGATCATTTTACCATATTTTTTAACTTCAAGTTTTCATATATGCCCATCTTTTAATTTTATATTTTTATATAATTCATTTTTAGATTAAATTTATTTTTACCCATAAACAATGGTATACTCCATATATAATATGAGTGGGGTTCGGCTAAAAAGTCTATTTTTTCCTACAAAGTGTACAAAGTAATAAAATTCTACAATTTCCGCCATAAACACATTCAAAACCCACAAATAACACAATGAAGATCACTAAAACACAATATCCAAACCCTAACAACCCATAAAAACTTCAAACACACCATCGTAGAACTATGTTGGGGTTCGGCTTGTGCCTGGACAGCGGGCTGTGCTGGGGTAACAGGAGTGTTGGTTTGAGCACATAGCTGCGCGTAGACGGCATTGAGAGCCGTCTGGGACTTAATGTACCAGGACATCGGGGTCTCGCCCGGGTGTAACACACTGTAAAAATCGTGTCCAATAGTATAATGACACGTGTTGTATTTTAAATAAAGTATGTTAAAGACCAATAAGGACTAAAGGCGTCAACATGCTCAAACTGAGCCTCTGAGTGACGGTCCGATGTCAACATGCATAAATAACAGCCTCTTAGTGACCGATATGTCAACATGCTTAAATCATTAGCCTCTGAGTGACTGATATGTCAACGTGCTTGAAAATTTGGCCTCTGAGTGACTGATATGTCAACATGCCCAGCCTCTGAGTGACATCGGAATCAACATGCTTATAATAAGCCTCTGAGTGATCCTTTGTGAAGTCCTAACTCTCATACGTGCCATTGTTGGACGAGCGGGTTCAATTTTGTAAATATGTGAAAGTTGGGTGATGGAGGGATTAAAAGTGTCAACATGTTAATTTATACCTCTGAGTGACCTTTTAACGAACCGAGAGCTCGACAATGTCCGAGCATAATCCCGGGTATGCCAAGTATTGGCTACGGAGAGCTAAAAGTGCCGAAAAGGTGTTTAAAAAGGTTTTTAGAAGCTTTAATAAGTTAAGGGGTTAAAGGTGTCAAACTTTGAAAGTGGCCAGGGGGCGGTCGTGCGCCGCGAGAGACCAGGCCTCGGTCTCTCGCGGGGCGCGAGAAGCCCTCTGCTGCAGAAAATTTGTTTGGTCTTCAAGCAAAACTCCAAGACCATTAATTCGAAACCATGGCTTCTCTAAACTGCTATCCCACGTTTTAGGACACTTGTAAGCTTCTTCCTACACCCCTAAACACCTGACTTCACCTCCTTTGAGTTCTCCAACTATAAATAGGTGATCAAGTTTACCATTTGAACTTGCACCTTTCTAAATCATAACTCTTCTCCCTCCTATGGAAGTTCCTAGCTGAAAGGAGCATCCAACTTAGTTCTCTTGCATTGTAGGAACCTCTTGTAAGTGTTCCTTGCTCTTGCTTTTTTCGTTTATAGGCTTTTATAGCCAAAAGTCAAGCGTTTTACGGAAAACGCTTTGACTTTCGGTTAAGACCATTATGGTCCAGCCATTGTTCGAAATGAACATGGCTAAGTGATCATAATAAGGTAGGTGTTAGTCCCTATAAAGGGCACCTCCCGAATATCACGTTTGCTAGACTAATTGACGGGTCAAAGTTATAATATTAAAAAGTCAAACAGGCAATTTTTCGGAAAAATCATAAATTGATCTTATGTATGTGATGAAACCTGTTTTAACACTTAAACAAGTTGTTAATAATTATTAGAACATGTAAGAACATGTTCGGCTCGTCAATTTCAGTTCTAGGGTCGGTTCGTAACCGAAAGTCGTGAAATTTGACTTCTGCTTTGACTTTCGATTCTGACCCGATTTAGATTAGTTATCTACTGATCTAAAGTTGCATTATGATCATAATATAATGTAGCATAACCATTTGAGGTTATATTACATGATCATAATCATAATCCAAGTTTATGCGCAAGTTCCATAATTAAGTCATCTTTGACCAAAATGCCCTTTTTACATAAATCAAGGTTTTAATGATAATAAACTTGAAAATAAGTTTCCTACTGATGTAATATTATGAGTAAGATTATTTGGGATGTTAAACCAAGTTATAAACTGAGTTTTTAAGCAAGTACTTAAACTATGTCGATAAATGACGGTTATAGCCCCTGTGGCTTATAAAATAGTTTTAATCAAATCGTTTTAAGGTAAATCATTTACCTGCTGATATGTTATACTAAATAACACATTTTAAACATTACAATCTGACCTTAACGTCAGTTTTCGCAAACATCACTTAAAGACGTCATATTACGACATAAGCGTCGTTTCGGCGCGTAGTATGGTTTTAAACCATATTAATGAACCAAGACTTGTTACCTACTGATTTTAAAACTTATTTTAAACATATTTATAGTAGGTACATGTTATAAACTCAGAATCCCAAATAATTTATAAACTATGTGTAAAATGACCAAAATGCCTCTTTGGTGCATAGTTTGGTCATAAAAGATAATTTACACATATAATTGACATCCTACTGATACTATATCATAAATAAAATATTTTTCCAGAATACTTATGATGGTAAACTTAAAATTATATTCAAGTTTCTTTATTACGGTATAAAATTACCAAAATGCCCTTATGAGGCATAATTTCGTTTTAAAATCTTAACGGGCGTAAAATGTCACACCCCGACCCGCAGCAGAAAAGGTGATCGGGGCATGATTGGGTTATCATCAAAGCTCATGACATTTATTATAATGTTTCATATTTATTATTTCAATTTAAAAGAGATCATACAATCATATCAAACAAATACAACATGTTCTATTCATCCTTCTAAACTTCATTATTTTTCTTCTAAGGCAATTTCCTATGTTTTCCTTGCTTCATCCTGTTCACCTGTATCATATGTAAAAATGGTTTTTTGGATCAACAAAAAGTTGCCGAGTGAACCTTGTTAGAAAACATTTATTATTTATTTATGGTTATATTTAATATGGAAAAATTGTGCAATATTCATATATGAACAAACGTAAATAAACATACAATAACAACAATTAGCATACAATAACAAACCATTAGCATACGATATCAAACAACAACAAACAATAACATACATTAACAAACCAACAGCATACATTCACAAACCATTAGCATACGATATCAATCAACAACAAACAATAACATACATTAACAAACCAACAGCATACAATAACATATCAACTTGCATAAATATATAACATGAATGAAACTGTGCGATCAAGGCTCAATCAAACGGAGCCGATCGTATTGCATGTACTGAAAATGATAAATGTCTGTGCGATCAAGGCTCAATCAAACGGAGCCGATCGTATGTAGGCAACGCCAGGTTCATGCTCATAATGAAATGGGGAACTGCTCAACGCTCATAATGTAATGGGGAGCGGCGGCCTATGAAATTGCATGTACTGAAAATAATAAATTAAATCTAAACAATAATCACACAAACAGTTTACACAGGCTGGATACACATTTATTCATGATATGAAGTATGCACAATTATTTAAATATAATAAATAGTAAGACACATGATACACCCCAAAAACGTGATTTAAACGGGGAATTTGTAGAGATTCACTCACAGTGGGTGCGTTCGGTGAATGATGAATGCGCACGAGTTTAGAGGATTAATCGACGAGGAATAACTAACCTAATTAATAATGAAAAGTAAGGTAAATAAATGGATTTTATTAACAACTTTAATAGAATTTTTGGATATATTTTTGTGAGTTTTAGGCTATTTTCTAACTTTAAAAATGTTATTTTTAAGTATTTTTAATTGATTTTTAAATAAAATAAATAAATAAAAATAATAAAAAAAATGTTGACTTTTTGACGGTTGACTTGTTGACCGGTTTTATTGTGTAAGTGTATGCGCCGGGTGAGGCTCGAACCCGAGACCTCCCGTTCGCGTGCACGCAGCTCTACCAACTGAGCTACGTGTCTAACCCGAAATAATTCTGTTTTTAATTATATTTATATACTAATTAAATTAATTCGAAAATCATTTATTTTAAAAAGATTTTAATGTAACGACTCGGTGCACTCCACAGGTCTCGAACCCGGGACCTGTGGTTTAGTTTGGCACACAGTCCACCGCTGGACTGTGTGTCTAACTTGGTAATTATTCTGGTTTTTATTATACTTAACATCTTACTGAAGTTAACCCGGTTCGGTCTCTAAAAAAAAGGCATTTTATTTCTGTGAAGGTGCGTGTGTCAAGAATCGAACTCGGGACGTTATGCATATTGTTTGCACACAGTCCACCACTGGACTGTGTGTCTAACCCGTTCATAAAACTGTTTTTAATTAATCTTATAACATAACTGAACTCGTCTTCTTCGTTCAAAACACAGACATCGGTCAAAGCAACTGTTACTTGATTAATTCGGTTAATGAACAAGATGAACAATTGAAAAGTATTGAACCGAAGAGTTTGGGGAAAGAAAGTACCGACCAGATCGTCTTCTTCAGAAAATCCGGCGAAGCTCGTCGGCTCTGTTTTGGGACCTTCGGCTGTTAGAATCAATTTACGGTTTGGAGGGATTAGATGTGAAATTGAACTAATGAGTAATGATTATCAGTATGTTTGAATGATCATACCGGTTAACAGCGAGTTTCCGAAAAATCCAGAAGTTTTCCGGTGAAAACAGAAAGTCCGGCAATGTCGTTTGTGGTTGATTCTGAGCGATGGATTAATGTTAGTAAGGTTCTAACAATTGATTGAAACAGTAAAGTCGAGGTATTTTACCGTTTTGAGGTGAGTCTCGGTTTTCCGGCGACTTGCAGAGAATTCCGGCGATGATCAGAAAGTAATTCCGACGACCAGAAAATAGAATAAACACGAAATTAGAAGCTCTGGGAATGAAATTGAATCGCGAGATGAGTGTTTTGTTGAAGTAATTCCAGAATGAATGTTTTCGGTTATAAAAACCAAACATCATCTGAATTCAAGTTCATTAACGACTGAATTGATTTAAGATGTCAGTTTTATCGGTTATGATCAAGATTCCGCGAGCACTCAAACGTCTTGGTCGGTTTGAAAGCCGATATCGGTTTCAGTTGGCGCAACAGGTTGATTCTCAGTTGAACATATGATTTAATTGCTTCCCAGAACTCACAAAAATATCAAGTGGCGGAGTGGTTATAAGTGTGTAAGTTAAGGCTTTGCTGGCTCTCGGCTGACCCGGGTTCGAGTCCCGGCTTCAGCATATTATTTTTAATTCACTATTTTTAATACATTTCAAAAATAAATTTTATATTCTAATATACTTATTAATTATGTATCGTCTAAAACTAATTTGGGCATTAAATACGCAACGAAATTTTTAACTGGTTGTTCGGTTAATAAACGAAGCGGGTTTGGTAAATCCGGTTTTTGGCGGATGTTACATAAAAGTTGATATCCTAGTGATATGTTAACTTATCTAAAGTATAATGGCATATATAACTTGTCCATGACTTATCCGGTTACCCGATATCGCTAATATGCGCACGGTTACGTATATGTAACTATTTTACGGAAATTAACCGAAACGGGTTTAACCTTGTCATTTAAGTCTCAAAATCCAGAATGTTAATAGTTTACCCATATGAAACAAGTCAAGGTACTTGTTGGATTAAACTACATTCTCCCGTTAATCATTTGAGCTAGCGTCATACGTTTTGGTCAAGTACGCTGGTCGGTCTAAGTCTATGACTTAAATAAGACCCTTAGTATTTAATTGGTTAGTTTACGCCATAATCCAGACTAGAGACTTGCCGATAAATGTTATCTGCACTTAATCCTTTTGTGTACGGCTGAGTTATTAAAAATTAAAAGAAGACTAGCTCAGGTAAATACTCTCGACTTATTTCCCCTATACGGGCTTGGGTTACAGTAAATTATTACCGCTTGGTCGGAAATGAGATTAATCGAACGCCGGTTCGGAATAGAAATTCGCATATTCTGTTTTAATCAGTTTTGTTTGATAATTTAAACATCAGGGGTTAACTACCGTGTCCTGGATATCCTCGCCTCATTACAATCGAAATGGCCACGACCTTAGCGCGGGTGTAGGCATACACCCAATAGACGCTCAATTATGCATTCCCACAAGGTTGGGAGGAATTGACTCATTCGTGAGTCCAAAGTGGTGTGTACGTTAATCGTGTCTTGGTTTTCGTGTCGAGCCCCGTATGTATGACAAACATGTAAATCTGTTAACAAGGTTGGACGGTCAATTAACCCAAGTTATAAAAAAAGAATTTTTGTGCTGATGCGCACTTAAAACATTTTCAAAATGTTTTCAAAATGAGTCAGTTGGGTGTATTTACCAGCGAAAGCTGACGTACTTTCAAAAGAATAATATGCAGGTACAATACGAAAATAGGCCGAAAGTGCTCGGTAGTGATAGAGGATCTTGCAAAGCCTAAATCTGCTCAAAGTCTGTTTTGTGTTATTTCCATGTACAATTTAATGATCCGCATGTGGATCTTCTATTACAAGCTTGTATATTATTTTGTATTTTCGAACATTCGGTTTGTAATAGTAATTTTACTACAATACTTCCGTTGTGCCGTGTTTAATTGACTATGATGTTATCAACTGTTGTTACGATACTCCCCACCCGGGCCCACCAGTGTTTGGATTTCGGGGTTGGAAATCCGGGGTGCGACACCAGGGGCAGGACCAATGCAACTAGTACGAACGGGGTTTCTTGGTGACCCCCGGGAGTAGCAGGGATGTTTACACGGTGAAAACCGTGTTGGGTTTCACTACCCTCGGAAGAGTCTTCCCTCACTTGTCCGTCGATTTGAGGGGTTTGAACTGGGTTCTTACCTTCACCTCGAGGACCTCGTGGGGTGTTCGATGTGGAGTCAGCAATACAAGAGTGAAGTTTTTGAAAGTGGGATGTAAGGGAGTGTATATGAAAAAAGAAACGTAACGGATGGCGCCAATGAAGAAACACTGGTTAAACCTAAGGAGATCCTGGGATATGTTGGTCACAACCAGGGTGTCTCTGCATAAATGGTTTCCCGTCCACTCCACTTTACAGGGTTATTCACTCAAGCTGACCTGCAAAACTAGCAACGCCGTTAGTCTCGCCACGGGGAAAAGGGGGGTTTTCTCCGTGACCACACTCCGGCGTGAGAACAAGTATCTGAGAATGGTAAGTAAGTAAGTTGCAAGTGTGAGCGTATCCGGAAAAGGGGGTCTCCCTTACCTCGAGGTTTGATACTTACTTATAGACGAAAAGGTATGTTCAGGAGATATGATGGTGGGCGTTGGGCCCAGTTCATTCAGCCAGAGATATCCGTTTTGTCCTGTGTGTTAGACATTAAATGCTCCCTGTAGGAGGATTAATGTCTACTGTTAGGAGGCGTGTCATGTTGGATGTTGAGTGGTGCCACGTGTAAAGGCGACCTTCTCTGGTGTCAGACCTGCTGCCAATAGGAAATGGGGAAGGTGGAACAGTCACTGGCGGCGATATGGTTGGTGTGAGGTCTGACGCCTGGGACACTGCCACACACAACCTGCCGAGTGACCCTACGTCACCGTTCTGCCACTCTGTACCCTGGAGTGTGGCCAATGCCTCTTAGTACTTACTCTTTCTGCGAGGCTGTCAGAGTTTTTCCCGCCATCGCAGGGTGTCAAGGGTTTATCCTTTTGTTCCAAGACTATGAGGTACTCTCATGTGTGTCTTGTCCTTGCAAGGTTTTAGGATTACTGGTTAAGAGGGTTGTTGGCCCGCGCAGGGTCTAGTAGTCTGCGAGCATGAGTCTAACTCGCCGTTGTGCCAAGTACACAAGGTTCGTTGTGTGACTAGAAGCTATCGGTCTAATTCACCGTTGCGCTGAGTGCGCAAGGCTCATTGTATGACCTGGTGTTGTTGGTCTAATTCACCGTTGCTCTGAGTGCGCAAGGCTCATTGTATGACCTGATGTTTGTAAGGAAGGCACACCATTGCATGTTGAATGGCAGGTTATCCTTGTAAATGTAGTCAAGGGTATGGTTTTTCCTGGGACCATACCTCCTCAGTGAAGGTTTTCTCCGGTTCGAAAGACGAGTATACCCCGATGTGGTGAATTTCGCCAGTTGCTCATTTGAAGAATTCGTTAGAGTTAAAAAAAAAACTTTTGTTTAAACAAAAGACATGTTTTAACTTTTAAGCATATGACATATTTTAAGCATCACTTTTATGTTTTAGGCAAACAAGAGTGACCTAATATTTTACAAAATCATAAATGTTTCTTGCAATTAAAATTGGCAAGCCGTATTATTTATATTTATAATTGCAAAAATTTACTTTCATTAAGTTTGCTATTTATTTTTCATTTTTCGTTTTTATTATTACTGAAAGTAAACATATTTCTCAAAAAAGTTAACTAAAAAGTAGTAACTAAATTATAGTTATTGATAACAGATCAATCACGAAATTTACTATCATTTTTTTATATTTCATTTTCATGCTTAAACCCAAGGATTCCCCCTCTCTAATCAGATGTTTAAAGGCTTTTAATATAAAAAATAGAAATAATTTAAAAATTAGTTATTAACTATAAAAATGGAAATCAGATTAACATGAAGGTTCTGACCTTTTAAAATTACACAATAAATAAATAAAAGTTTGAATTTTATGTTTCCATTTTTAATATACACGCCTTATATATTTTGCTAAGTTTTTTTTTTTTTAAATTCAAATTCTTAATCATTTTTTTGAAATTCGAAATTTTAGATTCATGAGACAGGGATGAGCAAATGATATCAGGTAGCGGTACCGAATTTTCTAAACCAAATATTTTCGCTATCAACATTTGACGTTTTTGGTACAGGTATTTATCAGTTTTTACCTTCAAATACTGATACTACCCGGTTTTAGAATTTTCAGTACTGACAACAATTGGTAGCGAGCTCATCTATGGTATAAGATAACTTCATCCTATTTCTAAAATTCCTAATTTATCAATTTTTTCCTAAATAATAAAACTTTCAAGCACAACATGACACACATATTAGGTACCCTTATTTTCTTAAAATTTAAAATAGGGTAGATATACATAGCTAGAACATTTCTCACTTAAAGTTCTTTTAAATAAAACTTATTAGAAAAAGACAAGACTAATAAAAGATGAGGTACTGTCTACTAATAAAATAAAAAGGTTTATATTATAAAATGACTTTTCTATACTCATTCGCTTGTGGCCGTATCTTATCGAATCAAATAATCGTACACAATTTAGTTTGTTTAAGCATACAAAGCTAATTAGAATAATAATATTATGTACAATCAAGTCATGTTTTTGGAGTACGCATTCAGATGCACCTTAAGTTGCTCTTTCTTGTCAGTATCATGAATATAAGGAGATAGATGGTCATTTTGTTGATAAAATTGTAAGATATCTTTTTGTTTTTTCAAAACAACATATTGTATCATATTCATTTTTTTAATTATAATCATAAAAAATAGTAGAGTAAATTGCTATTTAGTCTTTTAAGGTTTGACCCAAAATACTATTTTAGTCCAAATAGTTTTTTTTGTGTCATTTTAGTCTGAATAGTTTTTTCCTTGCCATTTTAGTCCCTGACTTTTATCATTTTTTATCATTTTCATCCAACCCGCTAACTTTATTCAAAAAATTTAGTTAACTTAGGTGAATTTTTGTCAAACCACATTTTTGTTTCTTTTTTTTTTGCAGGTGCGATGGTATGGGGATGGTTGTGTGCGGTTTACAGTGAAGATGATGGCGGTGGTTGATTGTTTTACGATGATGGCAGTGGTGTTGGTTGATGACATGGGCGGCGGAAAAGTGGCCGGTGGTGATGGTGCAGGCAGGTGGTGGCGATGATAGAAGGTTGTGATGGGGTGGGTGGTGGGAGGAGGTGGTGGTGGTCGATGAAAATGACAAAAGTAAGAGACTAAAACGGCAGGAAAAAAATATATTTGGACTAAAATGACAGAAAAAAACTATTTGGACTAAAGTAACAATTTTGATCATATCTTGTTAACTAGATTGACAATTTACTCCTAATAATATCATTTTCTTTAATTTAAGAGCCTTTTCCTTCTTGTTTAGCAAAATGTTTTCTTTTTCTTAATTATAATCGTCAATAATAATAATATCTTTTCTTTAATTTAAGAGACTTTTCCTTCTGGTTTGGTGAGATGTTTTTTTTCTTGCAAGAATGTTTTTTTTACTATTAGTTGATTAACTAGTTGGTTGGAAGCCCTCAGCATCTTTCTAGAATAATGTTTGTTTTTACACTTTAGTTACTTCACTGGTGGGAGGCCCCACCGTGATGCGACTGGGTGTAAAAATATGTTGACGTATAGCTATTTTATGCCAAATTAGATACAGACAAACTATAAACTATATTTAATAACGTTGATTGTTTACATTAATACAATAAATTTACAATCAACGTTGTTAACTACAAATAAATAAATACATCTAATTTTTTTTTTTTAACATCATTAGACCTAACATAACGTGTGTTAAGCGCGTCTAGTTCAAGTTAGAACTCAACCTTTTCCTTCACAAGTTTTCATATTTGAACCCAACATTCAAAAATAAAACAAAAAACTTGACCGAAGCAAAACTTGGGCCCAAAATACATAGGCCTCAAAAGTTAACCAAATGATCCAATTTCAACTCTTAATAAAAATAAGACAAAAAAATAAAAAAAGGAAATAAATCGCCCCCTTTGTGTGCCGACTTTGTTGATTGAGAGTAACCTAATCCCTCAAATCTCGTATCTGAATCCATGTATGGCGGAATCCAAATCTCTCTCTCAGGTATACTTAACTCATACTTATGTTTGAATTCATGATATTTTTTGAGCTGATTATGATTCAGTATTGGTTTTTGAATGTTGATATGAAGTTTACAACGATCTAATAAGTGAATTGTGTGATAATGTTGTAAGTATGAGGTGATTGTGATCTGGGATTTGGTGTAGATGTAGTTGCTTTTATGTAACTGGATTCAAAATGTGATCTTTAAGATCAGTCAAAGAAAAAGACAACTTTTATCAAGATTAGTGGATTTTCATTGACTTGCACAATGCCTTCATGTTGGGAAAGATTGACCCTTGAAGAACTTTTAGGCTTTTAGCTGCCTTGATAGAAAACATAACCAAACAACCAGTGGTACAAAAAGATCCAGTAGAGGGTGTAGACGGGTGACTCGAGTAACGATTCTCATGGCGCTCAGTTACAACTGCCCCGACCACCAAAATTTATTCGGGTTTTGTTCTGAGGACAAGGACGTTTTCTAGTGTGCGGAAATGATACGATTTGTTCAAAGGCGTTGGATGCTTCAGTTATGTAGTGAAAAAGATACTGGAAAATCGTTCTGCATTTCGTCTTTCTTTGTGAATCCTTGGGAGGTTCAGTCGTATCAGTTTGGTTCTGGTGACGTATCTAAAGGTGAATGTTGAGCGGAAGAAATTTAGGTATTTAATGTTAAGTTATAAATATTTTAGAAGGTTGCTAGGAATTTCTTTTGGGAAAATTAAATAGATGGCAGGACTGGGTCAGTTAGACGGTTAAAGCCAGTTGTTTTAGGGTCTTAGACTTTTCATTTTTTAAAAGTAGTTAGATACTGACGGCCTGACGCTGCCATAGTTATCAATAGTGGCTATAGCGCGCTACATAGCGTATAGGTCATATGTCGCTATATAGATATAGCATAAATAGCGACATTTTTTTTTTTTTTCAATTTTTTCTCATCTACACTGCTCGATAACATGTATTTTTCTGTATTGTTCTCATCTCCACTGCTCGATAACATGTATCTTTCTGTTTCTCTACTATATCGTTAAACATGAAATGGTGGGCGCTATTTCGTCGCTATCTTTACTAAATTTGTTAAACCTGAAATAGTTTCTCTACCTAGCTTGTCGCTAGTGACTGCTATTCGCTATTGACAACTATTAACGCTGCTATAGAATCACGGAACTACATTTATGCTTGTTACTATCCCCAATCTGGTGTTGACTTGAAGCCAGTGCATTATCAGTTATCAATCTCACCACATGTTCTAAATTTGTTTTAGGAGAAATAATGACTTTTGAAGGTGTTTATTTTTCATACACAGTCATATATTAGTTTCATTGACTTTTTAGTAAAAGAAAAGTATCTATAGTCTTATCTGCATGTGAACTACTCAGAAAGTTGATCTTTTTATTATTTACCTCGTTTCGGTGAATTGCTTATGTATTTGTATATCAAATAATTCATTTGATAAATCAGGATAAATGGGAGACATATGTAGGTCTTTTTTATTGCTTATCAAATTCACCTGTTTAATTCTTTTTTTTTTCTGCATCATGGATTCATGGCCACATATTATTAAGAGATCCCTGTTTCTTGAGATGCATGAACTTTTTATTGTTTTTGTTTCATTGCTTGATATCAAGAAGAATCAACATCAGGTTCATATTAAATCTATGAATATTCAAGTTTAACAGACTTCAGAATGATTTAACTCCATTGTTTAAACATACAAATACGTCAACATTTGCTACAATGGACTATCTGCTTAAGAACGCCAATTTTTTTTAAACACTTAATTTTATGTTTTCTTTTAATATAAATTTTCATGTAGGATTATCTGCTTAAGGATGCAGAAGAGAAGGTGAATGTAAGTACAGAATCCGAAGCCAAAAGTGCTGGCAACGATTCTATTGATGCAGCTCCCGCACCACCTGTCGCTACAAATCCGGTCGAGCCACCTGTCACCACTGTAGTTGTTGAAAATGTCCCTGAATCTGTAGATGCTTCTACTACCGAAGAAACTGTTGCAGCAACCGGCAGTCTGATAATGATGTCACTGAGGCGCCACCTGCTGCCACTGAAGAAAGCAGCGAAAATACTGATGAAGAAAACACTGCTGATGAAACACCTGAGATTAAGGTAAGTGACATTGGACCCATTTTTAAGCAAATCGGTCGAAATTGCCACCTTGTTCTATTAATTTATGTTTTGCATACTCTTTAAGTTGAAGCTGGTTCATTAAAATAGAATTTTGAACTGTTAAAGAGGATATGTAT
The DNA here is from genome assembly GCA_947069175.1 of Scalesia atractyloides. NCBI lineage: Eukaryota > Viridiplantae > Streptophyta > Magnoliopsida > Asterales > Asteraceae > Scalesia > Scalesia atractyloides. The sequence continues at coordinate 2,618,216 of CAMTDV010000029.1, forward strand.
ATGATATTAGTTTTTCACGATGAACTTAAAAGCATATGTTCTTGAACTTTAGTTTTGAAAGCATGTTTCTTAAAATAGAAGGGTCGTTTTTTTCTTTCTAACAGCTAGAGACGGCACCTGGAGATTATCGGTTTCCAACTACTAATCAAAGCCGACACTGCTTTACCAGATATGTTGAGTACCATAGGTGAGCTTTAAAAGAGAAACTTTTTTACCTTGTATTGTACATATAAGGGGCGGTTAAAAGACCGTTTTATGTATCACATTAAAAGCAATAGATGTAACTGGGAGAACCACCTTAACCCTGTTCTATTAATTATATAAATTGACTTGAATGCAGTAATTTAAAACATTTTAGATTATTAAAAAATGCAATTAGTAGTCTTTTGCCTAATGCACATGTACATATATGCACATGTAAATGGATATGGGCACATATACTTATTCTAAAATCAAGTGTATTTTTTCATTAATTTCTAAGTGCATATGTGTTGCATGTTTCTCAACATAATTTTGGTTTGAAATGAACACACTCTTATATGTATATGTGTATACATAAGTTTTATAATAATCATACTTGTCATCCCAATGCCCAAAACGCTAAATTTACTCTTGTTTTCTTATTCCATAGCAAATAAATATAAAACCAGTTACTTGTATTGGTTTGTTTCATTGAATAAACAAAGAAATAAGATAACAGTATTATCACTTGTTACTTTGAATCATCTCGGCACATAAATTTTTCTTTGTTTATTCAGTGAATAGGCTGTTACAAGTGACTGATTTTAATTACGATATTTAGTAGCATATATGTGAATGTGCCTCTTCAAAATTTTCATTTTTGTTAGCTTTTTTAATTTTAATTTTGTAATATTGTCAGGTGTGTGGCTGCAAAGGGAGAAGATGCTTCTGAATGCGATAAATTTGCAAAATATTACCGCTCACTTTGCCCAGGCGAATGGGTATGTTTATTTTTCACTACTAAAAATATATTATTTATCCATTTTATAGTAAAACTAAAACTAAACCCGTCAATAACATTTATGTTCATAACCTGAATACATGCACGCATGCTGCATATATATAAAGCTGTAAAAGGTTCTTCTCTATTACATAACCCAAATTAGGCGAGACGTAGACATAGCAATTGCGATTTATACTGATTTTAGTAACCGTTGATGTCATGTCAACGACCATTATGTTTTAATCAACTTTATGTGTATGGAAATACATGTAACACAATTGTTACTAAACGTTAGCACTAAATATTTAATAATTAAATGTTTATGACGATGCAGATAGATAGATGGAACGAGCAAAGAGAGAACGGGACATTTCCAGGCCCGCTGTAAAACCCCAGGTTACAATTTGGTTTGGTTTGGTTGTTAAGTGTGAGAATTGAGAAATGGAGCTCAAAACGACCAACATTTTAATAAACAATTGATGTTCCATGTTTTAAATTGAGTGAGGCTAGAAACATGTCGGCATTTGATGCCATTACTCACAGGTTTTGTTAAGATCATAAGCTTTAAAATGCTTCAAACTTTCATATAATAATGTTTCTAATCGTCATGCGTTTGGGCGAGCATGTCGCATGTTACATTGCTAATTGTGTCGTATCTTAGTTTTTAAATCTTGTTTGTTTTGCGATAACAATGGACCAAACAAGTCGGTTGTAACACGTGGATTAGATGTAAGCCATTTCATCCAAAAGAATAGAAGGAATTTTATTATTAACTGAATGATTTATATAACATGTTCCTCTCTAAAGTTATATTCAAATGTCTGAGCCGTATAAGCCGAGTGAAACGGGTAGGCTCACACACTACACCTTCAATTGCGGCACCAAAACGTTTGTTAGACGCTACCTCAATTTTCTGCCGCGTGTAACTGAAACGTCTACGTTAGACGTTTGATGTGCATTGATTTCGCTGAGGTGTCTCCTTGGACGCCTCATATGTGTTAGACGTTTGAAGTGGGTCAGTCGATGTTCAATTTCATGATTTTCCTTTCAGAATGGTGTTATCTATTCATGATGCTTGACAGTTTAGTCTTTTATATTTCACCTTATATAAACTTTTAAAGGAATTCAGTGGGTGTGATTTTAGACAAATCAATGTTTGTATATTATTTAAAAATAGTTGGATAAATAATTAAATAAAAAACGTACTAAGAGGCACAAATTAGTGTTGTTCACGAGCAGGGCAAGCTCGGGCTTTGTTTGATTATAAACCGGTTTAGCTCAGGTCGGATTTGAAACCGAGTTGAAAATCTAAGCTTGAGCTTGGCTTTGTTAGGCTCGGATTTGGAAGGAATATTCAACATACAACTTTCAAAATTCAATAGTATAAATATCATTTAATAGTTCAAATAAAAATATCCAAAATAAGTTTAATCTAATACATTAAAAGTCAAAATCAAGTTCAACCAAATACAAAATAAGTTTCAGATTCAAAAAAACAAAAAAAAAAACAAGTACATTAGCATACTAATCCACCTCTAAATACGTCATAGATGTCCAACTACACATCTAAATACCCCAAATGATAACCAAAATTTTATACTATATTATATTTATAAAATCAATATATATCAAAAGTAAAATAATCCAAGCCAAATCGAGTTGAGCTAACGAGCGAGTCAAACGGAGTCAATCTGGCTTGTTATGAATCAAGCTGAGCCGGCTCAGTTTCAAACTGAGTCATATCAAACGAGTTTTTTTCCGAGCTAAATCACAGTGAGCTTCGATCCATAAACTTTTTAGACAATCCTAGCACAAATGCTTTTCTAATAAAGTTTTTATCTATAAAAATAATAAAGCGATCTAACTTTTTAACACCCAATAGAGTAGAGTGAAGTAAGGTAATTGGATTTCTTGCGATTTAAAAATAGATCAAAGTACAGAACAGTTTTATGGGCGGATTAGTGTAAATTTGTATGTACGTACTTTCCTTTGTGCTGCCTCGGTTTTCGGGGGTTGGTGTGTTTCATGTTCTATATGTTATAATAATATCTATATTCGACAAATTTATGGTTGGTGCAGTGAAATTCGTAAGTGAGATTGCTCAAGACTTCAAGGTAAAATAAAATCACCTAATTTACCCTTTATTATACACAAATTTACATGTTTTTTACTCCAACTTCACAGTAATGTTATTTGACTAGTTTCAAAAATGAATTAAACGATTTATCAAATGTTTTGATCGTCATTTACAGACTGATTTGCGTTTCCAAAGCCATGCGGTGCTGGCATTGCAAGAGGCTGCTGAAGCTTATCTGGTTGGGCTGTTTGAGGACACAAACCTGTACGCAATTCACGCGAAACTTGTAACGATCATGCCAAAAGACATTCAACTCGCGAGGCGTATCAGAGGCGAGAGGGCTTAGTTTATGATTTTATCAACTATGTGTCGTTCTAAGTTAAGTAGTGTCTAGACAGATAAAAGATTATGTTCTGGTGAAGTTGAAGTTTGTATCTCCATACGAATACTATTGTTGGTGATGCTTGTTCTACTTCTTTGCTTTGTTGTTATTCCAGTTGGATAATGATTGAATAGTTGGGTTTAGTAGAGATCTTTATGTCACATAGTGATAATGAGCAGTGGCGGATCTAGAAAATGCGTATAGGGGTGACGTTTCAATGAAAAGGGGTAACGAAATCGAAAAAACGTTAATTTTTTTCAAAATTTACACTCCCGTTGGAGCGTCAAGGGACAACGTAGGTTACCCCTCTATCACTCTAGGTCCGCCCCTGATAATGAAGATACCAAATTCATGATATTTTACTTGAATAACTAAGATGTTGTAAACACCAAAATGACTACATGAGTGATCTACAAAATTTTACAGGCAAAAGTAACAACCTAAAAGATATTAACAAGTTACCATTTCTTGATCCATGGTGTTTAATCTTTAAACCCATGTGCTGGCCACCATCTGGGACTAGGAAAAGCCAAACCCCTCATCTTTGCAGTCTCCAGAAAAGCAACATCATCTTCACCACCACCACCATCACCCCTGCTTTCCACCATCTTCAAAACCCGATTCAGCGAACTCGTAAACGTCTCATGCTTACAACGGTCGCTCTTCTGCTTTTGTGCCTCCATTGAAACTGGCAGTTTACGTTTCTCTCTGTTACTGGTCTCTTGTTCTCTTTGCGGCATTTTATCAAACACTTGGCGATTGCTCGTTAATTCTGTCTCAACACCGTCGTTTTCCACCGGGATCGGATCCTGATCAACAGCTGATGTGTTTGGTGGTGGTGGGTGGGAGTCGTTGGTGGAGTTTTGAGTGGCAGAATGGTGTTCCGGAGGAGTATGGTACTCATCGGAGCTTTCCGGGAGTCCGGTGGCTGTTGATGGAGATGACCGATTGTCGTTTAAGGATACTTTTGATCCGGTTGCAAAAGGGCAAGACTGTAATTTCGCTTCCTGTGAGGCGGTACGACGGCAGTTAGGGAGGATCGATGAACGGAATTTGTCGCCGGAAATCGTCATTGCCAATTTGACGTGTTCCCCAAATTCAAATTATGGGTTATGTTCATATCCTTTACACGTGTAAATACACAAATGGTTTTTTCTGTTAAAATCATTTTTCATTTAACATATTATTCTTTACACGTGTAAATAAAGACAAATGGATTTTTCGTATTCGTCTGGTGGTCAAATAATCTAACCTCTCTATTGGAAACGTAAGTTTGATTCTCGTTTAGGCTATTTTCAAGGGATAGTGAAAAGACGAACCGGGCATTAATCCCGAGTTCAAATCTGATGGCGGGCGATGGTTTAGGATTTAATTCTATTCCCACGCATTAGGGGGGCATGGTCTCATGGCGATTAAGTAGTTGACCTTGAACATAGCTTCGATAGGGTGAGTTTACACGTGAGATTCTTTACGTTCAAAAGAAATAAACACATGGTTTTTCCATTCAAAATAGTTTATGTAGTTATTAAAGTGAGTTCAACAAAAGGGCTATACCGACTCAACATACGGAGGATATTATTAAGGAGCACTCGTTTATAGGATAGGGTGTAGATTAAAATTTAAAGATATAAATTGGGATGGATCGTGTAACTTCAATTTGCGAGATAGTTTAATGTAACTGTTCCTTGGGTTTTACAGCTTCTTACTGGTCATCTATATTTTTATATAAATTTTAACAGTTCAAAAAAAAGTTATTAAAGTGTTTTTAATACCTTATCAGACGATAATACAATTTTATATAAACCTAAAGATACCTCCTTTTTAGCAGTTAATTTTTTTATTATTTTATAATAAACTTATATGAAAAGTCTATTTTTAAACACATAAATAAAAAAAATGTTTTACACCGCATCTATATTTTATATAAGATATAACCCGATTATGATAATTTTATATCAAATTCAGATTATTCTCACAAACATTTTTTTTCCATACCGTAAGAAGCATATAAAACATCATGAGATAGCAGGGTAGATAGTCATGTTGTCACCTTTCTATCCCAATTAATTCTCTATTACAATTAAAGTAAAAGATTTATTTATAATATATAGTTCTCTTAGTTTTCAATATATTCGTTCTCGTAGTTCTCACATTTTTCTTGTCAGACCTATAATATCGGATGTTGTTATCAACTTTGTTTCCCTTGATTCTAAACCTTTTGCTTTAGATGATCAATTCCGTATAACATCTCTATAACCTAAAACCCTTCAATTTTGACATTTCGGGTATTTCTCCCAATTTTCGTTACACGTGATTAATGAAATCTAATGTGACGTTAGTCACACCAGGCCCGATCCATGTGAGGGGAAAAGTTGGTGACCGCCCAACCCACTTTCCCAAGAGGGCTAAAGTTTTTTTTACATACTATATATATATAACTTTATTAAAACAAAATCTTATATTTGAATTTAAAATCCCATTAAACTTTTGATTTTTTTAGACCCATTAGAAAAACTAAGCCAAACCTTTTAATTTAGTTTAAGCCCATTAAACTATTAAACTCATTTTTCAATTAAATTCAATTACCCAACTATATCCATAATTCAAATATGCTTAACCCAATTAAAATAGACTAACGCGAGTCGCCACCGACAAAGAAAAGAAAAACGACGATTCGTGAGATTAATCTGTTAGTCTAGAACGACGAGTAAGGAGGGTGAACTCAGTCTTGAAGGTGACGAACGGGTACGATGATTAAAGAATGTGAAGCGTGAACTCAGTCTTGAATGTGACGAATGGGTAACGGCGATTAAAGAGTGTGAACCGTGAACTCAGTCTTGAAAGTCGAAACGTGATCAACGATTGAAACAATTACCATAACAAACATCAAACTCATAATTATTTACTTCAACAACCAATATCACATCGCAACTTCATCTCGAATTTAGTTACCCTTTCTCAATCCATGATCTTCAATCTTCAAAACCTTCCGTGGGCCACCACCGAGGCCGAGGGAGACTCAAACCCCTCTTCTTCGCAGCCTCCACGAAATCACCATCATCGTCACCACCACCACCACCACCACCACCCACGATTTCCACCATCTTCAAAACACGATTCACCACGTCTTTAAACACCCCATGCTTCAAATACTTGCCGCTTTCCTTCCGTGTCCTCATTAAAACCGGTAACTTACGTTTATTATTATCTTGTTCTCTTTGAGGCGTTTTATCAAACACCTGGTGTGCACTCTCCTCAGGCGAACTAATCACCTCTGTATCAACAGCTTCAACTTCATCAACATGATCTTCAACATCAATGGGCTCAGTATCCAGATTATCTAACTCATTAGCTAAATCCACTACTCTGTTTTCGTCAAAAGGTGCCGGTTTAGATGCTGCTACATGACCGTCATTGCTGGAGTTCTGAGAATAGGGTTGTTCCGGTGGGGTTTGGTACTCATCGAAGCTGTCCGGCAGGCTGACCATTTCAATTCCGGTTGGTTGTTCCGGTGGCTCGTCCGGAGATGAAGATGATTGAATCAGAATGTCGTACGATGACGGTTTTGGTTCACGGGCGAAAAGGCAAGGCTGTAATTTCGCCTCCTGTGAGGCGGTACGGTGGCAGTTAGGGATGAGAAATGGATGGAATTTGTCGCCGGAATTCGCCATTGCCGGTTTGCTGACGGAAGTTAAAACGGCGCTTTATGTTATTTGTAACTTTTCCCGCCTTTTGTTACTTTTCCCGCCTAATATTATTATTATTATTGTTTTTATTTGGGTACATGTATTTATTTATTAAGCATTTACTATCGTGGGTAGTTTTATGGTTATATGTGATAATGATTTATCAAATCAATAAGTTTGTTAAAATCACTTGTTGCACTAGTTTTGTTGTTTTACATCATGGTTGTATTTTAGACCGAACTCATACAATGTATTTGAGTTGCATTTGTGACATGGATGATGAGTTGGAAAAGCGGAAGAGTAGAAATGTTGTTGAATAAGTGTATTTATTTGTGGAGAGAGAATGAAGTTTGTGAGTATAATATCTTAAATGATGAAAACGAAACAAGAAAGAGAGTGAATGTAAGATGATGTGACAACTATTTGCAAGATTTTGATCTTGATTGAAGACGGTCTTATAATAGACACATTCAATGTATATGTATATGTGTATACGTTTAGGCCTCTCACATTGCGTCATTTTTTAACACAACATGGGTCGTACAAGTGTACAACAACCCGTTCTATACGATTGGTTAAGAGACGTTTTTGAAGATACGTTTATCACGTTAAGCCAAAAAACGAGTAGTGGTGGGATCAAGAACGGGGCCACGGGTTGGATTGATTACAAAACTTGCATAGGAGGTCTATGCATGAGCACATGATTACATACATAAGAAACGTATCATTTTTGGTATGTGTTAGAATGTGTCAATTTGTAAATAATTGTCACGTTAATTACGATAGGGGAATGATCCACTAAAAAGTGGATTTTGTCTTAGTACCCTAAGAAGGATTGTAATGATAACATGTATCATTCCTTATAAGTAGGAAGAAAGAGCATTTTGGTACTAAAATGACACCCCTTTTGTTTTCTAAAAAATACAACAAAAAACCTAGTACACAAAATTCAGCATAAAAAAATCCACTACAAAAAAAATCTAGCACAAAAAATCTAGTACAAAAAGTCCAGCACGAAAAATTCAGAAAAAAATTTAATACAAAAAAGTTCAGCACAAAAAAAAATAATATAAAAATATAGTACAAAAATCCAACAAAAAAAATGTTATACAGCATAGAAATACAATACATTTTTGTGGGGTTTTTAGTCGTCATATTTTATATAGCAATATAGTACTCAAATTAAAGATAAAAAGATTCTTGATTTTATTGAATTTTTTATGAAAAAATAATGTCGTATAAAAAAGTTAAAAATTGTTAATGGAATATGCATGTGAAAAGAAAAAGTCAATAAATAAGATTCTCACAAGATACTCTTACACTTCTCTTTTTTTCTGCATTTTCATCTTAACCATCAATTTAAAAAATGAATGGCTAAAATTTTTTCTTATCCTAGTTACACAAAAATAAATTTTTTTTATTTGATACAAGTTGTAATAAAAAAATACAGAAATAAGAGATTAATGAGTTATACATAGAAGTTGTTAGATTTGACTTTGAATAATTTAACTGAATGCCGAATCTGATATTTGTTCTGTTACACATTAAACCGAAAACAGAATCTAAGCGAAACCGTTTAAAACAAAACCAAATCACATATTTGGTTTTAGAAACCAGCAAAAAGCTCGCAGCTCGGATTTAGCTCGCTCGACATGTCTCGTTTTGAAAGTGTCAGTTAAAAAGTGAGTCTAGCTCGGCTCATAACTAGCTGGATTGACTCGCATATCAGCTCGGCTTGGCTTAGGTCGGATTATTTTACTTTTAATATATTTTATTTTTATATACATTATGATAGATCACAAAAATGATTATTATTTACAGTGATTAGGAGTGTAATTTGATACCTATACCACATTTAAAGGTTGATTACCATGTTAATAAACATATATTGTATTTCGATGAAATTAAGAATGTATTTTGTGTTGTTAAACTTGATTTTGGCTTGTAACGTATTAGGTTGAGCTTATTTTGGATATGTTCTTTTGAATCATTGAATAATATTTTATATTACTGAATTTTGAGAGCCATGTATACACTTTTCTTTTCAAAATCGAGCCAAACCAAGTCAAGCCGAGCTAGTCTGGTTTAAAACCAAGCCGAGCTTGAGCTTAGATTTTCAGCTCGGTTTCAAATCCGAGCCAGCTCAGTTTATAGTCGAGCCGAGCTTGAGTTTTACACTAGCTCGATTCAATTCGGCTCGTAAACAGCCCTAATTTAAAAAAATAAATAGAATATCATATAATTGATTGATGTTTAAGTTTCATAATGAAGTGACATGTTCTAGTTAAAAAAATGGTAAAAAACAACAATAAACAAATAAGAATGTAAAAAATCTATTTGGTCAAAAAGGTAACACCAAACGGAATTTAAATTTGATTTTTGGTTCAGTTTTGAACTTTCTAAATTAGGTTCAGTTCGGTTCATTCAGACTTGTACCTAAGTTTGCTCTGGTGACGAGATTTTGTCGTATAAAATAGATTAATTTTCTTTTTTAAAGGAGTCTCCGTTCATCCAGACTTCTACCTAAGTCTGCCTTGGTGACGACGTGAATGTTTGCCTGTAGGGACATTCTCTTAGACCAAGTTGGAAGACCAATAAAAGCTTTTAACCATGTGGGCTTTCAAGCCGCAATTTGTTGTACTCAAAACGACCTTTCAAAAATTATAGTAGCCTCTCTTGCCCTCTCATACCACATTTTTTTAAACAAGGTTAGGTGAAGTATTCAATTTTGCTATGTATTTGCATCCATCTTTGTGGAAAAATATCAAATAAAGAAAATGTTGTGACACATCAGGGGCCAATAAACTTTAGAAGCGGTCTTTTTCTTCGTCATTAATTTGAGTTGAAACAAATTGGAAATCATTATGAAGATTTCAAAACCAATAAACTTTAGAAGCGGTCTTCTTTTTCTTCGTCATTAATTTGAGTTGAAACAAATCGGAAATCATTATGAAGATTTGACGTGAAAGAAAGAGCTTAGAACTTTTTATACACGATGAGTAATATTATAAAAGTTTATGTGAATTGAAGTTATGCATTTAGTGAAATCACAAAAGCAAAATAACAATTATACATGTAATGAGTTGAATACTAAAGTGGACATGTCAACATCTACGTGAAGCAACATAGATATGATTGTGTGGGTGATGTATCTCTATCTTGGTCTTTATGTATTTATTGTTTAAAGCATACATAGTGATTTATTCTAAGTTTTTACGGAAAGGTTGTAAAATGCGAATTAAGATATTCACCTCGTTTGAGTGCTTACATGTACACGTGGTCACATAATTAAAAATCATAATTCTATTTCTAATATAATAATATTTTTAACATAGGGAATAGTAACTTTATCTTTTTTATTTTTTTAAATTTAGTTTCACTCACACTATAAATAATGTACAATAACTCAATCGTAACTTTATCTTTTTCCTTTTTTTAATAGGAAAAAAACTAGCTGTTGAGCTTTAATTCGTTGTAACGGGGTATATCATGGTGGTCGCAATTTTTGAAGAAAAGTCTCGGGATGCAACCATTAGTAGTGGTGTATGACGCACATTGTTGGAAAGAGACTATCACGTGCAATAACATTGACGATAAACAGACTAGAAATAAGTTGGATTTTTGAATTTAATTGGTTGGCACCACGGTTTTGAATAAAAGTCGTTATAGGTGGTTTACTATTAAGAAAGATGATAGGACTATATGAGTGATATTTAGTAGTTACGTACACAATTTCATGTGTAATTGTGTACTCTTTAAAAGTTTTCAAAAAGGTTTGTAGTATGTTTTAAAAGTTTGTGGAAACTTAAAAAGAAAAGGAAGAAACACTTGTGTTACGGTTTTGATGAGTTTTTTTTTCCTAAACTAATGTTGGTGAAAAAATTATTTATTAAAATGAGTGATTTAAAAAGTATTTAACAAAAAAGGTGTTTTTTAAAAGATTTATTTTTCTCACTCCTAATTTAGTTGGATAAAAACAATATCTACAAAAGTATATTCTTTATGATTTATAAATAAAGTTTCTAATAAAAAATTAAAATATTTTGTTGGTCATAAAATTTTTTTGAATGGTTATTTCATAGAGCGTTGTTCATTCAAAATTATTTTTTAACCTTCTTTAAAACTAGTTTTTTAAAGCTTTTTGTTTTTTTTAAATATGTAGTAACAAAAATATTTTTTTAAAGAAAAAAAATACACTTTTTCAAATAGAAAATACAAAACATAGATATAATCTACTTCCGAGTGCATCAAATTTGTTTGATGGCATATACATCATATGTTTACGAGTACACATAACTCGTTCAACTATTATAGATTTTTAGTTTTATTAATACACATTTTGTTTTACTCGTTATATTTCAAAAGATCGTTTATAGAATAGTGCATTATGTTTTGAAAGAATAAATCTAGTGTGAAATAACCATTAAAAAATATAGAGACTACACGCAGAGGACATAATAAAAGCATTAAAACATTTTATAAAATTTATGATTCAACAAAACATTCTTAAAACTTTTATTAGAAATATTTTATAACTCTTAAAAGAAATTCTATAAAGATTGTTATTATCCAATAAAACAGCGTTTTAGTCAAAAATTACCGAAGCAATTAAGTGATCAAATTTAGTTTGTGAGGTAGTGTGCTATAAAGATTTGCAAAAATGTGTTAAGTTGATTAATAAAGAAAACAGTTTCAGAATAACAAACTGTATCAATTATCAAGCAATGAACAATAAAGTAAGGATTAACGCGAGATACGAGGAAAGCCCTTGATCTATCTAGATCGCCGGCACAAAACCTCGGGAGCTGATAACTGCCAGCTGTCTTTGTACTTCTTATTGATTGAAATATCAGGATACAGCTTCAGGATAATGCATGGATTAGCTCTAATTGTTACAATGATTGTGAAATATGAGTGAATGATTGTGAATATAGCGAGTAATTGATGTGCGTACGAGATTACATGTGTTTTTTTAATGATCCGGTATCCCCTTATATAGTTTTTAAATTCTAACCGAATATCCTACAATTCTGAGATCAGAGAATATCCCCTTGTGACCGTTGTAGACTCTTTCTTCCGCTATCAACATTCACCTTTCAACCATTTGAGCGAGTCTTCGGGTATACCTAGTCCTTGTTAACGTTGGTCACTTGCAACTAAAGTATACAAACAAACCAATAGTAACGAGCAAGATACTTCTGCAGGATGTTACCAATATCCTAGTTCAGTATCCTGGTGCAGATTAGAAACATAAAGTCAGAATATATTATTGGGATATAGGTTCAAAATTCTACCCATAACAACTAGGATTGAGAAAAGGTAATTATTATAAAATATACCCGTTTTGGTAAATACTTTTTAAATTACCCATTTTAGTAAATAAGTTTTCATCAACACACTTTAGGAAAAAAAACTCCGGTTTTGATTCTTCTTTTTTTAAAAAAAAAAAAATTACGTGTCTGTCCCTATCATTTTTTTTTGTATATAACACGTTTGGTCCATTCCACTAACATAATTTAACAATATTTTCATATATGAAATATCTTGTAAAAGATAAATTCCTTCAACCGACTACACAATATACTCATTGAACCAACAATGCCCAATATTTCCTTTGGGAAATTGATGTTGTCTTTGAGTGAAGGCGATTCAACGTTTAGGGATTCGTAATGGGATTTGCGACAAGGAATGGTGGAGAAGCCATGGGTGCATCATCAAGGCCATGTGACAAGAGATGAGCGATGGAGAGGTGAGGGTGACTAGAGAGGGTGAGAATGTAGAGAGTTTTGTTTGGGGGGGGGGGGGGGGGCAAGACCCCAGTAACTCACAGATTGACTCATTAAAGCTTTAAGTGAGCTGGGCTTACTTAAACTTTATATATTGAGCTTGGCTAGCCTCAGAGGCTTAATCAACCAATTACTTATTAATATTATTTTCTTATTGTAATAATCATATGTTACAGAACAAAATTTTGTAATAATTATAATATAAAAACTAATGATATATTATAATTTTAAATATATACAGAATTCTACAGAAGAGTCCCAAAAGATGGTTAAAAAGTCTTATTCATTACTAAAAATGATAACTATATATGTAATATCCGAAAAAGAAAAACCCAACCAACAATATGATGTCGACAGATAAACTATTCATGTAAATTTAGGCAATATAAAAGCATAGAGTGCAAACACACATTATTAGGTTTATTTGACAATAAATTAGTAAACACCATATATATATAAAGAAACTAGAACTGCTAAAGTTTGTTTGAAGTTAGAATGATTCAAACAAATAAAAGATATTATTACAGTAAAATAATTATAAATACAAATAGTATTCAAATATTAATTAAAGCCATCTTACAATAATTGATACTTAACACTTCGGTAGTTTGAGGACTTCTTGTGATTTCTTAGTCTAAGTCGTATGTAGGATATATCAAAGATCCAACCCTAAACAATCATCAATCTCTTTGGTTTATGTTTAATGTACCACCTTGACTAATGATTAATACCACATCTCTCATATATGATTATTGGAAAGGATGCCTTTCTTAATTTTAATAAGCGTAAACTGATGAATCTTGTCGGTGAATAGACCGTGGATGATAAATGAGAATTGAAGAAGAGGAAAGGCAAGTTTTTTGTTGGTCGAACGTGATGCATTCAAGAACGATATGATCATAACACAAATGTCGACCATTGAATGGGCTTCACTTCACCATATTTGTACCCGGAACTGTAACCTGTTACACACTTTTGTAACACATGTTAGATAAAAAAATTTAACTTAAAAAAAACCACTTGGCACCTTCTGGGTTTTTTTTTTCTCAAAACGTTTGAAAATATATATATATATATATTACATGCTCTATTTTTTTAGAAAAAAAAAACGGTTTGTTACATAAGTTTTACAATGTGTTTTCGCAACTCAAATGAGTTTTCTGTCTATATATGATTATCTAATACAAAACCAATGTTAAGCAAGAAGAACGAGATATTTTCAAAAACTTGTAAGTAAAATATGATTTGATAAATCATTTTATCTCGTGCTATTATTAAATTTGTTTATATTTTCACTATATTTATTTATTCTTTAACGATCAACAAAAGCTCAATCATCCGGATAAATCTAATGGCAAAAAGCCGCACATGTCCATAAACGCAGACGACGCTGGTGACCCAGCCCGCCACCACTCAAAAGAAAACTCAAACATAAAGGTCCAATGAGGTAAAACCTTTGTCTCAACCTAAAATATTTTTTATTCAGACAAAATTCAAACCCATAACTTTCACTTTAAAGGGTCATAAGGCTACTGGTCATGGGTTTTCATTATATTTGTAGTGTTTTATTTATCTTTTAGAGAATTATCTTTTAACCAATAATATTGTAAGAACAAGAAAGTTTGTTTCGGATAAGTATAACTAAAGCACAAAAGAATAATTATGTATTATACATATATAAAGTATAACAATTTGAATAGCAAGTACATTTAAGTTGACCTTAAGTTTATATACATGAATCTTATGTTTGAAAAGGTTTTTCTTTTTACTAAAAAAACAGAAACTATGTTTGAAAATAAAATTCAAGTCAAACCCTCTTGGTAAACATTTCTCTCATAGTTCGTGAATGCATCAACTTTGACCAAAATCCAGCTTTCTTCCTTTCATCATCATCCATAATCCTTTCACCATCAAAAGCCATGGATTTGCTCTTCTTTAACTTGCTCCTCAAGAAAGAAATATGTCCTTTTCGATGACCATGCATGGGAGATGCCGTGTATGACAAGGCACCCGACGAAGAAGAAGAAACCGACGATATGGATGATATAGAAGAAGAAGAAGAACACGTCGTAGATGAGGCGCATATAATAACACGCGACGATGATCTTGATATCTTTAATAATCTTTCGCGTAGACAAAACGAACAAACTCCCTGAGATTGTTGGTGTTTAGGGTGTTTCTTGCATTTTCTTGAGGATGCTGATGATGATCTTCTTTTGTTGTTTATTTGGTGTGCGAGGTGTTTTTAGTGTCCATTTTGTGTTTGGTGGATTTGTGGTTTTGTGTTTTTATTTAATATTTATAGAGTTGTAGAGGACTAAATTTCTATGAGAGTTCATGGGAGTTTCGTTGAGAGTTGTATTAAATTTACTTTTTTGACCGTTTATTGCAAGTTTTTGAAAAGTATAGTGATCTAATGCACTTACGGCTCCAATGTGATTAATATTCTTATATTTTTCTTTATTAAAAAGTAAATGAAATAATTAATATCTTGATAAAACCATTAAATTAAACTAAATATTAAATATTAAAATATTATTGATTACAAAACTGATGGCAGTGTGACCACATCAAAGCTTTGGGTTTCTTTTGGATGAATAATTTTGTAATGGTCGAGTTGGTATAATTTTATACTTTTTAACGTTTAAGTTCGTTGTTGATTGTACTTCTCAAAATTCTAATAAAACTAGTGGTTAAACGTAAACGTAATAGTAAAAATAACGTTAATGGCAGTAATTCGTTTGATATTGGTTCGCTTCATTAAGATACCGATACTTACCGAAAGAGAAACAAAAAACAGTCATGATTCGACAAAAAAACCGAGATGTGTTTACATTGATCGGAACAATAAAAACGAATATCAATTTGGTACTGACGTTGTTTCGGTCGGTATTAGACCGTTCGTTTTGTTACATATACAATACCAAGTTCGATTGAAACTTAAAAAAGAAAAACAAACACCAAAAAATAGAAAAAAAAAGAAAAGAAAAGATGAAAAAAATTCACAAAAAAACAAAAAACACTGTAACTAAAAAGTTCATAAATCATATATATATATATATATATAATAACAGGCTCTTTTAATAATATAAACAAAGGTTTTCGAATGATTCTTTCCAATTTGAGGTGAGGGCAATGAATAGTGTTTCATCAAAAAATTCTCATCGGTTACTCGACTAATAAGGGACATTAAAGCAAACTCGTTTCTTTGGATTAAAAGTTGAGCAAAGGTTCACAATATGACTGGGAGAAGTATAGATTTGGTTTTGCAAGTTTTTCTTTGTAATTTGTTTTTGAACTGTGATGGATTTTTTCATGATGCTTGAGCTGCTCGACTGAGTTCTGTTTTTATAAAATCCGTCTTTCAAAAATAAAATAAATAAGTGTTTCATAATGTTTGATGTAAACTTCTTGAAGACAACCTCCTCATTGATAACCAACATTTGATATTTAATAAATAAGTAACTGATTGTGCAATATATATACATAATAATCTCGTTCCCTTCTCTTAGCTCTCTCCCCCATCTCTCTCATTTCTATCTCTTGGGTTACGAGAGTGTTTGGTGATTGAAAAGTGTAATACCCTTAATAATAAAAATTAAGAAAAACAAGACATAAAAAACTATATTCAATCACGAACGTAGTATATGGATTACAAGACTTCCATGATGTGATGAAGAGAGATAACCAAATTTTAAAATATTAATATGTATGATCCAAATTTGTAATAACCTACAAATGATCCTTACATCAAAGATGCTCTAAATAAAAGCATATATATATATATTATATTGATACTAATTATATCATTGTTTAGTAGATTATTTCTCTGTGTAACTTTTAAAATGGATGATAAAAAATAATAGATAGCTGAATAACATGAATGATGTAACAGATAGTTTATGTAATTATTTATTTATTTTACATAAATTGTGTAATAGATAGTTTATGTAATTATAGTACATGAATACATGATAAGTGATGCATCTTTCTAGTTATGACAATGTTTTCTTTTTAATATCAGAAGATAAATATACTTTTTATTCAAAGTGTTAAAATGTATGATAATTAAGAAAAAGAATAAAGATTGTAAAACAAATTCAAACAATGAATATAAATAAAAGAGTTGATCGACACCTTTTGTATTTTCCATGAAATTTAAGAACGTGTATTTAAATTTAAAACTTATAAAAGTGACAGTTTTTGCGTAACAAGCGAAACTCAATTAACATTTCACTTTATTTGCAGATTTTATTTTGTCAAAAAGTAGTCCCTTTCCCACCGACTGAAAAAGTCATTTTCTTGCTCATTTGTTTCATATGAATGTTTATTATTTTGTCAACTATTATAGTCATCGTTATAATTTTTTTTCTGTGAATCTTTATTTTGTTTAATATAAAATTAAAGTCTATGCATAATATTTTGTAGAAATCTTACTGATGCTAAAAAAATTATAATCAATTACAGTATCACACCATGATTTTGAGTACTCTAGTTATTAAGAATGTGCGACAATTTTGGTGTATTTATTTATTAATGAATTAAATTAGATTGTATTCGATTTTTACAAATAGTTTTAAAGCATGAGATGTTAAAAGTAAACAGTGTGTTTCTATAAATACGATGGTATTTTTGTAACGTTAAAATCACACCACATCTGTCTTTTACATGATTTTAACCTTAACCTAATATAAATTAGATTGATATTTTTAATTTTTTTAACAGCTAAAATAATAGTTTTAAAGCATTTAGAGGTTATAAATTGTGTGTTTCAAATTACCAATATTACTATATAATTTTTATAAATTATTTTTAAAATTACTTGCATCACCACTTTGGTGGGGTGGTAAAGTCTTGTGCCTCTTGGGGAGAGATCAGGGTTCAGTTCCTGACATGGGGTAAAACTTGGTGTAATTTAAGAGTAGTGTCATGTAACATTTACCGTTTAAAAAAAATAAAATTACTTATTTATAATGCAGTATTGAAGGATCTGAAGTCGTGAAAATCTTAAGTTTAAAAAAACCCTTTCATTTTGAAAGAAAATTACAATCTTGTTATCTACGGAAATGAAAATCTTTTTCACTAACTAAAAAGTAAAATTCTTTTAAAAATTGAGTTGAATGAAAATAAAAAGTGTTATAACACAATATAAAAACCGAGCTATATGAAGATGGATAGTGCCCATTTCTAACTAAAATACTAGGTTGCATATTTTAAGGGATTTGATTATTCAACCAGGTTTTGTTACATTTTTGTTGTAGTCGTTCTAGTAATATACATAACCACGGTTGTCTTGTACATAATCTTTACTGAGCGGGGGTGGAAACTGACGCTAAGCATAAGTACCAAAGACAAACAGGGTGTAAATCTCAAAGAATTTGGATTACAACGGGTGCCCTTTAATCGTTATGTTCTAAATTTTTGAAATTACAAACTGAAATGGAGATACTCAAATTAAGTGTGTAAATTGATTCAATTAAAGATTCAAACGTTTTAAATTATAAGCGGAAAGTACTAAAAATTGACGAAATTGGAGGGTGGGGGGGGGGGGGTCTTGATTGACGAAATGAGAGTCTCAAATCAAGGAAATTTGGTCTGATAACTAGGTCAAACCTCGTCGAGACCTTTTCATTCCCTGGTCATGGATATCATAACTCCAAACATAGCCTAAGAAGTTATACCCATTTAAAGTTTGAACATCTTCTGCCCCGTTTCCCCTTGTCGAACCACTCTAGATAAAAGTTCGTTAACTCTTGGATTAGCTCCTCATCAGATCTCTTAGATCAGCATCTCATCAAATACAAATACTTTTTACTAGGATGTTACAATGCATCACAACAAATCGAAAACGATAGACACCCCCCAAGATAAAAGAATTGGTTGGGTTTTGATAACTGATTGATCACATTCAAGATCATTAGCAAATATATTAATTAACATGGTTTTATGTTTAAACGGTAACATTATAAGCTTTAAAATTTATACTGATATGTTTGAATAGCAACGTTAAATAATAAATACGTTAATGCTAAAAACTTAGAATGGTGGTTATGTGTGGGCTCACCTGGTAAACTAATTGGAAGTCAAGTTCGAGTGTGGATCACGTCCAAAAGCTAAACAATAGTTTGGTCATAAGTCGGCAGTCGGTTCCAATATAAATACAAAAAAACAAAATAATATAAATTCCATAACTACATTTTGTATGGTTTTCATTCAATCAAGAGGGGCAACTTTGCCGATGTGTTGTTACATATGAAACTACCGTCTAAACATGTGAGCCATGTTAAGGTGCATAAAGTAAATGGGTTGTGATCAGAAACCGAGTTTTAACCCTAACCAAAACTGTTTTCGAAACCGGATTTTACCCAAACCGAACGATAAGGTTGAAATCGGTTTGTAACATCTTCTGGTGTACGAGGTTAAATTGGCCCGGACCGGTTTCAAACAAAATAGATCCCTTTTCACCTTGTAGGCTGGATTTAAACCGAACCTAACCATAAGAATATAACCGGTATGTGTTATGATATTAGTAACGGATCCAAGATTTTATTTTCACAGGGGGGGGGGACAAACTTCTGAAAGGGGCGACTGGGATTTTCGCGTAAAAATAGATCCGCCAACGTATATTATCAATTTAAATCCATTATACCAGTTTACATGCAAATCCCGCTTGTGGTGTGCTCATATAATGTATATACGTGTGGGCCCTTGGGGGCAAAAGTGAAATTGCACTAATTTTAACGTTATTTTACTAATTTCGTGAGAATAACGTTAAAATCGGTAGACGGTTAATCTTGTAGTGGCATTGATAGCCGAAAGACAAAAGGGTAGATGCATTAATCGGCATTTGTCTCGATTGTTGAGTGTTATGTGCGTTATGTCCAAGGTTTGATGCGAAACTACTATCGAGCTGAGATGTCTCACTGGAAGCAGCCTCTATATTCATACGGGGTAGAGATAAGGTTGTCTACATCTTAAACTCCATAGACCATACCTTAGCTTTGGTATTGGTATGATTTACTGAGTATGATAATGATGATACTAGTTTAGATGTAATAGTATAAAATTGAGTAGTTGAACCGGTAGTTTGACGGATTCCAGTGTGGTTAAACATCGTACTTTAGCATATTGACTACGTCTAATGTTCTCGTAATATGTTGATAAATACATATCTTATATTATTTTTTAGGGTTCGTTGTTCTTCCAAGTTATCGTATTTAAAAATAATGAAAGGAAAGTTTTACGACTTCAACATAGGACCAATACAATTGACGAAATATAATTCGTTTTTCATTTTCTTAGAACATAAGAAAATTTGATGTACGGTCAAACTGAAGAATAACATAATATTAGATTACTAAAATGCCTCATTGTTTATAAATATAAAATCTTGAACTTTTTTTTACAAAACTGAAGCACAACTTATTCACTTGCTAGCACCATCATCAGCTGTATTGGCATTAGTAGCACACTGGGAAACATAAGGTTTTAGCTGCAGATAATATGACTTTAGTCCGTGACCCAAATTATTACACAAATACATAGGTTAAACGAGAATTATGTTTCCGTTAAAAGGTTGATTGAAAAACACTGAATTGATGTGTATATTTTTTGTATATTACATTACAAGAAAGGTATGCAATTTATAGCACAAAACCGTAATCTAAATATAGTAGATGAGCTCTGTTTACGGCTGGATTTGTAGCTGTTTACTAGCTGTCTTTGACCCTCTTAACTTGGGAGATGATGCTTGACTGATCCCGCAATCTTTGATATCTTTTATTTTTAACACTCCCCCTCAAGTTGAATAGTCGGATTTCCAAAATTCAACTTGCCCAAACAATCGCTGAAAATTTTCTCGTTAACCGCTTTTGTTAGAATGTCAGCGAGCTGATCCTTTGATCGAACGAACGGTAGTTCAATCGTACAATCTTCCAATTTTTCTTTGATGAAGTTCCTATCAACTTCCACGTGTTTAGTTCGATCATGTTATACTGGGTTTTCTGAAATCTGAATTGCAGCTTTATTATCACACATAATCTTACTTGTTTCTTTTGACGGAAAACCAATCTCAGCTAAGAGTCTTCGCATCCACATGGCTTCTGTTAAACCTCGAGCTATACCTCTAAATTCAGCTTCTGCACTTGAAAGAGCAACCACCTTTTGTTTTTTACTTCTCCAAGTAACAAGATTCCCCCCAACTAAAGTGAAGTAGCCTGTTGTTGACCTCCGACTTCCTTATCTCCTGCCCAGTCTGCATCGGTATAGATTTGAAGATTTAGGTGTCCATGTGATTGAAACAGGACCCACTGTTCCTTTGAGATATCTAATAATTCTCCAAACTGCTTCCATATGTGACTGTTGAGGTTGGTGCATGAACTGACTTACTACCCCTACAGCATAGGCGATGTCTGGACGAGTATGTGAGAGATATATTAGTTTTCCCACCAGCCGTTGGTATCTTTCTTTATTTGCTAACTTTGCTCCTTCTTCCATATAAAGCTTTTGGTTTACACTCATAGGAGTATCTGCTGGTTTGCAATCGATCATTCCAATTTCTGCCAACAGGTCTAAGACATACTTCTTCTGACTAATGAAAATTCCTTATTTTAACCTTAGTACTTCAATTCCGAGGAAATACTTAAGCCTGCCCAAATCTTTCATTTCAAATTCAGCAAACAAGTTTTCTTTTAGTTTTACCATTTCTTCTTTATCGTTCCCTGTAATGATCATATCATCTACATAGATAATTAGGCAGGTTACGAATTTTCCTCTTTTTTTGAGAAACAAAGTATGATCGGCATTACTCTTTTATATCCAAACTTTTTCATAGCAACCGTAAATCTGCCAAACCAAGCCCGGGGAGATTGCTTCAAACCATAAAGAGACTTCTTCAGACGGCAAACTTCTCCAGTTTTGAACTCTTTTGTGAATCCTGGAGGAGCATCCATAAATACCTCTTCATCTAGGTCCCCGTGTAAAAAGGCATTTTTTACATCAAACTGTTGAAGTGGCCACCCTTCATTTGCAGCTATCGAAAAAAGAACCCTAATTGTGTTCATTTTTGCAACCGGGGAGAATGTTTCAGCATAATCAATCCCATGTGTCTGGGTATACCCTTTTGCTACCAGTCGGGCATTATATCTTTCAATTGTACCATCGGGTTTATACTTAACCGTATAGACCCAACGACACCCCACGGATTTCTTTCCCAACGGGAGAGTACACTTTTCCCAAGTATTGTTCTTGATTAGGGCTTCCATTTCTGTTTTCATTGCTTCCTTCCAATGTTTAGATTTTAAGGCTTGATCCACGTTTGTAGGAGTTTCTTCGGAATAAACAGATGAGATAAATGCTTTGGCTTCCTTAGTGAAATTTCCAGTAGCCACACTAGCTATAGGATAACTAGATCTTCTTGGTTCTTTTTCAGGAGAATACCGTTTCGGAGGGACCCATCTGTTTGTTCTAGGGGGTAACACATATCTTGATGGTGGTTCTTCTTGTCTGGATTCATCTGCCTGCAAATTTTCAGCTTGTTCTGTGGCAGTTTCATGGTTAGAAGTATTGGTATCTTCGGAGTCATTAGAAACTTCAAAGGTATCACCAGACTGAATAGGATGAGTATTACTTACCTCGGACACCAGGTAAGGAGGAACATTAGGACCTTCAGTGGCACTGAAATTGGACTCTGGTGACTCTGTAGTTGGTACATAGGGAACATATTTCAACCAACTTAGTGTGTCTAAACATTCTTTCTCCCCCTGACCACTGATTTGGGAATTGTAGTAATACCCGGTTTCAAGAAAGTCACAGTTTATTGTGGTGAACATATGACGTGTTTTTGGATTATAACATCTGTATCCCTTTTGATTCATTCCATACCCAACAAAGACACATTTTTCAGCACAAGGGTCAAGTTTGGTTCGATCTGATTTAAGTATGTGAACAAAGGCAGTACATCCAAAGATTCGTGGTTGAAGAGTAAGAACTGAGGGTAGTTTGAAGAATTTTGAAATGGTGTGTAACGGAGTGTTAAGTTTTAGGATATTTGTTGGGAGTCGGTTGAGAAGATAGGTAGCGGTAGCAAGGGCTTCAGGCCAAAAATATTTCGGCACCTGGGATTCGATTAGGAGAGCTCGTGTCATTTCCAGCAAAATGCGATTTTTCCTTTCGGCGACACCGTTTTGTTCTGGGGTGTTTGGGCATGTAGTTTGGTAGATTATTCCCTTGTCTTGGAAAAACAATTTAAACGAGGTATTAACAAACTCACCGCCATTATCGGATCGGAATATTTGGATGTTTGTTTGAAATTGTGTTTGGATCATGGCGTAAAACATAGTGAATTTTCAAAGACTTCGGATTTGTTTTTCAAAAAATAAACCCAGGTCATTCGGGTACAATCATCAACGAACATCACAAAGTAACGAAGGTTTTGCCCCCCAAGAACTGGGGCAGGACCCCATACGTCAGAGTGGATTAATGAAAATGGCAAAGCAGCCTTAGTATTATTGGGTTTAAAGGTTTTCCTATGGCTCTTTGCTAAAACGCATGTTTCACAATGTGACATAGAATTAACTGGAAATAGTTTTGGAAATAAAATATGCAAATAATTTGCAGAAGGATGACCTAATCTTCGGTGCCATAGCCAAGCTTCTCGTTCCGATGTCCCATGAGTCAACATCACAGCACCACTTTGAGTCACCTCATCCACATAATACAGCCCTTGATTTTCAGTGCCACGCCCAATGATCACTCCCGTCCTGATATCCTGTAAAATACAAAACGTAGGGTACATTAGGACAATACAGTTGAGTTCTTTTGTGACGTGGCTGATGGAAAGCAGTTTATGTGATAACGAGGGAACATAAAGACAATTAGAGATTTTTATTGTGGGTGAAATCTCAATAGTCCCTCCCGATTTTACATCCATTATTCCTCCGTTTGCCGTTTGAATATGTGTTTTTTCTGGTTTGGTTGTTGAAATAATATCCGACAGCTCATAAGTCATTGTGTCGGTCGCGCCACAATCGAAGATCCATAGTTTTTGTTTTTTATGGTTTTCTTGGGCCATATTAGCATTTCCCTTATTTCTAGGGACTAAATGTGACAAATTTGGTTTATTATCATGGTTAAAACTACAAGGGTTTGAGGGCTACGCTCCAAACCCGTTTCCTGTTGCGTCTTCTTCTTCTTCATGTGCACCAGCCATTCCGCCGAAACCAGTCCTGCTTCGGCCTCCATCTCCGGTGACATCTCGGTTGCCGGTGCTGGATGATTTCCCTTTTTCTTTAACCGTAGCCTTTGTGCTCTTCTTATGGCCATCCGACCACCATTCAGGATACCCGACGAGTTTGAAGCATTGTTCCTGGGTATGTTTTGTCATGCCGCAATGATCACATTTGAGGTGAGTTTTGTCATCTTTGTTACCTGATCCGGTTCTTTTTCCATCGATCCGTCGGTAGCCTTTTGATGCAAGCCCTAACCCTTCGATTTCAGAGGCCATTAAACCCACTGTGATACCCTGTGTGTCATTGAGAGGTGTTCCCAGAATATTCTAGTGAGCGGCCTCCTTGCGGACAGTGGCGTATGCAGTTTCTACGGTTGGAAGGGGTTCTAACCGGAGTATTTCCCTCTTTATAGGGTCATATTTTCGGTTGAGAGCGTTTAGAAACTGAAACAGTTTCTGTTCAGTCCTGATTTTGTGATATGCTTGGATATCTGTTGGGCACGTCATCGGGTTTGGGTCAATCCGATCAATTTCTCCCCATACTCCTTGGAGTATAATCCACAATTCTTCAAGGGAGAGATTGTTCTGTTTGATTTCATTCGCCTTGACATGTAGGTTGAAGGTTTGGAGCTTGTCACGTCCACTGCTATATGTTATAGCCAGGGCATCCCACAGCGATTTTGCTGTCGGAAATTCGGTTAGATTGCTGGCGAGGGTTGGTTCAATGTTTTGTATGAGCCATGAGAAGACGACTAGGTCATCTTGTTCCCATTGTTCATATTCTTCGCTGGTTTGGTTTGGTGGATTGGTTGATAAATGGTTTAGAAAGGCTTTTGATTTACCGCCTATGGCTACCCTCATCATCCGGGTCCATAGAGCATAATTCTGGCTGTTGAGCTTGAGGTTTATTTGAAGGTTATCGGACAATTTTGGGTTCCGATTTTGTGG
This sequence comes from Scalesia atractyloides, assembly GCA_947069175.1. Classification (NCBI taxonomy): domain Eukaryota; kingdom Viridiplantae; phylum Streptophyta; class Magnoliopsida; order Asterales; family Asteraceae; genus Scalesia; species Scalesia atractyloides. Next base: position 2,643,286 of record CAMTDV010000029.1, read on the forward strand.
GTTGAGGCCATTCTTGAGCAGATTGGCGATTTGGATTGATAGATCTTCTCCCAAGTTACCGGCTTCGGCCATGGCAGCTTGGTTGAGAGGATGATTGATTCGGGTAAGTGATGAGCAGGTCGGTATTAGAACCGTGAACTCTGCTCTGATACCAAGTTAAAAGGTTGATTGAAAAACACTGAATTGATGTGTATATTTTTTGTATATTACATTACAAGAAAGGTATGCAATTTATAGCACAAAACCGTAATCTAAATATAGTAGATGAGCTCTGTTTACGGCTGGATTTGTAGCTGTTTACTAGCTGTCTTTGACCCTCTTAACTTGGGAGATGATGCTTGACTGATCCCGCAATCTTTGATATCTTTTATTTTTAACACCGTTGTCTGTCTTGTGTCCCTTGGTGCTATAAGATGTCAAAACGGGGTTGGGTCAAAACATATCATTTTACACAAAACAAACCAACTCGACCAGTTTAAAAACATGTCATTTAATCTTTGGATAAATGTCATAAAACGATCTAGGAAACTATAAACAAATACGAGTATGAATACCTTAAAAATGAGTCGGCAATTTCTCTTGCACCACAACATAACCACCTATGTAAATGTAAAACAATATCACAAACCAATGCATCTTCGTTGGTTAACTTATAAAACTACCCGATAAAATTGTTATTGGTATTGGTATTGAGAGCAAAGAGTGGACGACCTGTGCGCGTGTGAAAACCGGTTGATTTATAATTTTTGCCCTTAGTAATAATCTCGAGGTCCAGTCTTAGAAGTGAGAATAGTAAGTGATGATGTTCGCTTTCGTCTGTATACCCGTCCCAGACCCATTTTTGCTTCACAGAAACAAATGATAATCATACAAGAAATGTATCTAGATTCGACAAGATTATGAAAGAACATAGAGTACAACAAAAGTAATAAAATGAACACAATTTAATCAACAAGATAAGGTGGGGTACGATGAAACTAACCAGTAAGTGAAGATATGATTTACTAGGGTTTTTGATACCAGATTTAAACCATAATTATAGATCGTTGAGTATATTATTAATTCTTAAACGGTTACACAACCTGTATAGGTTTTTTAAACCCAATGTCAGTAGCAATGGCGGATCTAGAAAACTTTCATAGGGGTAACGTTTTAAAAGAAAGGGGTAACGAAATCGAAAAAACGGCAAATTTTTCCAAAATTTACACTACCGCCGGAGCGCCAAGGGGTAGCGGAGGCTACCCCTGATTATGAGGTACATCCGCCCCTGGTCAGCAGCGTGAACACATTGCCAATTTTTCGTGAGTTTGATCTTAAGCGCAAGTTATGATGTTTGTTTAAATTACTTCTTACAATATTCTGAATAATTTTTAGTAAATATAAATTTTAAAAGCTTTGAATTACAACCGAAATCACTTTTGTAAGCAATGTATGCAATTGACCATCGAGGTCTAACATATGCTTCTGATGCAGATTATATTCTAACTCAAATTCAAAAGTTATTTTATAGTTTATCTTTTATTTATCAGTGTTTACCTCTAACAAATAGTGGTCTTCGTGAATGATTAGTTTTTTGATCGAATTTTATGATTAGTTTTTTGATTGAGTTTTAATTGAAAATAACTTTGTTCTTGGAACGTTTTGGTTTGTTATGAGCATTCAATTATCACTTGTTCCTTGAGCCATTTGATTGTTTCCATAACTGCATACTTATTATGTCTTAAAGATTTCACACCAATCTTACTGAAATAATCGACAGATGTATTCGTAACTAGAACTACATAACACGTCTAGATTTCACAGTCACACCAATCTTTATCTCTTTTATGTGAAATCTTTTTATATTATCAGTTTTTTTTCCAAACTAGTGTACTTACAAAAACTAGCTTGTTTGTCTCCCCTAATCTAATTGGATAAAGCCTAAATTAGTGATACCTAAATAAAACATCATATTGTTATTTAAATATTTCTTTTCGTAAGTACCCATTTTGGGACACCCGTAATATCGCCATGCGTTATTTCTGGTTTATATTACTGATTTCTAACAATTTGTATTATCCCACGTAAAAGGGTATACAATCATATGTACTCGTTATGAAGAACTACATAACCCGTTCTGTCTCGTACATATTTAGTGGAACCACCTTATAAATTTTTGTACATTTTCGGCAATTTCAGGTGAAACTACAACAAAACGACAACGTGAGATACCGCTACAGGATAAAGAAGCATTGGTTGTGTAAACAAAGAATCATGTATGTAGTTTGGCATGTGCCCAATTGACTATCCATATTTTTTGTAATAAGGAGTACAATAATCATATACTCCATAAACTTAGAATGGTGGGTCGTTAATTTGTGGCACGTACACCTGATAAACGATTTGGAAGTCAAGTTTGAGTGTGGATCACGTCCAAAACAAAAACAATAACTTGGTCATAAGTCGGTTGTCGGTTCAAATAAAAACAATAACTTGGTCCAGTGTGGTTTAAGACTCTAGATATAGCATTGTATGTTCACGTAATATCTTGATAAAATCATATACATCAGTAGATTAATTAAATATTATTTATTAGGTAGGGTACCTTATTCTTCCAAGTTATCGCATTCTAAAATAAGGAAAATATTGACAAAATTCAATGTATTTTACGCTTTCTTCAAACATAACCAAATTCGATGTACAGTCAATACGATGATCCGTAATGATTATGTGGGTGTGATAAAAACATTTTCGGCTCAGGACCCTATTTGTAGACCCATGAAATATTTTAAGGGGTGCAAACAAAGGGTTTAGCCAAATTTTAAAAGGGTGCGATCGGGATTTTGTCCTATAAAATATACTAGATCGGGATTTTGTCCTATAAAACATACTAATTATTTTTTTCAAGAGGTGCGTCGGCCCACCCAGAACCTCTACCTAGGTCCACCCCTGATTGCCTCGTGCACTCACCCATTAAAACCATAGCTTCCCGCTTGTTTTATAAGATGACCCATACTTCCTTAGTGATTATATAAGTGCGATCAAAAGTGTTATATGTAATTGAGTAGCAACATCACCTTTTGAAACCACCCCCACCCCACATCCACAAAGTCCTAGGGGAAGCGGTGTGCAGCGACAATTTGGGTGACTTGACACCTGACGCCCACTTTAATAACCACCATACATGGGTTAATCGACTATCAAACTAAAAACTAATCAAATCACATGAACTCTTCAAAACTCACAGTCAAACATTCCTCAATTCTGGTTTCATATGGAAATTTAAATTGATTTCCAACTATACCAGTATGAAAACATAATAAAAAAAATTATAACCCATAATGAGTTTATCCACTTTAGTGTATATATGTATATATTGATTACGAAGGACAATATATTTTTATAATAATATATAGCTTTTTACTTTATTTTTATGATTTACTTTTAATAATTATTTTTTCTCTTTTCAAAATCATATATTTCCTTACTATTTTTTAATAATTCTTTTTTTAGAACATGTATCGATTAATTTGATACTTCTTTAATAATTTAAGTTTATAACTTTTTTCTTAAAACTTAAGTATTAGCTGTGCTTAATTTTTCCTAACATTAAATAGTAACTTTATTTTTATAATAATATAAATTTTGTTAAAAACGAAGTTGTACTCATAATAAAGTATTTATTTTGGTATCATTAACGGGACGATGATAAACTAAATCGTTTTAATGGTTTGGCTTTTTAAACAAAATGCTTTATTTTTAATCACGTTTGTTTTATATTATTACTTGCTCGGTTTCGCCGCATTGCGCGACGTAAAAAAAAGCAGTTAAATTAGTAGCACACTAGGAAACATGAGGTTACAGATTTTAGTTAGTAACACAAACTATTTAAAGATTTTACACAAATGCATACATTACTCGACAATTAGAAATTCCGATTTCTATCTTAAGGGCGGGCCAGGTAAGATCTTAAAACGGGTTTTGGTAAAAACAAGTCTATTTACGCAAAACATGCCAAGACATGCAGGGTTGGCCCGTTAATACTTGTTCATCCATTTAAAGTAAGATGTTATAGATAATCAAATTCTTTTATTACGAAAAGGTTTAAATCTTTAGATAGAACGAGCTATCTAGGACACATGGATTAATCGAGCAAGCTTTAAACAAAGATGAGCTTGGATGAGACGAAACTAATCAGTACAAAAAAAAATACAATATTTTTCAATCGCAGCAAGGATTTGAATTTTTAGTGAGGAGAAGATCAAGGGTTTTCTTATCTGATCGACTACGGTTTTTAATTTCCCAATTTAAAAACCCGAAATATTGATCATTTTGGGCCTTTGAGGTCTCACTAGCTATAATGGGCGTCACCTGCTTTTCTGTAGTTTTGATCAAAAGCCCAACAGGAATAACCACATGATGACATGAAGTATACTTTCAACCCATTTCGTCAACCTCTTTCAAGAACAGATATAAAAAAAGTTAATTTAATACTCTTAATATAAGAACCGTAAATTTATAAGTCCTATGACAATCAAACGAATAGCAAAGTTGAAGAAAAGAAATAAAATTGAATAACTTTCAATTTTATAAATCAGAAAATAACTCAAAATTAATTACCCTTCTTTTACCCTTAATCACAACTTTGATCAAGTTATATAGGACATGAATTGGTTACAATTAGAGTAGGATTCAACTTTCTAATTAAATAATAATAAAATAAACTCCATATTTATCTCATCTATCAGTTATAAATTAAATATAACTAATTAACTTAACCAAATAACCATACTAACCCATATGCTCCGTTTAGTCGGCCCAACCCGTCTCATACGCTCAAATTCGGGAATTACCTCTAACAAATTTAAAATTTACCATAAACACCAAGCCCTCCAATAGTATCTTCTTTTCTCCTTTTCATATTGCTTTCAAATAATTTAACGGCTCCGGTCCAAAATCTTGGATGTATATCTCATCTTAAAGTAAAATAGGGTAATTCATGTAAGTGTTTTAAACGTAAACGAGAAGTCTGAACCCAGTAAACGCCGCTTCATCCTCTATAAAATTGCTAGAACTAAAATGTAAACGAGAAGCTTGAACCTCGATAGCACTACTTTGGGCAAAAGGCTTGAGAATATTAGTTTGTCTCTACCAAATGTTTGTTTTACTATGTTGCAAAATAGTCTTAATAATAATAATAATAATAATAATAATAATAATAATAATAATAATAATAATAATAATAATATTTAAGAGTATTGCATAATTTAATTTTGCATTTTATACCTGTCAATTACTCATTATACAATATTACAATCTACAAAGAGAAATATTGAAAGATAAACTATTTTGTATTTGAAAATTGATCAATAATGCTCTAAATGATGTGGGCAACATGATGACCAGCTTTATGTTGTGGGAGGTGGAGACCTCCAGTTGGCCCATTAACCGTAGGATAGGAATATTGGTGATTCATTAGAATATATTATTTATATCCTAGTATTAAGCCTCTACGTTGTAACGGTTGTCGTAAGACTGTGTCAAGTAGTACCATACTATACCATTGTCAGCGACTACCAATACCGGAAAAACTCATAAAAACAAAATAAATAAAAACAGAAAAAAATAACGCCGAGCGAAAAGCAGACGTGCAATCTTTGAATCACGCACGCTCGTTTCAGAGAAATTAATCCGAAACGTAAAACATAGAAAAAATAACTAAGTCAATCCAGGACCCGCGCGTTGGACGAACTTGTCAAACGGAGAAAATAGATGTGTTGCGATGGGTCAGTCAGACAGTTAAAATATATGAAAAATGTTGAACCCTACATGCATATTGTGGTGCGTTAACTAACAAAATTTAAACCGAAAAGAAAGTCTTGGGAAAGATGAAAAATATGGTGGATCAAAATTGAAAATAAAAAAGAGTTGGGATTAAATTGCAAAAGATGAAAAGCTGTGGGTTAAAAATATAAAAAACAAAGGGTCTTAATTGCAAAATTGAAGTTATTTATTAACGTTAGATAAAGATAAGGATAAAAATAAGTGATACTTAAATATTAGTTAGAGTTAAATGCTTGGTTGGTCCCTGTGGTTTGCAAATCTTGCAGTCTTGGTCCCAGTGGTTCACTTATTACACACTTGGTCCTAGTAGTTTCAAATTTTGTACTCGGGTGGTCCTTACCACTAACCTTTGTTAGATTTCTCAGTTAAGTATATGCAAAATTACTATATTACCCTCATCTTCTTCATCCTTTCTCTGCTACCACCTGCAACTACTCTGCTACCACCACCCTCACCCTCGCCGCCTTTCACCGCCATACCACTCAGCCATACCCTCCGGCGTCTCTTCCACTCCTCCCTCCGTCACTCTCCTCAACAACGCCTCCACCTCTCGCTTCCTCACTCTCAGATGCTCTGCTCAGTCTCCAAACACCTCAGGTGATTTTCGGCTCGATCGATGACGTCACCGAAACTGTAGGATTCAACGGTTAGGTTTTCGGTGAGTTGTATGAGGAGATCAACGGCGGCGAGATAATCGGAAGATTGTTCTTGTTCCGGTGATGCGTCAGAATCGTGGTGGAGAATGATCTTCTCGGCTTTTTGAAACTGATCGTTGAATTTGGCATCGTTTTGGATTAAATCGGTGATGTTAGGGAGACGATTGTCGAAGCCTGAGAAGATGTTGATCATGTCTTCGGTTGCTTGTGTGTTGATGTTTAGGCTTTTTACGATTTGGTGAGCTGTGGCGAGGACTCTGTCTTTGGATTTCGGTTGGACTGTGGTGGTGGCCATCGGTGGTGGTTGTACGGCGGTGGGGTGTGTGTGTGGTTGAGGAGAGTGACGGAGGGAGGAGTGGAAGAGACGCCGGAGGGTATGGCTGAGTGGTATGGCGGTGAAAGGCGGCGAGGGTGAGGGTGGTGGTAGCAGAGTAGTTGCAGGTGGTAGCAGAGAAAGGATGAAGAAGACGAGGGTAATATAGTAATTTTGCATATACTTAACTGAGAAATCTAACAAAGGTTAGTGGTAAGGACCACCCGAGTGCAAAATTTGAAACTACTGGGACCAAGTGTGTAATAAGTGAACCACTGGGACCAAGACTGCAAGATTTGCAAACCACAGGGACCAACCAAGCATTTAACTCTATTAGTTATTAATATTAATACTAAAAGGAATTTATTAAACAAATATAAATAAAATGAATGAGATTGAAGGAGAGAATAACATATCATATTATTTAGAATCTTTTATTATAAGTTAGATTAAATATTAGATATTTTGCTACTCATGATATTTTAATTTGTTAGAAAAGTATAGATCAAAGTTTTTATAAGTAACTACGCTTATTATCCTTAAAAAGAACTTTTCCATTATTGTATTAAAATTAATAATTATAATTCTGAATTTTGAAAGTAAGATTTATATGCGTACTCGTAGTGCCTTTTATATACCTTTTCTTATTTTAAAAACTTTTCCATTATTATTATATTAAAAATAAAAATAACCAATTATAATCGTAACTTTCCAACTCACAAATATTATAAAAAAATCGTTCAATCTCTCTAAAATCAATATATAGCGATCTCCATCTCGATAAGATAGAATTTAGAAAATTTTCTTCATCAAAAATAGAGTTTCGGAGTGACACAATTCACTATAAAATGAAAAGTATTTATTTTTCTATATTTTTTAATCACTATAGAATGAAAATTATTTATTTGTCTTTATTTTTTTAAGCTTATGTGCCTTCAAGTGATAATTAACTCGTAAACAGAAAAAGTTACTTATTATTCAAGCTTCAAATCCTTCAAGTGATGAATAATAATTAACTTGTGATATATGAATACATCAATATAAATTGCATAGTTATCTTTTGCAGGTCAAGGGCCTAGGTATTTATCATTTCTAGAGGGATGTAAATGAATCGAACGAATACGATTAAGACACTATTTGTGTTCGTTAATTAAGGAACAAGTTTGTTCATGAATTGTTAACGAACGTTTATCAAACGAGATTTCTTGTTCATTAAGGAAACGGAGGTATGCATGAACTGTTCACAAACACTTACCAAACATAAAAACACAAACAAATGTTTATGGACACAAATGACGGACATATATTCACTTTAAAATAAAAAATGCATTTTTCATCAAAAAAATTATGAAGAAAACACCAGAAAATAAACAAACATTTAACATAATTATATGGACACAATTGAAATCATCATAACACAAAATTAAGACGTTTGTCAAGTTTTAATACAAACTGAATTTGAAATAGTCAAAATGAGAGATAATTAGGGTTTCAAATTATTAAAAACTAAAAACAATAAAACAAAGATACAACATATAAAAACCTCTAAATGAACGAATACAAAAAAACAGTGAACATAAATGAACACATTATCGAACGTTCACGAACATAACCCCTATGTTCATGTTCATTCGTTTAAATTAACGAACAAATTTTTGTCCTTGTTCGTTCACTTATTAAGCGAACAAAGACAAACGAACTTCCCTCAAACTGTTTGCTAAACGTTCGATTTGTTTATAGCCTTAACTATTCGTATGTTTTCCAAATTTATGTATATTTTATATATCTTATTGACAACGAATAATCAAGTATAAATTGTTTAAAAAGTGAAAATCACTCAAAAAACAGGAAAGCCAAGCCGGCTAGGCTAAGCTATGACCTGTATATGCCGTTAGTTACCGTTAAAATATTTAAACCCCACAACGTGCCTCATTATAACGGTAACTTCCTACTTAAACCATTTTTAAAAAAATTAAGGGTGCATCATAAGACACTACACCCTCAATCCAACGGCTCATAATCACCTCACCGACACGTGTACACCATCAGCACTTCTAATCTGTTAACTAACAACTATATAAACCACCCTCCTCTGTTCTCCCTCATCATCTCATAACTTTTTCTCTCTAAAAACCATAAATCTGTTATATTATAGAGAGAGAAAGTACAAAAAAAACTCATAACAATGGCGTACGTTAGCGTTGCGGTGGTTTTACTTGTGGCATTGATCGCCGGATCTGCAATGGCGCAGTCGCCTACGGCGGCGCCAACGGTGTCTCCGACGGCTACTCCGACGGCATCACCGCCGGCGCCTTATGCTGCCGTGCCTACGTCATCACCGACTGAAGCTCCGGTGGCTTCTCCGCCGGCTCCTCCTACTTCTGTTGCTCCGTCGTCTCCGACTGGATCGCCGCCGTCGATCTCTTCCACTCCGACCGGTTCGCCTGCCGGTTCACCTAACTCCGGTAGCTTGAACAGAGTTGCTGTTGCTGGATCTGTTGCTGTGGTTGCCTTAGCCGCTGCTTTTGTTCTCTAGAGATCTTGTTTTGTTCTTGATTTTACCACATCTATTGTGTTATTATTATTCGATTTGTTACTGTTATTATTTTTGTTATTTTATATAATCATTTGTTCCTTCCATTGAATTGTATATTTGAGTTATCGGTTTAGTGATTCCTAGGGGTGTATACGAGCCGGCCCGTTATGATTTTGTGAAGCTCGGCTCGAGCCTACTTCTTTAAGCTCCAGCTCAGCTCGCAAGTAAAACTCAAAGCTCGAGCTTCGCAAAAGCTCGGCTCACCAATGTTACAATCATTATTATATATATAAAAAAAAATCTAAAGTTTTGTTTGGGCTCGTTTAGACTCGGGAGCTTAAACGAGTTTTGTATTTAGCTTGAGCTCGGCCTAATAACTAAACGAGCTATATTTAAGGCTCGAGCTAGGGCTCTACTCGTTAAAAGTCGGCTCATTCAAACTTTTAAACGAGCCAATCACTAATTCCCTATTCCCCGTAGGATAGTTTTTTTTTTCTTTAATAAAAAAACATTTTTACATTTAAATACTTTTGTGGAGGGTAAGAGCCATACCAACAATTCACTACATCATTCAATCGACAAAATAGCTTTCTAAAGTTTAAGAAATTGATTGATGGCTTGGCTGCCCATCTAGTGTTATCGGTTTACAACATTTCATTGTGTAAATTTAAGGAAAGTAATTATGGATAGTTATATATGAGTATAAGTTTTATAAATATCCATTCATTGTAATCTCATTCCTTACAACATTTTAATACACACACTTAACGGGTTTCCCTGTTTGAAACAGAATCTTTTTATAATACAATATAATATAATGTAATATAATATAATATATTTTAAAAAGAAAGGTTTATGAAGAATCTAGAACGAAGGGTTGTGGTTAACATGGAATCTTGATGAACATGTGCAGGTGTCCGTGGTTCAAGGTTTGAGGCATGTTATTACTAAGGGTGTCACTTGTCAGTTTATACATAATTAAAAGTAACTGATGATTAATTTTCACTAAAGCGGGGTGGATGGAATGAAAAGTGACCGTTGAAAGTTCGATTTGGAAGTATGAAACTATGAAGTGATTTAAACAAAACAAATCTTTATGACCGAATAAAAACAATGATTAACTTCTTTACCTCTTTTTTAAATTCGGTGAACAAAATGTTTTTGTTTTATTTGCTTATTTTTGAACCATCATTTAACATTGTTTTCGAGCAGGCACAAATCCTGGTCTATATGTCTTTCTTGACTCTTGTGTTGAAATATATATACATCCCCAATGCAATGTCAAACATACACTTATATGATTTGTTGCATTTTATTTTGAACTGGATGCGCGACCCGCCGCTATGTGACGGGGCTTTCTTTATATTTAAGTATCATGATATTAAACTACCATTTATAAGGCCATCATCATTTATTTCGGGCGCCTTTCAAACATAGTTTGATTACATTCCAAATATATAAATTTAATCCCATATCTTTGCTAAAAATAACTATTTAAATGCTTGTTTCAAAATAGAAATGAAAATCAAACGATATATTCGAAAATGTGACATAAAGTTTGGAAATTTCGACTCTTTTTCATCTTTATTAACCCCCCAACCACAAACGCCTTTCTTATCTCTCTCTACATTCCATCCATCAGATCCGACCTACTACGGTTTCTGATGAGTGAGGGCAGTAATGAACGTTGATGTTCATACATTGATGTTAGCCACCACAACCATCATAGATCGCCGGAACCGGTCACCATCACAAAGCCACCACCTCTGTACAAGAAATAATTAAAACAACAGACTCAGATCTAAGAGATCATCATCATCATCCTTACGGCTTAGTGATGCCACAGCTGCAACCGAAGTTGCCATTCTAAGAAGCAAGCCACCATTATCGCCGAAACCCTCAAGAAATAAAGAGCAAAACAATAGACTAGGTCTAAGAGATCATCATCGTCCTTACGACTCACTGTCGCCACGGCTGCAACCAAAGTTGCCATGCCAAGAAGCAAGCCACCATCATTGTCGGATGTAAGAAACCCTCCAGTGCAACATACCAACAAATCCACAAATTACAATAAGTACCGACAAAACCGAGAACAACAATATTGTTGGTGGTAACCACAAACCCCCCACCACCAAACCACACTTTTATGTAAAAATGCAAAACTTTCTGGAAACAAAAACACCAACCATGACAAAACCATCCACAAACTCACCGGCAAACATAATTTCCGGCTAAGAAAAATACTTTTCGTCAACAAATCCAACAACCACCACTTTCCAACTAAGTTAGATCTAACAATCCAACCACACGATCAACCTCATGGACTCGCCGGAAAACGCTAAACTTCATGATGACGTCATCATGAATCGTCGCTGAAAACAGAGAGATAAGAAAGCGTAAGATGAGAGAGAGAGAGTAGGTAAACAGTATTGAGAGGGGTTTCATACCCAAAAAAGTATACAAAACCTTTGAGCATAATGTACAAATCTATATTACATATTGCATAGCAAACAACTTAAGCATAATGTACAAATCATAAAGCACACAATTATTGAAAATTATAGTAGTATATAATATAATATAATATATCTCTAGATCTCTAGATGGGCTTCTCTTGGACTAGGAGTAGTTAACCAAATGAAAGAAAAGAGTTATTGGGCTGCGTCTATGTTATATCTGGGTTGCTTCTTTGTTGGGCCCTTGCCTAGTCTCCCTCCCGGTTAATTTCAATAGTTGGTTCTGTTAATTGGTTATACCGCTTAATTTGAATTTTTAACTTTAAGTGGTTAATGTTTTTACCGGTTATATTTTAACTGGCCCGATTAATTACTTTAACCGGTTATTTTTTTGCCTTTTATATTTTTTTTTTGAAATTTTCGGATCTTTTTCCGGTTAACTGGTTCCTATACTAAATATTTATAACCGGTGGTTAAAATTAACCACTAACCGATTAATGTCATACCGGTTAATAACCGGCTACGATTAATTAACCAGTTTTTGGCCCACCTCTAGTCTCACTGAGTTTGTTTTTTTGCACCATGTGCCCTAGCCACAGAATGTAGCTAATCCCTTTTGTCTTTCCTTTTTCGGTCCCATTGATCAAGGATTTCCAGGTTTTCTCTCTCTCTTCAACGGCTACTAGGGCTTTTACATGGAGAAGCATCCTCTTGTAGATGAGTGAATCGATACATCCATCCATCTTGTTCAAGAGGTGTTATCTCTTATCTGTTTATTTCGAATCATCGATCATTCTTCTAGTCTGATCATCTTGTGAATGTCTTGTCTTTGTCGATTTATTCCAATTAGACTTGTCTGATAACATCCGACTTGTAACATGTTTTTGTTCTTGTAATTCTTGATCAATCAATATAATTGTTATTTTATTGTCATTTTGAATAAGATTTTAGTAACTTTAATAATAAAACCTGTTTTGTTTTACTGAAATAACAGTGGTAATAATAGTTAATAATGCTTTACAAATAACCATTGTACTAGAAAAATAACATAACTATTTAATATATCATAATATTAATAGACTTATATTATATTTTCATTAAATAAATGAAGACCCACAAAGTCCTATACACGTTTGAAGCCCCATAATATATTTAGTCAAATCAAGAGTGTGACATAAAATACAATGACCAAATAAAAATATTAGGAAGACAATAAACATTCAAGGCAAACAATTCAATAATCACAATGATAAAATACACACTCCAAATACATAAATGATGTTCTAACATAAAAAAAAATATGATAGCACTGCCTCATTCCTGGCCGATAAACTCAACCATGAATCAACTCAAACATCAATGCAACCAAACAGAAAACAACTGCTACAAGCGGCGAGATGGCGGCCGATGAACTTTCCACTGGAACATTACTAGTTGTTCCGGCAACTGTGGGAGGGGTGAGGGCGGTTCCCAAAGGCGTGGTGGTGGGAGAATCGGCTGGTATGGATGATGGAGTTGGAGAGGGAGAGGGGCTGCCGTCGCTGGTGACCTTAACACTTAGCTTCATACCGCCACTACAGTGTCCCATTATCCCACATATGTAGTAATGAGACCCAGTGGTGTTTAGGGCGATGGTGGTGGTGCCGGAGTTGTAGGATGCAATGGAATTGCCGATGGTGCAAGTGGTGTAGTCGCTTGAGCTCACTAGATCCACTGTGTGGCTAGTATCATAATTGAACACTAGCCAAAATCCATTATGAAATTGTTAGTTTGTATTCTTTTTTACTAAGTCAATAACTTAATAAAAAGTTACACCAAATGCCAAAAGTACATTTAATCCTACTATAATATTAAAACCGAGCAAAGTACACACATGATTCTTGTGGTTAACCAAATTTTTATATTTAGTTCATAGCTTTTCAAAAGTACATGGATGGTCCTTATGGTTTGCACTCTATAACGCATTTAGTCCTCAACTTTTGCCAAAAGTACACAACTGCTTCTTATGTTTTTCACTTTGTAACGTATTTAGCCCCAACTTTCAGTGACTAAATGCGTTACAAAGTGCAAACCATATGAACCATCCATGTACTTTTGGAAAAAGTTGGGGACTAAATGCGTTACAAAGTGCAAACCACACGGACCATCCATGTACTTTAAAAAAGTTAGGGACTACATCCAAAATCTTGTTTAACCACAGGAACTATCACTGTATTTACTCTAAAACCAACATGTTTTATAGTACATTTAAAACCATACTTTAAACTTTTACATATTTAAAAATTATTTCTTATGCATTTGAAAATCACAAAAATGGTAAGTTGACCACCAAAGTTATCAAAAATAAACATTGAGTAATTTATTTACAACCATAAACATTGTAATTTTCAACTAATAAAACAACTAGACATGGCATATTTGGGTGCAACAAGAGAAGTTGACGTATACTAAGGCGGATGAACTAGATTGCAACACGCATACTCATCGGGCGAAAACCATGAATGGTGGTGACTCATTAGGTAAAAGTTACGCTTGGTAGTGACTCAATGTGCGAAAATCAAGCTATAGGTCACTAGCGGCGTAATGGAAACATTGACTAAACAAGCGGTGTTTATATCCTTTTGACAATATATGGTAAGGTAAAATTAAAAATACATATATGCTTACCAAGGCTATCTCCTACTTTGAAAGTTTTTCCTTTAACCCATTTAGTGTAATCGACACTCAATGCCCAACCAGCTGAGTCTCCAACCGTATAATCTTTAGCTGTGCCGAACGATACATTGCTCAATATAACTATCAAGCAAACCACCACAGCACCATAGGTTGCCATTTTTTGTGTGATTTGTGAGAAACGAAGTGAGAGTATTTATGGGTTAATATAGGGGAGTTTGGTTTGATGTGATTGGGTTCGGTTCACTCACTATGCTTGGGTTGGAAGTCATACCTAATCTTCAAAAGATTAAGTGTTAGTTTTATTGTGAAAAAAAAAGCAAAACTAATAAAGTTTTGTTATATTAAAAGTTTAATTCAAAAGTTATATAACTATGAAATTTTATTTCTTATTTAATTTCGAAACTTGCTTCTAATTTCAAACCATTAAAACTTATAATAAAATGACAGGTAAACGAACAACAAGTTACATCGCAACCCTTTTGAATAGCAAAACTGATCCAACCGAAAAGAAAGCAAGTTTATTTTAACTATGATAAGTGATTTTATTTTTCAATTTCAAAATGTATCTTAGTTTTTCTGTTAGAAGATCGTATTATAACCGAAAATGATAAAAGGAGAACCAACCACATGGGAAATCATGTGATGCGGGGTCTATATATGTAACAACTGCACCTCCCACTATTTGTCCGTACGCTACTTTCTCTCATAAGGATTTATTATATTATATTATAATTAAATTAAAATGTAACCAAAAGTTTACATTCTTTACTATATCAACATGTAACTAACATATTATATTACATTGGTTTTACATAAAATTCAAGACACCACAAAATTTTATCGTATCATCAAAACAACTAAAAAACAGGTTTGATAGTAGTAAATCAGTTTTATCATCAAAACAACAAAAAAAAAAGACTTGATTTGTAGTAAATCGTTTGAACAGAAAAATCCGACAATAAGAGTTTTAAAACCGGTTTCGAAGCTCAAGATCCCTAACCGATCTATAACCGCTGGTTCGGTTCGGTTCTAAAACCGGTTAAAAAAACCGGTTTCGGTTTATTTTCCGGTTTCAGTTCTAAAAACCGGTTTTTTTACACCCCTACCCCCCCCCCCCCCCCCCGCAATCACAAATTTAAATGTTCAAATTTCGCGCTATCAAGTGAAGAACATTTTTCACTTCGCTTAATTAAAATAGAGTTTCAATCTTCCAAACCGGTATGAAAGCCTCGGATCTTGTTGTTTTGCCACCACTTAGATTTATGTGTATGCACATTGAACTTCAATGATTGAAGCATTAGCGTGTGAAAATCCTATGTCTTTTCATGATAACTCTAATGACTTTTGCATGGCGCATGGACAAGTCTTTGGTTACTTTAGTTGCAAGTTACACTAAAAGTAGTAGGTGTAATGAGTCATCACGAATTTTGTTGAAAAGGAACACCATCATTAGTTCAAGAAATGAGTTTTAGTCAATACTTAAATCCAACGTATTAAGCAGTCTGTCAATAACTCACCATCAAATTAGGAGCAAAAATTTGAAATCCCAGCTTATATTCAGTTTTAAGTAATAAACAAACTTTTGAAGAAAGTACACTACTGGTCCCTGAGGTTAGCCAAAATTTTGGGTTTGTTCCCTATCTTTTCGAAAGTTCACGAATGGTCCATATAGTTTGCACTTTGTAACGCATTTAGTCCCCAACTAACAAATCTAAAGGTTTCAGCGGGTTTATATTAGGGACCAAAAACCTTACAAATGCAAACCATAGGGATCATCTATGTAATTTTGGCAAAAGTTGAGGATTAGATGCGTTATAAAGTATAAACCACAGGGATAATGTCACATATTATGAGTTTTGCTATATTACCAGGATTAAGGTGTCGGTCCAGTTTGAGATTGGATGGTTTTTAGACCGATCCCGCAAAACCAAATAGTGAGCGGGTCTGGACGCGAATCAGAACATTCCCCATGTTTAGATTCATAACTCTTACGAATTTAATATATTGAAACAAAAAAAAAGTGGCTATGTTTAGATTGATTAAGCTTCAACTTCAGCTGTTTGTGCTTGCTCTCCCCCATCACTTTCTGATTTGCTTGATTAGTCTTTGGATTCAAGAACCTTTTTTGTAGACTGTCTAAGAAATCTTTTGCTAGGCGCCACTCGAATCGGCCTCCCCATAAACATCTACACCACAACATGATCAACAAGTCAGAGGTGTCAGAATTAGGGGTGTTCAGAATTCGTTTCGAATTCGAAAAATTCAATTTAATTCGAGTCCTGGAAATCGAATACGAATTTATAACTTTAAATTCGATTCGAATTATATTTATTTATCATTTACATATAATATATTAATACATATATAACTTTTATTGGGCCATATCATAAAATAATCTCTAAATTTATTCTAAATATTAAAATAGCCCATTTCCTAGCCATTACCAAACCCATAACTTAACAAATTAATTACAACTTTAGTTTGAATTTAAATCAAATGAATTTATTAGAATTTATCCGAATTCGAATATTTAATGGAATTAGAATCGATTTCGAATTAGGATTTTAATTCGAATACGAATTCTAATCGAATTGGCTGGTTCTTAATCAAATTCAAATCGAATTAGAATTCAAGCAAAAGAATTATTCGAAAAATTCAATTCAAGCAATTCAAAAATTCGATTCGATGAACACCCAAGAAAGATCAGAAAGGGTAGCTTTTAACACACCTTTAGCTGAGCTTTTAAATTTACCCATTTGGCCGAAAAAGTAATAAAATCAAAATCGACCCATTTTAACATAAAAGAGTCGCGAACTCGGGGTTACCTTTCCTTGAAAAGCATTGAGAGTAGCGTCAGCCTCCTGTTTTGTATTAAATGAAACAAAACCGTAACCAGCAGAGCCTCGTGGATTTTGATTAAAAATAATCTCAGCAGAAACGGCATTACCGTTTTCAGCGTTAAAGAATTCCACAAGGTCTTTTGATCTTGCTTTAAACGATAAATTTGCAACAAATAAATTGTGTACGGGAGCTGGTTTCGGTTGTGCAGGGGGGGATGGTTCTTTGGTCTTCTTTGGCTTTGCCCACGTTAGGTTTAGTGTTCTACCCATAAATTCCTGTATTCCGTAAAAAAAAATAAGATGTAAATATGCTAAAAGCGTGTAGAAGATTTCAGTATCATAGTCATAGATAGACACATATAGTTCCTTCAACCCATGAGAAAACAAACTGATTAAACTTTAAAGTACAGGCGAACCTTTCACTATTTCATACTTTAGCAGGTGTCCCACTAGTTTTATTTAATAAGTTTGAAAAAAATAATCTTCTTGTAAAAACTTATGTTTAAAATTAACTATTAATCGTGTGACATCAGATGCCACATGACAAATAGATGTATACCAGAATGACATATAAGAGAGTACATCAACCGATTTTGAATAATCAGCAAAAGATAACGACACATGTTGAATAGTTAATTTGTTTCTACAATCGGTAATAAAATGTAAATGCTACAAAAAACAGAAGTAAAATGAAACTTGGTTGCCAAAGTCAGTAATAAATGTGGGTTGGTTTTCATTTTAGACTAATATAAAGTTAGGTGTTAAAATCAGGAAAAAGTGTAGAGTTTGTTTCAACTTTCAGTTTCATGTAGTTTTGTCTGCATGATAAATTTCACTATCAGAGTCAAATAGTTCCTTTATAGCATAAGAAATCTGTATAAATGTACAGTCTATATGATTGTTTGACTTTCACAGTCAAATACTTCCTTCCATCCCATGAGAAAAGTGAAAAGACTTCATCTTTATGCCACAAGAAAGTGAAGAATTTGACTTCTGAAGTCAAATACCTCATCTCATGAAAAAAGGCAAAAGTTTTGTCTTTATGGCAAAAGAATATGAGTAACTTGACATTCGTAGTCAAAAAAAGTCAATAGAAGCAAAAAGATTGCATCTTTAATAAAAAATTATGTTCTACCTCAACGCATGGTTTTGACTTTTGAACATAACTTGAATATATAAATTACCCTTCAATAAAGACATATAAACATATCATGTCGACTTGAATCGTTAGCAGAAAATGCTGCAAGTTTTTATGTAAAATCCCAAACAAAAGTGTTACAATTTCCATGCGAGAAAGAAAGTATGCAATTTTGTAGGTACAAATATATTTCATGATTAGTATCCACAACTTTGTGAACGCTAACTCGTCCTACCTACACAATTCATAGCAATCAATTTGGAAAAGAGCAAGTTCAAAGAAAAAGCAAAATATATATGCATCTATCAATGAACTACACTCACATATGATTGAAGATTTGTGAAAGCTGCCAATGCTTCCTCATGTGAACCCATTGAAACAAACACTAATCCTCGGTTTCTGGTTTTGCTATACATCGAAAT
This sequence comes from Scalesia atractyloides, assembly GCA_947069175.1. Lineage (NCBI taxonomy): Eukaryota > Viridiplantae > Streptophyta > Magnoliopsida > Asterales > Asteraceae > Scalesia > Scalesia atractyloides. Next base: position 2,662,146 of record CAMTDV010000029.1, read on the forward strand.
CTAAATGAGGATAAACAAACTAAATTAGTCAACAAAAGAACACACTAAAAAGAGTAAATAGTGTATAGGCTGTCAATGTAAAAAGATTTTATACAAACAAATTATTTGAAAGAAAGATATTGTCAACAACACAAGTCTCAAATATAAAAGAAAGTGCCATCCTCCAATAATATGTTGGGACACATTGGAGTAAATCTTGATGCCAAAACAACAATGGATTCACTTTGGTTTTATATCATTCCCTTGCATTGGACATATTACATTAGTGGAATACTTGAATCTACCCAAACACGCAACATTTATGCAAGCAAATTGAAAGGAAAAACCGAAATTAACTTCCAAATCCTGGTCATCCCAAGTACGCAGGGGCGGACCTACCTTATTGGTAGGGGTAGCCTCCGCCTATGATGCACTGGGACGGGTACAGGAACGGGGTACCGGTACGGGGATGGGCACGGGAAACGGCAAAACTAAAAAAATTAAGAAGCGGGGACGGGACGGGTACGGGAATAAAAACATATAAAAAAATAAATATATATCAAAGATAATGTAACACAAAAACCCAAATTAGTTATATATTGATGTAAAGCTAAAAAATCTCATATCTTACTAATCTAATCAAACGTTAACAAGCAAATCCGCTTTCAAGTTCCGTTCATCTAATGAAAGATCAGCAAACTCCAAATATCCTACATCTTCCATCGAGTCAAAAGCATCTCCACCCACATCCCACATATTTACAACATCGTTAGGCGCCCTAGACAAAAGCCGAAGATTGTTGTGGACGTAAACCAAGTCTTGAGCAGACTTGTAGTCAATTTGTTCCTCCTAAGCGAGTGGATAAATGCATAGGTGCTCCAATTTCGCTCAGCACATGAAGACGAACTAGGTTGTCCAAGTAATTTAAAAGCTAAAGTTTGGAGAAGAGGGGTTTGAGCACCAAAGTTAGCCCACCATGACTTGGGTTCCATAGTATCCATCTTTGTAATACATGTTAAATCTTCAAAAGGACCAACCTTCATTGAAAACAAAGCATACTCATCCAAGACTCTATCATGCTCATCATCATTAGGAAACAATCTCTTAAAACAAGTCCGCCTCTGTTGTGAAATTTCTCCATCCCTATGAGGAGGGACTCTTTCACTATTCTCAAGTAACCATGCGTCACTATAATATCTACAACATTTAAAAGTAAAAATATAAATACATAATAGAAACCAAGCATGTAATTTTAAATCATATACCTTGGATTTAAAGAGTGTGCTAAACAATGTAGAGGAGTGTTATTCTTCGTCCACCGAGCCACTAAAACTTGATACACAACATCATAAAAGATACTATGAGTAAATAAGGGACGTTTTTCTTTCTTGTAGATCTCGGCCTTCACCTTCTCAATCATTGAATCCCACATCTCATACACGGAATGTAGACATGATTTGTCGGTGTCACAAACTCTGATCATATCATATATCGGTTTAGTAAAACTAAGAATGTATGATACTTTATCCCACCAATCGTCATCCAAAATCTTCTCTTTAAATGTACATCATATTGATACAACACATATAACATAAAGTTTATTATATTTCCTTAAAAAAATCACATAGTAACATGAATAATATATGTGGTTTCAGAATTTGGCTCAATTATATAAATATATGGTTTTCTCAATCAAAAAGCATTTAAACCAATATAGTTTCCACACACATCAGCCCATAAAATCGCCTAGGTATTTAGGCCCATTTGTAAAGCAAAACCATCTCCCCAAACTACCCTACCAACCTTATCGACCCAACAACTTGCATCCATGGTTACACATGCTCACAGTTACATATATATGTAAAGATCACTCATAAACATTCAATATCCATATATATATGTGTATATATACAACGCTCTCTATAAATATTACAATCAACCGAGCACGTTACACATAACATCACATACACAATCTCGTAAAATCACATAGTAACGTGAATAATATCAAAAAAAGCACAAATCACTCAAACATAATATTCATGCAAACAATTAACCATAGTTTAGCATGAACACAATTAGGGTTTCATATTTTCATACCTTTTATACCGAGCAAGTGTGCTCTAACTCTTGAATACGATCCTTGTCGATTTTCACCACAAACTTTGCACTTGAATTTCCAAGTTCCTCCCGAACCTTGCTTTTCTTGTTTTTCCACATAATCCCACAATGGAGGTTCATCTATGGATGATAATGATCCTTGTGTTTCTTCATTAGATGCCATGATTTTGCCTTTTGGAGTTTGAATGGGAATAGAGATGAAGAAGTAGATGATCGCCGTTTAGAGAGGACTAAAGGCCGTAGGGTTTTAAGAATTTACGTATAAGTGTATAACTGATTTGTAGGGGCTTTATTTTATAATAGGAATGAATAAATATCTTTTTTCTAAAAACCCAAAAAAAAAATCCGGAAACTTGCAGGAACGTTTCGCCTGCACGTTTCTTCGCCGTCCCCTGCGCCTGCACGTTTCTTCGCCGTTTCCTAACTGCGGGGACGTTTCCCGGCCGTCCCCGTGGCGTTTCCGTCCCCTGGCAGTCCCCGGGACGGGAGTCGGCTGTTCCCAGACGTTTCCGTGCTTCAGAGGCCTCCGCTACCCTTGACGCTCCGACGGTAGTGTAAATTTTTGAAAAATTTGACATTTTCTTGATTTCGTTACCCCTTTTCTATAAAATGTTCCCCTACGAAGATTTTCTGGATCCGCCATTGCAAGTACGGATGACAATAAAACGGGTATTGGTAATCAAGTCCCATACCCAGTTGTAAAACTGTGTCCCAAAGTTGGTCCAATATCTGTCAGGTAATTACCACCAACCGGGTATCAGGTATTCCCATTAGTTTGTTAAAAACTACCATCGGGAATTCGAAAGACATTTCTTACTATTTTATTTATTATTTTCCAAATACATGAAAAACATAGAAACAAAAAATGAGGGAACTAGTAGATTACTCTGCTACCAAGCACAAAGAAATATAAAAGGAAAAAGAAAATTAACGAGCCGGGTGTCAGCTGATACCGTACCCGACCCATACCCGCGGACCCGAAACGCAGCATTTGAACATATTTATCTGAGTATTTTCATTGAGTTTGAATGGGTTAAGTTATCCCCTAATGAAAACTTAAAACAGGTTGCAATTGAGAGGACAAAATGTAATCTTTAACGAAATAGAATAAACCCAGATGAATATAAACAAAAAGATATACAAAAACAGCAAACCTCAATATCAACAACGGTGCCGTACTTCTGGAACAGGGGACGAATATCATCAGCAGTACAAGTCCAGGGAACATTCTGGGCGAGCAATCTCGTTCTAGACCCTTCATCCTCTTGTTCCTCTTCTGATTGTGGATAAAGTTGTCAACTGGAGGGGATTCAACGGCGGATTGTGTTCGGAAAATGAGAAGATTAGGCCTTTGACGTCGATTGGGAAGTAAAACAGAGAGTGATAGAGATGAAGAGGAGGGTTTAGGGTTTATGGGTTGAAGAATTGCTGGTTTTGTTGTTGATTAGAGAAGATGGAGGATGAAGGAATACTCGCCATTGACAGACAGTTTCTGTGAGCTCAAAGAGTAGTGGATAAGGGCTTTGATATCCCCCCCCCCCCATAAGCATTTTTTTTGGGTAAATTTATGAAGTTATAATGTTAATATAACTAGATTTTTCACTCATGTTTGTGACTTTGTTATAGCATAACGCTATGTTTCAACCGGTGCGTATTGTTACATGACATTAACGTCTAGACATAGATAAAAATAGTATGTCTTGGACGTTGCAATGCAAAGTCGTAAAAGTAATTTAAATATTAACGTGGTTAGACATAAATAATATAAGTATAATAATGTGTCGCATGTTGCGGTGTAAAGTCGTAAAAGTAATTTAGTCATTGACGTGGTTAGACATAGATAAAAAAAAGTATAATATTGTGTCACACGTTGTGGTGTAAAGTCGTAAAAGTCATTTAAACAAAGGAGGAGTCAAGTTATTAAGTAGAAAAGGTTGGAGGGTTAAAGTTGTCATTTACCAAAAGTTGAAAGTGAATATGTAAGTTACTTGAAGATAACGGTTAATAGTGTTTCATGTCAAAAGTTTGAAAGGTTAGAGTGCCATGTCAAAAAATTGAAAGTTAGCGTGAAAAGTCAAAAGTTTAAGGAGTTAAAAGTGTCATGTCAAAAGTTTGAGAATTAGAAAGAAAAAAACACGGACCTTTTCATTTAAGAGTATATAAATTTATATATATTTTTATATATTGGAAATGTCTTGAAATATATAACGTTGGAAGAATTTAAATGGGTACATGAAACTAAAGTAGATCGGTAAACAACGGAGCCAAGTAGATTGATGAAAATAGAAGTAGCTTCAAATGACTCACAAAAAATAATGATTATATTTAAATGATTAAGGATTAGATTACTCAATTGATAAAGCTTATAAGTTAAAGGTTCTTAACATTTGAAATAAACATAATGATAAGCTAGGAAACTAGATCTTCATCCCTTGCTTCTTGTTTTGGCGTGCCAATCTTCTATCCGTAGTATTACCGGCCCAGATTAGTTTCTCCTTCGAGCCAAAAGCTTTTCCATGAGGTAAAGTGTGTCACCTGTCACTAAAGTCGATACTCGGATCAAATTGCCCACTAAACTTTAAGGCCACCATTAAGCCCATAGATGCTCTTGCATCATAGACCATACATACTTGACAAACAGTATGACTAAAAAAAGTTTTAATGTTTGTTAGGTTCGCTTTCGAAAATACTTATGGTGATATACGAACATGATTTAATATATGAAATTATTTGACGTTTCTGAAATAAATAAATACCAACATACAAATGTAAAAAAAATGATTATTCTATTTTTTTATAGTTTTTATATTCTTTTGAAACTATTCTCTATAAGAGATCCGACCTACCTTTAACACAGTTATAGTTGCCTTTATATTGTACTAACCAATATTGTACGTTTCGCCTTATTTCTGTTTCTGGTTATGAGTAGAGACCTATAAAAGCCAAACACGCATAACTATGAAAATCTCATTTGATCCATTTTCAAAGCATCCAAGACGCGTTCGTCGTATTTGAGACCCATCATTCCTCAGAAACACAATATGTTTACTATTCATAGATGATGTAGCATTTGTCTAAGACCAGAAATACACTTGCTTCTGATAACAAACAATTCTGAATAAATCATGAAAATATAAACAAAAACAAAGAACCGGAAAGCTGTCACATGTTCTGTTCCGAAACTGCTAACTTATACGATGTATAAAAGCCACATAGATAAGATGTTAAAAAATGTAAATCCAGATACAATTCAACACAATTGTTCATATGATGACTACACCAAGGCATGACACAACCAGTGATAGTTTCCGAACAGAAACTACGCTTTGAAGTTAGAAACCTTATCGCGCTTCTAAACCATCCTAAGGTTACCAGAATTAAAATCTTAGCAAAAGATTAGTAAAAACTCAGAATCTTCCAGAAGTTACTTTTTGTGCAATCGCGATTCGGGGGTGTTGTGTCGCAAAGGAGACAATGCTTTTCTTGGTGAACCAGAGTCAATGAAGTCAAGTTTGTTCTCAATTGGACTGCAATCTCTAGGACTAGACTTCCGTTTATTATTCTGCAGAACGATTATATTATTTCCGTTAGAAAAATATTCCTTACAATTTATAAAATATGTGTTTTACTCACCTTCAAGGATGCACTATTATTCTTTCCTCCGGAATTGCTTAGTTGTCTTTCCTTTTGGAGTAACTTCATCAATCTCCGATTCTCCTTATCCAATACGTTGTTTTCTTCAAACAACACTTTGACCTAGTCAAACCCAGGTTTAGTTAGTCATACGCACTCGCAAACCCACACACAACAAACTTAATGGGCCAAATGTTTTGTATTGAGTGGAATGGGTCAGGCCATTGGGCCACAGACACTTTTTTTTCTTAATTTTTTAGAGTAAAATGTCATTTTCCCTAAGGTTTGGTCAGTTTTGTTACTTTCGTCATAAGCTTTGTTTTTCTGCATCCAAATTGCCCTTTAAGTTAACGAAAAAGACGGAAATACACCTGACTTAACAGAGAAAAATGGATGGAGTTAACGAGCCGGATGAAAATGGCAAGATTTCAAACCTTTTGGATCCAAATGCGGAAAAACAAACCTTTGGACGAATGTCGCAAAACTGGCCAAACCTCGGGGACGGAAATGGCATTTTACTCCTTTTTTTGATATATAATAATAATAATAATAATAATAATAATAATAATAATAATAATAATAATAATGTGTTATATATGATTAAAAAAATGATATTAGTACAATATAATCTAAATCACTGAATAGCCCTAAGATGGCTTTCAACTTGTTTTTTCTGCACAACCCATTTGACCTCTTCCCCTTTGACTAAAATTCAACATGAAGCAACCACTTAATAAATAAAATAGGTCAAAAACAAACCTCTTCTTCGGCTGTAGAGAGATTATTCCGTAAATGATCCTTTTCTTTCTGCAGTATCTTCAATGTGGAAACTAATGCTAAGACCTTTTGAGTTGATGGCTTCAAACTACAATAACACAGTTAAATTAAATAAATATTTGATAAATTTGACGTGACGAGTGAAAAACTCTTTATCACAAACCTTTCCCAAAGTTCCAACATCTTTTGCCACACCTCCACACCGCTATTTGCTTCCAAGAAAGAACGTGCCGTTGATTCCACATCGTCTTTGTTGATCAAAGTCGATAATAATGTATCAACAAGAAGATTTTCGGTAGATGCAGTTTTTGTAATCTCGCCACCCTTATATCAAGAAAATGTTTCTCATTAATAATTAGAATAATCACATGCATACGCCTGTAAATGAACCGAACGAACATGAACAAAGGCATGTTCGTGTTCGTTCATTTAGCTTTAACCGAACACAAGCATATAATCAAACACATTTTCTTTTTGTTCATGTTTGTTTATTAAGAAAATAGGCATGTTTGTGTTCGTTCGTTTACAACCTTAACGAACAGTTCACGAACGTAAACGAACATAAACAAACAAACTTAAACGAACATAATTTAACAAACAATAAACAACACAAAATAATTGAAGAAACATAAATGAACAAAATTTAGGGGGTGTTTGTTTAGCTCTTAATGGTTTAGACCTCTTACTGGTTCAGACTGTTTGTTTCGCGAGCAGATGTCTGAATGGTTTAGACATTTGCCTCTGAATGGTTAAGCATTATACTGAGTCTAAATGGTTAAGACCTCTAATCTGAATTGGTCAGACATTTGCCTCTGAATGGTTAAGCATTATACTGGCTCTTAAGTTCAGCACTTAATGGTTCCTCTTACTGGTTCAGTACTTACCCATTCAGAAGTTGCCAAACAACCCCTTACTTGACATAAAGTAACATTTTATATAAATTAGTGATCAAAAAAATAAATTCCATTAGAAAACCCGTTTTAATTAATAGAAAGCCCAATTACCATTTACTTATAGTTATATAAGTAGTTTGGAAGTTCGTTTTATAGTATTTATATAAATATAACTGCTTATGTATCTAAATTATAACGAATATTATCGAACACAAATGAATGAACATAAAGTATGTTCACGAACAAGACGTGTGTTCATGTTCGTTCGTTCATTTAATTAAATGAACAAAAAAATGTGTTCATGTTCTTTCGTTTATTAAATAAACGAACATCCCGCTAAACAAGTTGATGAACATTTTAAACGGCCTACACATGCATATAAAGGGTTTATCAGGTCCTAACTAGCAAAAGAACAAGCAAAATTAAGAACCTTAAATATTAAACTAGGCAAGCATGTGACAGTATTGTGTTATTTCAATAATGCTAATAACCGAATTACCCATAAGCTGCTTTAGGAAAAAAGTAAAAATCTTTCAATCTTACTAAATCGTAACATCTAAAATTCAAATGAAATGATTAATTACCTGTTGACCCTCAGATTTATGCTTATAGACATTAGTTCTTTTGACAATTTAGTTAATTCTTGTTCTAAATCACGGACACGTGTCTCTGCCTCCTTAGCTCTGTTATCAGCTTCATTTCCGAAGTCCATTAAAGCTTCTCGATCATGGTCGTATAGTGAACACTCTTTCTCCCATTTATTGCATTGATTTAACAGATTAGCACATTCCATTGCTAACTTCTGATTTTCTTCCACAAATTTCTTTACAGCTTGTGCATTCAAGGCTGATTCAGCCTGCATACAAATTCAATGTAAGAAAACGAAACCTTACAATAATCATCATGAGAAGACATTGATTCAACCCTGAAAAGTGATTATTTCGACTTCAAATGTTGAACTTCTGAAGCATGTCAGCATGATATGTTGATTGAAGCTATGGATACGTAAGTAACTTTACATTTTCCATAATCAATCCAAGTCTCGAAATCTCATTATTTAAAATCTTCTTACATACTGAACAGCAACATGTTTAACTCAAGATTAGCGTGTAGCTGCTTTGAATTTTAATACCTACATTTGAATATGCTACTAATTTGAAAATTAGGATGCTAACCTCAAACCCATGACCTATTGGTCTAGTGGTATGGTGTTTCTCCTTACAAATGTGAGGTTGTGGGTTCAAATCCTTGTAAGTGCAAGTAAAGGTGGATTTAAGGTGTTGAATAGTTTGCCATTAAAAAAAAGGATGCTAACCTCAAAGTGATGAACATTAAACGTGTAATAAAATTATTTTCTAGGGGTGTTTAGGTGTGTGCACATGTGTGTTGTAACAGCGAATAGTTCGACTTCCATATTTTGTAGCAATCAGTTGATTAAAGCTAGGGATACATAACTAACTATAGTGATATATTGGTGATACATCAGTGATAATATCGGTTATCAGTCCCCATGTAAATATCGGTACCGATATTATCGACGATATTGACCGAAATAACCGATAATTAACCAATATATCACCGATTTTCCCGACATCAGCACCTTTCTTCTTAGTTCTACCAATCGTCTTTCTTCTTATTGCTGCCATTACTGTTTTAAGTCTTAATTGTTGATTATTAGTGTTAAATGTTAGCGTTTTAAGTCTTAATCAGTTCCTACTTGTAACTTGCTACAATTGTTAGTGTTTTGCAAGTTACAAAAGGTTAATTTGTCAATGGAAAGAGAGTATATTGAATTGTTAGTGTTAACTTGCTATATATAGATAAGTTTTGCATGATATTAAAATTATGGATATCCCACCGCGATAACCTATATCTCAAATATCGGTCCTTGACCGATATCTGATATTTTACCACATTAACCATTTAGAACTATACATTCTCAACAATCAATCCACTTCTCAAAATCCATTGTTTAAAATTTCTTACAAACTGAACGAACATCAACATATTTAACTCAAGATAAGTATGTAGCTACTTAGAATTTTAACACCAACATTTTCCTATAAATCCCACTTCTACTATATGCTACAAACTTGAAAACTAGGATGCTAGTATCTAACTAATGAGCATAAAAAGTGTAACAAACTATATACATTCTCAATAACCAATCTACTTCTCAAAAATCTCCATATTTTGACCTAAACTAATCATCATCTCTTTCAGACACAATAACAAACAGCTTAACTGCAATTCAAAACAAATCCTAAATACCTACAAACCCTAATAAAACCAATTCATAACAAGCAAGTTAAACTAAAAGAAAACGGTAATAAGGTATATAATAAACACAAACCCTAACACGCTCGATGACGTCATCTTTCTCATTCAATTTGGACTTCAAATACAAGTACTGATCGCGAAGTTGCCGTTCTGTTTCTTCAGAAGATTGAAGCTTTAACTCAAGAGTACTTGTGGATACCGGAAGACCTAGCGAATAATCGATCGTTTCACGGATGAAATCATCGGTTTCTTGTGGAAGATCCATTGATTGAAAAGAATTAGAAGTATATGTGGTGAAATTGAACAGAAAGAAACCCTAGATCGAGTATTTTGTTGTGTAAATTGATGGAAAGAAGACAAGATTAGGTGAAGATTGAAAGGATTTGGTCTGAAGGTGAATGATAATTTTTTAGGGTTTTGTTTATTTGAAATTGGGGAAGAGCCGTTAGAAAAAGGGTGTGTGCGCATTTTAGCCTTTTCAAAATATTTGCTTTCACAAGATTTGTAAATTTAGCCCCTATCTTTCAAACCGTCTACAAAAGCGGGTAAATTTTCGAGTTAGGAAAACGCGTCACCTCAAACTACTCACAAAAACAAACCAAGTCGGGTAAATCCCGCCAGCAAGATAATAACCATTTTGCATCGGCCGGCATTAAACAAGAAAAGACACCTTCGAGCCAGTCCCATGCATTTCGTTATTGAACAACAGAGATTGATGGAGAACATTGATGTAGTTATTCGAACTGACAAGACCATAGTACACATACCAAAACCATGTGTCATATGACACTACTGATTCGAGCATGATCGTTGGGTATTGGTGATCTCTGATAAATTGGGCTCACAAACTTGTCAGACACATCCTCCAAACGACATGTGTACAATCGGTATTATCGACCGACCATCCCTGAAAGGCCCCATTTAGCTTCATGCGTGTTGTAAAAGCGTGTAATGTTGTGGTTAGTCGGTCTACGTAGAAACTTTATACTGTATAACATTATAATTGAATTGCAAAAATATTCTCGAGAAGTTTTAGCAGACATAACTAAATATCCATCGTATTCGTCAAGAACATTCTAGTAGCGAGTTAACGAATAATTGATGTGCATTTCTGAATCGACGTGAAGCTCTTTATTAATATCCCGTCATAACCTTCATGAAACCATTCAAACTTAGTATCTGCATTTATATCCTAGACAATTTTTAAAAACAATTTCTGTAACAACCAACCAATGGCGGAATACGTCGGAGTGTATAGATTGCTCACAACTCATGGTACTACTAAAATTGGTATATTTAATTATAGCAAATTAAATGTCACGTACAAGAATCAAATTGTTTTTAAACATTACATAACATGAAAAAGGTTTTGTTTATTAAGTCTATGTCCAAATGCGTCCTTTATAAATAAAAGACATTTTCATGCATTTTGAAGACAAATGACAAAAAATACTAAAATAATAATGTAAGAAAAATCTCTCCTATCTAATAAAGGAAATATAAGCATGATATCACAATGCTTACGAGATAATTAGATAGGCTATCCAACAATACACATTTTAGCTAATTATTGAATTATTAATCTTATATTTTCAATTTTATATTTGATGTATTTATATTAATATTAAGTACTAATTAAATTTAATAATGGAGGGGGTTTTGAATTTGAACAGATTATGGGGATATGTATAATGCATGTTAGTATTCATCATATCAATCTCATGCCCCAATTCTCATCACCATATACTACCCTAACTTCTTCATCTTCTCCACACCCTCCACTCTTCTCTTCCAAGGATTTCTAAATTTGAATTTGAATTCGAATAATAACCATCTTAATCCAAGTTGAGAACAACAATCTGAGTTTTGTTGATGATTTGAACCATGCAAAAGACATATGGAACATGAAGGCATGGAACATGAAGGTGTCAATCATTCGAAAATAGAATCAAAGTTTTAAGATGGTTCTAAACCTTCACTAATCACCTACTTTTCTTTTTTATTTAAAATATATCTAATTTATATAATCTATCTATAAATTATATAGATAATAAATGTATTTCTTTTATATTAAAAATATATTTTTTATAAAATTATTTTTGTATTTTGTTATTTATTTATTATTTTTTAAATAAAAAATTATGATAAACTAAAAAAGAGAATAATATATTAAATAAATTAGTAAGTGATACTATAATATTTAATATTTCCAACGACTCTTTTTTTTAAACGACTACTATTCTAACGACCCCCTTTTCAAACGACTATTGTTCCAACAACTATTTTTCCAGTCTCTATACATAAATATTTCGTTTTACATCCCCTAGAAAAACGCCCCAAAACACCTTCCAACCGCCCTCTGGGCATTATTTAAAAAAAATGTGTTTGGCGTTCTTTTTTCCACGCCGTGTTCAATTTGATTTGGCCAATGATAGGTTGGATGCTTTTTGTTTGCCCAATAACATTTTCAGATGGTTTTTTTTATTTAATTGCTTAACACCCCTTTTAACATGAGCCCCACAATGCCCACATCTTCACTACACCCATTTTAGAAAAACGCTTCATAATGCCTCATTACTGACTGACAGGACTGTCATATGGCACAAAACGCCCAAGGGTGGGGACATTATTTATGTGTTCCACTACACATGGTTTTAGAATTAATTGAATGCTTATCCGGTTGTGATGACAATTATCTATGATCAAAGTTTGTTAACCTTTATGCTTATAATTATTAGAATTAATTGAATGCTTATTCTAATTTAGTTGACTGTTCAAAATTTTTTTTTGAAATCTGTATTTTTGTCTTTATGAGAATGTAATGGTTTGTAAATCTTTAGGCATATAGTGGTTAGTATTTACAAATGTGATAAGACTTTGCATATCAATTATTCTAGAAACAAATAGAAAAAACATCAATGTATTTGAAAGAACATCATTCCAAGGTAAAAATCTCATGACGTGTCTATTAATATGCTTTTAGCATAAATACATATTCGAATCCAATACCTTTAAAACAAGTCATGTAATAACCACAACAGGTAATTAACCTTTTTGTTTAAATCACTAACTTTAATTATTTGATAAACATAAACAAGAAAACCACAAGCCACATGAGATCAAACCTAATGTTGCTTGGCTTGTATCATATTCATCGATTGCCATATTTTACACAAACACTTAGATTAACTTGATATTGCTCGATTTACAACACGGGAGTATGCTTCTTTCGCCTGAGAGCAAGTTTCGTGAGTTTATAGACATCAAGAGTTGATGTAAATATTGGTTTTGTTAAAAGAAAATAATCACTGACAGTAACTAAAACTTATATACATTGTTTCATTTAGGTCACCTAGTTTAAAAAAAAATCTTAATTTTACATTGTGTGAAGTTTTCTCTTTTTGTTATGTGACAAATGACCAAGTTGCGAATTTGGGATATCGAATATGTATAAAATTTCAATCTAAGTATATGAGTCGGTCGAGACAGATTTCAATGTAGGTATAACGAGTCTGTTGAGACAACTTTCACATAAAAGATGATTAACTCTTTATACACTTTTGTGTTAAAAAAGCCTTTATATTTATATATCAAATACGACTCAAAGACCTCATATGGCTCATTAAGACAAACATATTTTTTTATGATACCTGTTTATCCCAGTCGCATCTAATAGTTATGATGGCTAGTATCAACGTTTGGACGAGTGTCCCACCCAACATTCCGGCCCAAAGACCCTGTTATAACCAACAAAAGAGTTAAATCTAGCCGGGTTACCTAAACAGTATGTAAAAACAAAGGGCTAAATGTTGAACCTTAATGCCAAAACCAAGAAATCTTTCTAGTACAACACCAAGAGGAAGTCCAAGAACATAGTAGCTTAAAAGATTAACAATGGCAACGTGGGATTGCCAACCACAACCAAGTGCTACGCCTACAAAATTCAAAAATCTTGTTAGGTTGGTAAATTGGAATATTGGACGGTATATGAATGTCTAAACCACCTGTAAAAACTGGTTGAATGCAACTAAAAAGAACGGTGAGCGATAACAATACCGAAAGTTCATCCACCATGCTAATGACAATGTTGTTTGATGTAAAGATCATTGCTAGTCTATCGGGAAATGCAATGATTAGCGCACAAAACAGTAGGCCGACAAGGATTGATGTTAGCAACGATATCTTGGTGGCAAATATCGCGCCTTTTGCGTTGCCTGCTCCGAGCTCGTTTGCTACACGAACACTGTTCTAATAAAACATTACTAAACTTCATATGTTGCGATTAACAAAATGTATAAAGTTATATATTTTATTTGAGTTGAATAAATAAGAATAGAATAAAATCATGTTAATAAATATTAAACCATCCATCCTAGATAGAAATGATAAAAGTTTGTGGCTTTTTTCTAGGAGTGGTAATTTTCTTTTTTAACAACTAAATTACACAAAATCTGTTTGCTTGAAACTCTGACCTCAAAGAGAGCAACACCACACTAACACCTAAGTCTAATGGCTTTGTCACAATTGGACCCAACTTCCACCCGCAAGGAGTAGTAATTCCTGATATGACTTGAAACACAACAATAAAATAATCGCATTTTGTGTTGTCATATCGAACCCCTTTAAGCACATCGCGTTTTGGTTGACTGGTATAACCCAGTAAGCGAAAATCAACAAAGTAGACAAGTTTACTAGGTTTTTGTTTTTCTAAAAGTAAACATGTTCACGCTGGCTAAGCCACTGTTGCTAACATTTTGCCAGCTAAGCCCTTCTTACCTCCTTCCGGCCAAGGCCAAGCGTATATCGTGCCAATTACATTAATTCACGGGCTGTAGAGCTGCCTTCTTAGCATGCATCATTGATGTGGTGTGATGCGATTGATTACTTTTAGATATGTTTATTTTGAAACTTGGTTTTAAAAAGTGCGAGCACACAAAAGCGACAGGGTCCCCAGCTAAGGCACTAGGCGTAAAACGCAACACCACACCACTTTTCAGATGCGATGCATAATTTATTTATATTCTTTTCTTTATTTTCATAAGTCTTTAGTATCATTTACCTAAAGCTTGACATAACAACTAAACTTTATATATGTTTAATATCTATATAACCTATATGTACAACCTAAAATCTATATGTAAAACATCTTGGTGCACAAATTCATCTCTTTTCTAAAGCACAGACCCTCACCTCAAGCGTCGCCTCGCACCTAGGGATACCTTTTTAAACATAGGTTTGGAATGGGAAAAAAAATAATGTCTATTTTGTAAAAGAATTTGGAATATGTCTAATTCGGTGATTTCCCCTTTATATAAATGGTAGAATTTGGTTGACTTATTTTTTAATGAGTAAATTGTAACATCCGTCAAAAACGGATTTTACCAAACCCGCTCCGTTTATTAACCGAACAGTCAGTTAAAAATTTCGTTGCGAATTAAATGCCTAAAATAATTTTAAACGATACATAATCAATTATTATACGGGAATATATAATTAGTTTTTTGAAAAACTGTCAAAAATAAGAAAATAAAAATACTTTGGTTCTGCCGGGTTTCGAACCCGGGTCAGTACCGGTCAGCAAAGTCTTAACACTCAACACATAAACCACTGCGCCACTGATGTTCTCTGTTAATTATTAAGATCATTAAATTCATATCATGACTTTCCGAATTCAAAACCGCGCCCAAATGCAGTCGTCGGAAATCCCGGCGATCTCGCCAATAATTTAACGAATCCTTCCGTTATAACGTAAACTTTAAACCTATATCGGTTATAACTGACGTCTGAGTCCGCGACACACATCTATAACCGCCGGAAATCAACCAACGAATCAAGTTGAAAATCAGACCAAGTTCATCGATAACCTGCACTATAAATACCCCATCGAACCTCTGCAAACATTTTCGCTCAAACCGCACCCTTTCTCGGCGAAAAATCACTCGCCGGAATATTTCTGCTCATCACCGGAAAACCGGGTTCCTCATTTCTGAGCCTTACTGAACCCCCTAAGCTTATACCGAAGTCACCCATACCTTTTTCAAACTTTCTGAAGACTCGCTGCTGCAAGACACACGTCGCCGGAAGTGGTTGCTGTCGCCGGAATTCTGCCGGAAAACAGAGGAAACCAGTTGGTATACCTCACGCCCAATTTCTCTTTCTTTTTATTTATATCTCACCTATGATTAATCATAAAACGCTAAAGAAACCTGAATAAAACTTCGAAACCAGTCAGTCATCATTTCTGGATAAAACTCAACGAAGAAGACGAAGTTACGGAACATATAAGTATAATTTAAATCAAGAAATAACTCGGGTTAGACACACAGTCCAGCGGTGGACTGTGTGCACAATAAACACACTAACGTCTCGAGTTCGAATCTTGTCCCACACACGCTGCCTTAATAAATTTTTTTTGTTGTTAACCGAACCGGAGTCACACTGTTATATGTTAAGTACATTAATAATCGGAATAATAACCAAGTTAGGCACACAGTCCAGGGTGGACTGTGTGTATGTTTAATCAAAGCGCACGAGTTCGAGTCCGGTCTACTACATCGACCCGGACAATTATTCAAACTTTTTAATATGGCATAAATGAAAATGATTAGTTTGTATTTAAGAATAATAAAA
Organism: Scalesia atractyloides; assembly: GCA_947069175.1. Taxonomy (NCBI): domain Eukaryota; kingdom Viridiplantae; phylum Streptophyta; class Magnoliopsida; order Asterales; family Asteraceae; genus Scalesia; species Scalesia atractyloides. The sequence goes on from CAMTDV010000029.1 coordinate 2,678,456, forward strand.
ATAAGTTTAGTTAACAAGTTGGACACACAGTCCAGCGGTGGACTGTGTGTTTGCATAAGCCACAGGTCCCGGGTTCGAGACCTGTGGAGCGCACCGAGTCTTGGATTAAAATCGTTTTTAGAAAAAGGATGTTCTGTTTAAATCTAATTAATGTATAAATATAATTAAAAACATAAATATTTCGGGTTAGACACGTAGCTCAGTTGGTAGAGCTGCGTGCACGCGTACGGGAGGTCTCGGGTTCGAGCCTCACTCAGCGCACATGTAATACATACGAACCGGTCAACAGTCACTGTTACAGTCAAAGTCAAAGTCAACGGTCAAAAAAAGTCAACTTTTATTATTATTTTTATTTTTTATTTTTAATTAAAATCAATTAAAAATACTTAAAAATAACATTTTTAAGGTTAGAAAATAGCCTCAAACTCACAAAAATACACCCAACAATCCTACTAAAATGGATTAATAAAATCCGTTTACTTACCGAACCATAATGCTATTTATCTAGGTTAATTTCACTTGTGGTTAAAACCACTTCTCGTGCATTCAACATCATCAACCGAACGCACCCACTGTGAGTGAATCTTACAACTCCCCTTTTTAATTACACGTTTTGGGGTGTGTCATGTGTCTCAAATAACTAACTCGTTTATTTAAATTTGTGCCATACCATATCGTGACCTAAACTTAGATTGTTTATATTGTTGTGATTACTTATTTCATTTTGTCAAATTATATGAAATTCATTCATTAAGCCCATCAGTTCCTCGTGGAAGACGAGTTGAACAACGCGTGCCTTAAAACCAATCCATTATTGTTCATGTGTGTATCATTGAGTTTATATTGTTTATAGTTATGTCTTTCATATTATCATGTTTATGCAATTCATTCATTAGGCCCATCAGTTCCTCGTGAGAGACGAGTAGAGCAACGCATGCCTCTAAACGTTCCATTATTGTTCATGTGTGCTTTATTTAATGTCTAATGATTGTTGAATAAGTATACATCTATTTTTACTCATGTGTGGTTGTGCACTCATTTCATAATCAATTAAATAAACTTGTTCAAATGTTTTCCATAGAATTCACTCGCCAACTTTTTGTTGATCCAAAAACCCTTTTACACATTATACAGGTGAACAGGTTGAAGCAAGGAAAACATAGGAAATGCCTTAGAAGAGAACAAAGAAGCTTAGATTGATAGTTAGAACATGTTGTAATATTTAATGTGAATTTCCATTAAATTGTATTAATGAATATGAAACGTATAATAAATGTCATGAGCTTTGATGATAACCCAATCATGCCCCGATCACCTTTTCTGCTGCGGGTCGGGGTGTGACAGATTGGTTATCAGAGCCATGACTATAGGGATATATGATAGGTTATTAGACCCTTAGAGCCTATACTATAGTCTGCCTAAATTTTAATTGATTAGGTGGTTACATACAAACTTGTGATATTTATTTGTTTCATATTTGTTTATATTTACAGTCAAACATACATACTTATATACATATTCATTATACATATATCGATGTTCATGTATTCAATTTATTTTCATACTCTCATTATTCAAAGATTTTGTTGCAATTTTCAAATCTCATCAAAGTAAGTTCTGCGACGGGCATGTAGTAACTGGAAGGGTACAAGTACCGGTAGTCGGAACGTCCTGTCTAGGTTGGCATTCGTATAAATCCAATATAACGGACCAGTTTGCCTACCTGGGGACCAACGATGAGAGTACGAAGGACCTATTAGGCCAAAGCATGCCACACCAAACGTCGTTCGAACTAACCCACTTTGAGGTGTCACCGTGTCTACACCTGGACACATTCCGAATATCACACGTTGTATACATATTTCTCGATTTTCTCCGGGTTTTAGTGTACGCAACCTGGCAAACCCGTGCGAACCATATGAAAAACTGGTATTCATGGGGGCCCACATGATTACACAGGTAAAGTATGGCGGCATGTAGGGCCTAATGGCGAGCAAAGCCCAAGACATCCTATGGATGTAGTAGATTTATTTTTCTATAATTATTTTATGAATGTTCATTCCTAATGCGACCCATGATCCCAAATCGCTCAACAAATGGCTGCCGTAATACCCAACATTGTAATCCAAGTACAACAAGCACTTACCGCTAATCCTGTCAATCAAGAAAACCAAAACATTATCAACTCTCCCTCAAATACCACTAAATGCACCTACAAGCTTTTCAAATCATGCGACCCTCCAAAATACAAAGGGACTGAAGGCGTCACCGCTCTCCTCCATTGGTTTGAAGAAATGGAGAACACCTTTCTAAATTGCGATTGCCCCGATGATCGCAAAGTGCGTTATGCTACTGGTCGTTTATATGGAATAGCACTTACTTGGTGGAATACAGAGAAGGCCAAACGAGGTGTGGAAGATGCTATGACCTTAACTTGGAACGAGTTGAAGGAAATCATGACCAGACGATTTTGCCCAAGGAGTGAAATCAAGAAAATTAGAAGATGAATTTTATTCGTTGAAGCAAAAGGAAGGAGACCACACCACATACAACAAAAGATTCCTCGAGTTACATCAAATGGTTCCCAACATGTTCACTCCCCTCTACCGTTTGATCGAGCACTACATTCGTAGTCTTCCATCAAAGATTCAAGACCCTGTAATAAGTACCTCGCCTGCAACTTTGGAAGCGGCAATGGAGTTAGCAACAGAACTCACCGAGAATCGAATCCGAAACAAAGACTTCAAGGAGGAGAAGAAGAAGGATAAAAAAACCGACTGAAACCTCCGACTACACCCAAACCGAATCCCCTTCTCAACCCAACTCTAAGAGAACAAGAGACGGGCAACTTTTCGCTGCTACCCAACGGAATCAACCAATTTCACACGCCATACCCATCCAAGCTATCCCAATCACCCAAGTGGCACCCAACTCAACTTACCCAAATAAGAAACCATATCTTGGACCTCACCCTCGATGCAAGAACTGTTTTTATCACCATCCCCATACCTTACCTTGTCGTCTATGTGCAACTTGTGGACGCTATGGTCATTTGAGCAAGGTTTGCCGCACCTTTCAAAACCAAACCTCTTCCCCTACTCAAACCATAAACCAAACCTATCAACAACCCCAATACCCCATGTTCCCATATGCTCGAGCTTGTTTAAATTGTGGCGACCCTACCCACTTTAGAAACACATGCCCTCAATTGGTTAACGTCATCAACGCTCAAGCCCAATCAAACCCAGTTAACAAAGTAAATCAAGAAAACCCAACCACTAGGCCACCAGCAAGAGGAAGAGTCTTCAATATCAACGCCAATCCTGTCGAAGATAATGACGGCCCAAACGAAGATACCCAACTAGTTCTCTTCACCGAAGATCCAGATTCAACTCCTATCGTTTAGTTTTATGTTTTTCTTTATCACATAGAACCAAACATAACTTAAGGATAAAGCCAATGAAACGTTGACGAGAATACGGTGGATACGCCGTTGGTACTTCCTATATATAAGTATTCTTGTCAAAGGATCAGAAGCATTATCTGGCGGTTATGAGAGGTTCCATGTGTAGACTGTTAGAGTAATTATTGTTTATTATTTTCAGTATATGCAATTGCCGAGGCCGCCTGCTCCCCATTTATGAGCGTTGAGCCTGTTCCCCATTTTATTATGCGGTTGAACCTGGCGTGCCCGCATACGATCGGCTCCGTTTGATTGAGCCTTGATCGCACAGTTCATTTTACATTTTCATTACATGCAATACGCTCGGCTCCGTTTGATTGAGCCTTGAGCGCACAGACATTTTCATTTTCAGTACATGCAATACGATCGGCTCCGTTTGATTGAGCCTTGATCGCACAGACATTTTCATTATCAGTATCTTGTGGTTGTTGTGTTTGTTGTAGAGTCGCGTAGAACTAATCATGTCACACCCCGACCCGCAGCGGAAATGGTGATCGGGCATGATTGGGTTATCATCAAAGCTCATGACATTTATTATGCGTTTCATATTCATTTAATACAATTTAATGGAAAATTTACAATAAATGTTACAACATGTTCTAGCTATCAATCTAAGCATCTTTGTTCTCTTCTAAGGCATTTCCTATGTTTTCTTTGCTTCAACCTGTTCACCTGTATCATGTGTAAAAAGGTTTGGATCAACATAAAGTTGGCGAGTGAATCCTATGGAAAAACATTTGAACAAGTTTATTAAATTGATTATGAAATATGTGCACAACCAAACATGAGTAAAAATAGATGTAAACTTATTCCACAATCATTAGATATTAAATAAATCACACATGAACAATAATGGAACATTTAGAGGCACGCGTTGCTCTACTCGTCTCTCACGAGGAACTGATGGGCCTAATGAATGAATTGCATAAACATGAATATATGAATGACACAACTACAAACAATATAAACTCAATGATACACACATGAACAATAAAGAATTGGTTTTGAGGCACGCGTTGTTCAACTCGTCTCCCGCGAGGAACTGATGGGCTTAATGAATGAATTTCATATAATTTGACAAAATGAAATAAGTAATCACAACAATATAACAATCTAAGTTTAGGTCATGATATGGTATGGCACAAATTTAAATAAACGAGTTAATTATTTGAGACACATGACACACCCCAATACGTGTAATTAAAAAGGGGAGTTGTAAGATTCACTCATAGTGGGTGCGTTCGGTTGATGATGTTGAATGCACGCGAAGTGGTTTTAACCACGAGTGAGATTAACCTAGATAAATCGCATTATGGTTTGGTAAGTAAACGGATTTTATTAATTTATTTTAGTAGGATTGTTGGGTGTATTTTTGTGAGTTTAAGGCTATTTTCTAACCTTAAAAATGTTATTTTTATGTATATTTAATTGGTTTTTAATTAAAATAATTAAATAAAAATAATAAAAAAAATTTGACTTTTTCTGATCGTTGACTTTGACTTTGACCGTTGACTGACCGTTGACCGGTTCGAGTGCGAATATAAGTGCGCTGGGTGAGGCTCGAACCCGAGACCTCCCGTACGCGTGCATGCAGCTCTACCAACTGAGCTACGTGTCTAACCCGTCATATATCCGTTTTTAATTATATTTATATATTAATTATGTTAAACAGAAAATCTTTTTATTTTAAAAACAATTTAAGTGAATCGGACGGTGCGCTCCACAGGTCTCGAACCCGGGACCTGTGGGTTATGATAACACACAGTCCACCGCTGGACTGTGTGTACAACTTGTTAACTTAACTGATTTTTGTTATACTTAAACACAAATTAATTATTTTCATTTCTGACTTATTTAAAAAGTTTAATAATTATCCGGGTCGATGCAGAAGACCGGACTCGAACCCGTGTGCTTTGATTAAACATACACACAGTCCACCACTGGACTGTGTGTCTAACTTGGTTATTATTCCGATTATTAATATACTTAACATATATATCAAATGAATCCGGTTCAGTTAAAAAAAAAACATTTTTATTTACGCAGCGTGTGTGGAACAGGATTCGAACTCGAGACCTTTGTGTGTTTAATGTGCACACAGTCCACCGCTGGACTGTGTGTCTAACCCGAGTAATTTCTTGATTTAAATTATACTTATATGTTTACCGAACTTCATCTTCTTCGTTGTGTTATAACCAGAAGTGACGACTGACTGGTTCGAAGTGTTGATTCAGGTTTCTTTAGCGTCTTAGATTAATTACCGATGAGATAAAAGTAAAAAGAAAGGAAATTAGGCGTGAGGTATACCGACTAGCTTTCCTCTGTTTTCCGGCAGAACTCCGGCGACAGCAATAGGCTCCGGCGTCAGGTGTCTTGCAGTAGCGAGTCTCCAGAAAGCTTACAAAGGGTGTGGGTGACTTCGGTATAGGCTCAGAGGGTTTAGTAAGGCTTAGAAGTTAAGAACTCGGTTTTCCGGCGATGAGCAGAAATATTCCGGCGAGTGAGTTTTCGCCGAGAAAGGTTACGGTTTTGAGCGAAAATGTTTGCAGAGGTTCGAGGTGGTTTTTATAGGGCAAATCGTCGATGAACTTGGTCCGATTTCCGACTGGATTCGTCGGTTATAAAAACTCCGGCGGTTATAACTTTGGTCGCGGACCCAGACGTCGGTTATAACCGATGTCTTAGTAAATGTATACGTTATAACGGAAGTTGTCGTTAAAACTTGCGAGATTGCCTGGATTTCCGACGACTGAACTTGGGCGCCGGTTTTGAATTCAGAAAGTCATGATATGAATTAAATGATTTCAATATTTCACAAGGAACATCAGTGGCGCAGTGGTTTGTGCGCGTGTGTTAAGTTTGTTTGTGAACCGGTTACTGACCCGGGTTCGAAACCCGGCAGAACCAAAATATTTTTATTTTGCGATTTTCAACAGTTTTTCAAAAACAACTTATATAATCCCGTATAATAATTGATTATATATCGTTTAAAATTATTTTGGGCATTTAATTCGCAACGAAAATTTTAACTGACTGTTCGGTTGATAAACGGAGCGGGTTTGGTAAATCCGTTTTTTGACGGATGTTACAGTATCCCCTGCTTTTTAGAAATTTCGTCCCGAAATTTAAATAGTGATATATTTGACTAAAAGAATGATGGTGTTTAGTTTGTCAGTTACTTGCTTAGAAAAAGTAAGGGTTTAAGTTTTTGTTTGAGGCGGTAACGTTCCTTGTAAAGGTTAAGTACCCTATTACAGGAATCGCTTTTTGTTGCCTACTGTAAGAGTATTGATAAGCAGAAATTTATTCGCTAACTATGATGTCATGCATAAGAGTTTGGATAAGTTTGGAAGGGTATGGTTATATCCTAAGGCAAAACTTCAAATACTACAACCTACATAGAACATAAATAACACAACAGCTAATATTTGAACATAAATAAACACAACAGCTAATACTTGAATCCACATTCTGATAGCATATATGTTTGAATGGTGGAAGTTCCTCTCTCGTTTGTTATGATGGAGAGGTTAGTTTATGTAGAAATGGAACACAAATCCAATTTCTCTAAATAGCAAGATGATATAAATGTAACACAATTTCAACCAAGGCAATACTAAATCCTACATGGAACTTCTCATAACCGCCTGATAATGCCTCTGATCCTTTGGCAAGAATACTTATATATAGGAAGTACCAGCGGCGTATCCACCATATTCTTGCCAAATTTTCATTAGTTTTATCCACAGGTTATGATTAGTTACCAAGAAACTAATAAATCCTACATAGAACTTCTCATAACCGTCCGACAATGCCTCTGATCCTTTGACAAGAATACTTATATATAGGAAGTACCAGCGGCGTATCCACCATATTCTTGTCAAATTTTCATTGGTTTTATCAGTGAATTATGATTAGTCCTAGATAACTCTACAACCAATACAACAAACATAAAATACTGAAATGAAATATATCTGTGCGATCAAGGCTCAATCAAACGGAGCCGATCGTATTGCATGTACTGAAAATGAAATTGTCTGTGCGCTCAAGGCTCAATCAAACGGAGCCGAACGTATTGCATGTACTGAAAATGAAATTGTCTGTGCGCTCAAGGCTCAATCAAACGGAGCCGAACGTATTGCATGTACTGAAAATGAAATTGTATGTGCGCTCAAGGCTCAATCAAACGGAGCCGAACGTATTGCATGTACTGAAAATGAATAACTTAATCTAAACAACAATCACACAAACAGCCTATGCATGGAATCTCTCATAACCGCCTGATAATGCCTCCGATCATTTGACAAGAATACTTATATATAGGAAGTACCAGCGGCGTATCCACCATATTCTTGTCAAATTTTCATTGACTTTATCCGCAAGTTATGGTTAGTTCTATGCGACTCTACTGCAAACACCACAACCACAAGATACTGATAATGAAAATGTCTGTGCGCTCAAGGCTCAATCAAACGGAGCCGAGCGTATTGCATGTACTGAAATGTAAAATGAACTGTGCGCTCAAGGCTCAATCAAACGGAGCCGAGCGTATTGGATGTAATGAAAATGTAAAATGAACTGATCGATCAAGGCTCAATCAAACAGAGCCGATCGTGCGGGCACGCCACAGTTCAACCGCATAATAAAATGGGAAACAAGCTCAAAACCTCATAAATAGGGAGCTGCGGCCTCGGCAAATGCATATACTGAAAACAATAAATAATAATTACTCTAACAGTCTACACATGGAACCTCTCATAACCGCCAGATAATGCTTCTGATCCTTTGACAAGAATACTTATATATAGGAAGTACCAGCGGCGTATCCACCGTATTCTCGTCAAAGTTTCATTGGCTTTATCCTTAAGTTATGTTTGGTTCTATGTGATTAAGAAAAACATAAAACTAAACGATAGGAGTTGAATCTGGATCTTCGGCGAAGAGGACTAGTTGGGTATCTTCGTTTGGGCCGTCATTATCTTCGACAGGATTGGCGTTGATATTGAAGACTCTTCCTCTTGCTGGTGGCATAGTGGTTGGGTTTTCTTGGTTTACTTGGTTAACTGGGTTTGATTGGGCTTGAGTGTTGATGACGTTAACCAATTGAGGGCATGTGTTTCTAAAGTGGGTAGGGTCGCCACAATTGAAACAAGCTCGAGCATATGGGAACACGGGGTATTGGGGTTGATGATAAGTTTGGGCCATGTTTTGAGTAGGGGAAGAGGTTTGGTTTTGAAAGGTGCGGCAAACCTTGCTCAAATGACCATAGCGTCCACAAGTTGTACATAGTCGACAAGGTAAGGTATGGGGATGGTGATAAAAACAGTTGTTGCATCGAGGGTGAGGTCCAAAATATGGTTTCTTATTTGGGTAAGTTGAGTTGGGTGCCACTTGGGTGATTGGAATAGCTTGGATGGGTATGGCGTGTGAAATTGGTTGATTTCATTGGGTAGCAGCGAAAAGTTGCCCGTCTCTTTTTCTCTTAAAAGTGGGTTGAGAAGGGGATTCGGTTTGGGTGGAGTCGGAGGTTTCAGTCGATTCTTTATCCTTCTTCTTCTCCTCCTTGAAGTCTTTGTTTCGGATTCGGTTCTCGGTAAGCTCTGTTGCTAACTCCATTGCCGCTCCCAAAGTTGCAGGCTTGGTACTTATTACAGGGTCTTGAATCTTTGACGGAAGACCACGAATGTAGTGCTCGATCAAACGGTAGAGGGGAGTGAACATGTTGGGAACCATTTGATGTAACTCGAGGAATCTTTTGTTGTATGTGGTGTGGTCTCCTTCCTTTTGCTTCAACGAATAAAATTCATCTTCTAATTTCTTGATCTCGCTCCTTGGGCAAAATCGTCTAGTCATGATTTCCTTCAATTCGTTCCAAGTTAAGGTCATAGCATCTTCAACACCTCGTTTGGCCTTCTCTGTATTCCACCAAGTAAGTGCTATCCCATATAATCGACCGGTAGCATATCGCACTTTGCGATCGTCAGGGCAATCGCAATTTAGAAAAATGTTCTCCATTTCTTCAAACCAATGGAGGAGAGCGGTGACGCCTTTAGTCCCTTTGTATTTCGGAGGGTCGCATGATTTGAAATGCTTGTAGGTGCATTTAGTGGCATTTGGGGGAGAGTTGATAATGTTTTGGTTTGCTTGATTGACAGGATTAGCGGAAAGTGCTTGTTGAACTTGGATTACAATGTTGGGTATTACGGCAGCCATTTGTTGAGCGATTTGGGATCATGGGTCGCATTAGGAATGAGCATTCATAAAATAATTATAGAAAAATAAATCTACTACATCCATAGGATATCTTGGGCTTTGCTCGCCATTAGGCCCTACATGCCGCCATACTTTACCTGTGTAATCATGTGGGCCCCGATGAATACCGGTTTTTCATATGGTTCGCACGGGTTTGCCAGGTTGTGTACACAAAAACCCGGAGAAAATCGAGAAATACGTATACAACGTGTGATATTCGGAATGTGTCCAGGTGCAGACACGGTGACACCTCAAAGTGGGTTAGTTCGAACGACGTTTGGTGTGGCATGCTTTGGCCTAATAGGTCCTTCGTACTCTCATCGTTGGTCCCCAGGCAGGCAAACTGGTCCGTTATATTGGATTTATACGAATGCCAACCTAGACAGGACGTTCCGACTACCGGTACTTGTACCCTTCCAGTTACTACATGCCCGTCGCAGAACTTACTTTGATGAGATTTGAAAATTGCACAAAATCTTCGGATAATGAGAGTATGAAAATAAATTGAATACATGAACATCGATATATGTATAATGAATATGTATATAAACATGTATGTTTGACTGTAAATGTAAACAAATATGAAACCAATAAATATCACAAGTTTGTATGTAACCACCTAATCAATTAAAAATTTAGGCAGACTATAGTATAGGCTCTAAGGGTCTAATAACCTATCCTATATCCCTATAGTCATGGCTCTGATACCAATCTGTCACACCCCGACCCGCAGCGAAAAAGGTGATCGGGGCATGATTGGGTTATCATCAAAGCTCATGACATTTATTATGCGTTTCATATTCATTTAATACAATTTAATGGAAAATTTACAATAAATGTTACAACATGTTCTAGCTATCAATATAAGCATCTTTGTTCTCTTCTAAGGCATTTCCTATGTTTTCTTTGCTTCAACCTGTTCACCTGTATCATGTGTAAAAAGGTTTTGGATCAACATAAAGTTGGCGAGTGAATCCTATGGAAAAACATTTGAACAAGTTTATTAAATTGATTATGAAATATGTGCACAACCAAACATGAGGAAAAATAGATGTAAACTTATTCCACAATCATTAGATATTAAATAAATCACACATGAACAATAATGGAACATTTAAAGGCACGCGTTGCTCTACTCGTCTCTCACGAGGAACTGATGGGCCTAATGAATGAATTGCATAAACATGAATATATGAATGACACAACTACAAACAATATAAACTCAATGATACACACATGAACAATAAAGAATTGGTTTTGAGGCACGCGTTGTTCAACTCGTCTCCCGCGAGGAACTGATGGGCTTAATGAATGAATTTCATATAATTTGACAAAATGAAATAAGTAATCACAACAATATAACAATCTAAGTTTAGGTCATGATATGGTATGGCACAAATTTAAATAAACGAGTTAATTATTTGAGACACATGACACACCCCAATACGTGTAATTAAAAAGGGAGTTGTAAGATTCACTCACAGTGGGTGTGTTCGGTTGATGATGTTGAATGCACGCGAAGTGGTTTTAACCACGAGTGAGATTAACCTAGATAAATCGCATTATGGTTTGGTAAGTAAACGGATTTTATTAATTTATTTTAGTAGGATTGTTGGGTGTATTTTTGTGAGTTTAAGGCTATTTTCTAACCTTAAAAATGTTATTTTTATGTATATTTAATTGGTTTTTAATTAAAATAATTAAATAAAAATAATAAAAAAAATTTGACTTTTTCTGACCGTTGACTTTGACTTTGACCGTTGACTGACCGTTGACCGGTTCGAGTGCGAATATAAGTGCGCTGGGTGAGGCTCGAACCCGAGACCTCCCGTACGCGTGCACGCAGCTCTACCAACTGAGCTACGTGTCTAACCCGTCATATATCCGTTTTTAATTATATTTATATATTAATTATGTTAAACAGAAAATCTTTTTATTTTAAAAACAATTTAAGTGAATCGGACGGTGCGCTCCACAGGTCTCGAACCCGGGACCTGTGGGTTATGATAACACACAGTCCACCGCTGGACTGTGTGTACAACTTGTTAACTTAACTGATTTTTGTTATACTTAAACACAAATTAATTATTTTCATTTCTGACTTATTTAAAAAGTTTAATAATTATCCGGGTCGATGCAGAAGACCGGACTCGAACCCGTGTGCTTTGATTAAACATACACACAGTCCACCACTGGACTGTGTGTCTAACTTGGTTATTATTCCGATTATTAATATACTTAACATATATATCAAATGAATCCGGTTCAGTTAAAAAAAAACATTTTTATTTACGCAGCGTGTGTGGAACAGGATCGAACTCGAGACCTTTGTGTGTTTAATGTGCACACAGTCCACCGCTGGACTGTGTGTCTAACCCGAGTAATTTCTTGATTTAAATTATACTTATATGTTTACCGAACTTCATCTTCTTGTTGTGTTATAACCAGAAGTGAGACTGACTGGTTCGAAGTGTTGATTCAGGTTTCTTTAGTGTCTTAGGTTAATTACCGATGAGATAAAAGTAAAAAGAAAGGAAATTAGGCGTGAGGTATACCGACTAGCTTTCCTCTGTTTTCCGGCAGAACTCCGGCGACAGCAATAGGCTCCGGCGTCAGGTGTCTTGCAGTAGCGAGTCTCCAGAAAGCTTACAAAGGGTGTGGGTGACTTCGGTATAGGCTCAGAGGGTTTAGTAAGGCTTAGAAGTTAAGAACTCGGTTTTCTGGCGATGGCAGAAATATTCCGGCGAGTGAGTTTTCGCCGAGAAAGGTTACGGTTTTGAGCGAAAATGTTTGCAGAGGTTCGAGGTGGTTTTTATAGGGCAAATCGTCGATGAACTTGGTCCGATTTCCGACTAGATTCGTCGGTTATAAAAACTCCGGCGGTTATAACTTTGGTCGCGGACCCAGACGTCGGTTATAACCGAAGTCTTAGTAAATGTATACGTTATAACGGAAGTTGTCGTTAAAACTTGCGAGATTGCCGGGATTTCCGACGACTGAACTTTTGGGCGCCGGTTTTGAATTCAGAAAGTCATGATATGAATTAAATGATTTCAATATTTCACAAGGAACATCAGTGGCGCAGTGGTTTGTGCGTGTGTTAAGTTTGTTTGTGAACCGGTTACTGACCCGGGTTCGAAACCCGGCAGAACCAAAATATTTTTATTTTGCGATTTTCAACAGTTTTTCAAAAACAACTTATATAATTCCCGTATAATAATTGATTATGTATCGTTTAAAATTATTTTGGGCATTTAATTCGCAACGAAAATTTTAACTGACTGTTCGGTTGATAAACGGAGCGGGTTTGGTAAATTCGTTTTTTGACGGATGTTACAAATCATAACTTGCGGATGAAGTCAATGAGAATTTGACAAGAATATGGTGGATACGCCGTTGGTACTTCCTATATATAAGTATTCTTGTCAAATGATCGGAGGCATTATCAGGCGGTTATGAGAGGTTCCACGCATAGGCTGTTTGTGTGATTGTTGTTTAGATTAAGTTATTCATTTTCAGTACATGCAATACGTTCGGCTCCGTTTGATTGAGCCTTGAGCGCACAGACATTTTCATTTTAAGTACATGCAATACGATCGGCTCCGTTTGATTGAGCCTTGATCGCACAGACATTTACATTATCAGTATCTTGTGGTTGTTGTGTTTGTTGTAGAGTCACATATAACTAATCCTAACTTGCGGATAAAGTCAATGAGAATTTGACAAGAATATGGTGGATACGCCGCTGGTACTTCCTATATATAAGTATTCTTGTCAAATGATCGGAGGCATTATCAGGCGGTTATGAGAGGTTCCATGCATAGGCTGTTTGTGTGATTGTTGTTTAGATTAAGTTATTCATTTTCAGTACATGCAATACGCTCGGCTCCGTTTGATTGAGCCTTGAGCGTACAGACAATTTCATTTTCAGTACATGCAATACGATCGGCTCCGTTTGATTGAGCCTTGATCGCACAGACATTTTTCATATCAGTATTTTATGTTTGTTGTATTGGTTGTAGAGTCATATAGGACTAATCATAATTCACTGATAAAACCAATGAAAATTTGACAAGAATATGGTGGATACGCCGCTGGTAACTTCCTATATATAAGTATTCTTGTCAAAGGATCAGAGACATTGTTAATGGTTATGAGAAGTTCTATGTAGGATTTAGTAGTTCCTTGGTAACTAATCATAACTTGTGGATAAAACCAATGAAAATTTGGCAAGAATATGGTGCGCCGCTGGTACTTCCTATATATAAGTATTCTTGCCAAAGGATCAGAGGCATTATCAGGCGGTTATGAGAAGTTCCATGTAGGATTTAGTATTGCCTTGGTTGAAAATTGTGTTACATTTATATCATCTTGCTATTTAAAGAAATTGGATTGTGATCCATTTCTACATAAACTAACCTCTCCATTATAAAAACGAGAGAGAACTGTCACCATCCAAACATATATGCTATCAGATTGTGGATTCAAATATTAGCTGTTGTGTTTATTTATGTTCAAATATTAGCTGTTGTGTTTATTTATGTTCCATGTAGGTTATAGTATTAGAAGTTTTGCCTTAGGATATAACCATACCCTTCTAAACATATCCGAACTCTTATGCATGATATCATAGTTAGCGAAACAATTCTGCTTATCAATACTTTTACAGTAGGCAACAAAAAGCGATTCCTGTAATAGGGTACTTAACCCTTACAAAGGACGCTACCGCCTCAAACAAAAAAATTAAAAACTCTTACTTCTTCTAAGCATGTAACTGTCAAAACTAAACACCATCATTCTTTTAGTCAACTATATCACTATTTAAATTTCGGGACGAAATTTTTAAAAAGCAGGGGATACTGTAACATCCGTCAAAAACGGATTTTATCAAACCCGCTCCGTTTATTAACCGAACAGTCAGTTAAAAATTTCGTTGCGAATTAAATGCCTAAAATAATTTTAAACGATACATAATCAATTATTATACGGGAATATATAATTAGTTTTGAAAAACTGTCAAAAATAAGAAAATAAAAATACTTTGGTTCTGCCGGGTTTCGAACCCGGGTCAGTACCGGTCAGCAAAGTCTTAACACTCAACACATAAACCACTGCGCCACTGATGTCTCTGTTAATTATTAAGATCATTAAATTCATATCATGACTTTCCGAATTCAAAACCGGCGCCCAAATGCAGTCGTCGGAAATCCCGGCGATCTCGCCAATAATTTAACGAATCCTTCCGTTATAACGTAAACTTTAAACCTATATCGGTTATAACTGACGTCTGAGTCCGCGACACCATCTATAACCGCCGGAGAAATTCAAACCAACGAATCAAGTTGAAAATCAGACCAAGTTCATCGATAACCTGCACTATAAGTACCCCATCGAACCTCTGCAAACATTTTCGCTCAAACCGCACCCTTTCTCGGGAAAAATCACTCGCCGGAATATTTCTGCTCATCACCGGAAAACCGGGTTCCTCATTTCTGAGCCTTACTGAACCCCCTAAGCTTATACCGAAGTCACCCATACCTTTTTCAAACTTTCTGAAGACTCGCTGCTGCAAGACACACGTCGCCGGAAGTGGTTGTTGTCGCCGGAATTCTGCCGGAAAACAGAGGAAACCAGTCGGTATACCTCACGCCCAATTTCTCTTTCTTTTTATTTATATCTCACCTATGATTAATCATAAAACGCTAAAGAAACCTGAATAAAACTTCGAAACCAGTCAGTCATCATTTCTGGATAAAACTCAACGAAGAAGACGAAGTTACGGAACATATAAGTATAATTTAAATCAAGAAATAACTCGGGTTAGACACATAGTCCAGCGGTGGACTGTGTGCACAATAAACACACTAACGTCTCGAGTTCGAATCTTGTCCCACACACGCTGCCTTAATAAATTTTTTTTGTTGTTAACCGAACCGGAGTCACACTGTTATATGTTAAGTACATTAATAATCGGAATAATAACCAAGTTAGGCACACAGTCCAGTGGTGGACTGTGTGTATGTTTAATCAAAGCGCACGAGTTCGAGTCCGGTCTACTACATCGACCCGGACAATTATTCAAACTTTTTAATATGGCATAAATGAAAATGATTAGTTTGTATTTAAGAATAATAAAAATAAGTTTAGTTAACAAGTTGGACCACAGTCCAGCGGTGGACTGTGTGTTTGCATAAGCCACAGGTCCCGGGTTCAAGACCTGTGGAGCGCACCGAGTCTTGGATTAAAATCGTTTTTAGAAAAAAGGATGTTCGTTTAAATCTAATTAATGTATAAATATAATTAAAAACAGAAATATTTCGGGTTAGACACCGTAGCTCAGTTGGTAGAGCTGCGTGCACGCGTACGGGAGGTCTCGGGTTCGAGCCTCACTCAGCGCACATGTAATACATACAAACCGGTCAACAGTCACTGTTACAGTCAAAGTCAAAGTCAACGGTCAAAAAAAGTCAACTTTTTTTATTATTTTTATTTAATTTTTTAATTAAAAATCAATTAAAAATACTTAAAAATAACATTTTTAAGGTTAGAAAATAGCCTCAAACTCACAAAAATACACCCAACAATCCTACTAAAATGGATTAATAAAATCCGTTTACTTACCGAACCATAATGCTATTTATCTAGGTTAATTTCACTTGTGGTTAAAACCACTTCGCGTGCATTCAACATCATCAACCGAACGCACCCACTGTGAGTGAATCTTACAACTCCCCTTTTTAATTACACGTTTTGGGGTGTGTCATGTGTCTCAAATAATTAACTCGTTTATTTAAATTTGTGCCATACCATATCGTGACCTAAACTTAGATTGTTTATATTGTTGTGATTACTTATTTCATTTTGTCAAATTATATGAAATTCATTCATTAAGCCCATCAGTTCCTCGTGGGAGACGAGTTGAACAACGCGTGCCTCAAAACCAATCCATTATTGTTCATGTGTGTATCATTGAGTTTTTATTGTTTATAGTTATGTCTTTTATATTATCATGTTTATGCAATTCATTCATTAGGCCCATCAGTTCCTCGTGAGAGACGAGTAGAGCAACGCGTGCCTCTAAACGTTCCATTATTGTTCATGTGTGCTTTATTTAATGTCTAATGATTGTTGAATAAGTATACATCTATTTTTACTCATGTGTGGTTGTGCACTCATTTCATAATCAATTAAATAAACTTGTTCAAATGTTTTCCACACGATTCACTCGCCAACTTTTGTTGATCCAAAAACCCTTTTACACATGATACAGGTGAACAGGTTGAAGCAAGGAAAACATAGGAAATGCCTTAGAAGAGAACAAAGAAGCTTAGATTGATAGTTAGAACATGTTGTAATATTTATTGTGAATTTCCATTAAATTGTATTAATGAATATGAAACGTACAATAAATGTCATGAGCTTTGATGATAACCCAATCATGCCCCGATTCACCTTTTCCGCTGCGGGTCGGGGTGTTACATAAATTGCAAAAACATCCTTTATGTTTCCTCAAACTTTGCAGGTTCCAGCCTTAATGTTTAAAAGTTGCTAAAAACAGCCTTTAAGTTTATTTTTGTTGCGGGTCAATCCTTTACAGCTAACCACGTTATTTTCTTCAGTTAAGTTCCCTCACATGCATACCATGTGAGGGTATATTCGTCATTTTGGTTGATCTTCCACCCACGTCAATTATAAGAAAAAAGAAATATTTAAGGTTTAACCTATTTTAAAAAAATTCTAACCGCAGGGACTAATGTGCAATAAAACCAAACTTTTAAAAACCAAACACCCTCTTTTCCGGTCTTCTTCTCTGGCGACTTCGCCGGATTCCGGCGAACCCAGAATTAAGATAGGAATCTTGTTAAGCTAGCCCACTAAGCTGTAAAGATTAACACAGATTTTGATCATGCCAATCAAACTCTTCAGGATTATCACCAGTTGGAAGAATCGGCGTCTTATTCGCATCAGACGGAAACGACAAACAACTCTTCAACCCTAGATACCTCTCACGGAAATTTGATGCCGTCAAATCAGAGAACTTCGTAACACCGTGTTCAGTAGTCGGATCCAGCAACTGGTGACGCTTAGGATGCCGCAAGTTAGACTTAAACACTATCAAACGGTAATCGTGCTCCTCTGTAGTCGCGTACGTTTTACCAAACTTTGTTAAACTAGGTTAAAACTTAAATATTCTTTTTTTTTTATAATTGAAGTGGGCGGAAGATCAACCAAAATG
This sequence comes from Scalesia atractyloides, assembly GCA_947069175.1. Classification (NCBI taxonomy): domain Eukaryota; kingdom Viridiplantae; phylum Streptophyta; class Magnoliopsida; order Asterales; family Asteraceae; genus Scalesia; species Scalesia atractyloides. The sequence continues at coordinate 2,696,407 of CAMTDV010000029.1, forward strand.
ACGAATATACCCTCACATGTTATGCATGTGAGGGAACTTAACTGAAGAAAATAACGTGGTTAGCTGTAAAGGATTGAACCCGCAACAAAAATAAACTTAAAGGTTGTTTTTAGCAACTTTTAAACATTAAGGCTGGAACCTGCAAGTTTGAGAAAACATAAAGGATGTTTTATGCAATTTACTCTTTTTTAATTAAAGATGTAGACTTCAGCACATTTATTACAAACCACCAACCCATTTAACACATTTACAACTTCATTTCATTTATTTACAAACCGTAACCCGTTTGACTATTTAGATAAATGGGTAAAGCATGCGTTTGGGTTTCACTAATTTAAGTGTACATGGTTAGATTGTCTTTAACACAAATAATATTTATATCGTTTAACCCGTCGACCCAACATCCCTAGCTTCTGCTCCCTCACCCGTGTTACAATTATAAAAAAGTTGGGACAATAAACATACCTGGTTGCAGCCAAGAATCCGTATGGAATCATAATCTCCCAACCATAAGAAGTGATGCTATATATTGAATCAACAAAAGATAAAGCTCATTAATCATCAGATCACATATTTTTCAAGAGAACTTGTTATTTGAGTGGAAAAAACATTGGATATAAACATGTTCACAAACATGGGATTCGATCTCAAGCTTCAATTCGAGAAAAAAACCATGAAAATAGAAGTAAACCATATAGAAAGCGCGTTGATATCGATCTCATTGTTCCCCAAGCTTCCAGCTACTATAACCAATACTCGATAGTAAAAGCTCTCAAGCCTAAAAACAGTAACAAGATTAAAAAGTTTAAATTTATATAAAAAATGTGTAGTTTATATATATAAGGACCAGATCAAATACAAATGGAAATTATCGTGCGAAAACTAGGTTGGGTTTTGGACTGTTGATCTTGATATCCAATGGTTAAGATTAAATCTTACACGGATCATATAATCACGTAACGAAAACAAATGAAACACGCCGGGAAAAAGATAAAAAAGAAATAGTCACTATTGTTGACTTTTAAACCTATTTCCCCCATAATTTTTAACAATCAAAACTCTTTCATTCATTAAAACCTTTCGAAAAAATCACACCATAAAAACGACTATTTTTTTCTTTAATATATTCCTATAGTTTATTTTAGATTAAAAAA